>VYXF01009765.1:263693-371251 GCA_013397295.1 Polioptila caerulea
AAACCCAAAAATCTGCATTTCTCACCCTGTGATAAATTACATATTATGCTACTATCTAATTTACATTCTTGAAAATTCTGTCTCATCTCAAAGCCTAGGAAGCCCTTTCCATGGACAAAGGTTAAAATCAGTATTTTTCAGAGCGTTTGGATCCTTTAAAACATACAGAGAATTATTTTCTGCGTTACAGATTCCAGCACTTTACAACCCTTCACATGAAGAAAGTTTTGCTGATGTCCAATCTAAATCTCCCCTGGTGCAATTTGAGGCCATTTCCTCTTGTCCTGATGTTTGTTACCTGGGGGAAAGTACAACCCCTAACTGACTGCAATCTCCTTTAGGCAGTTGTAGAGAGTGATGAGATTCCCCCTGAGCCTCCTTTCCTCCAAGCTAAACACCCCAGCTCCCTCAGCCACTCCTCAGCAGACTTGTGCTCCAGATCCTTCCCCAGCTCCCCTGCCCTTCTCTGGACATGCTCCAGCAGCTCAATGTCTTTCTGGAAGTGAGTGGCCCAGAACTGAACACAGGATTTGAGATGCAGCTTCACCAGTACTGAGTACATTTAATTTCAATGAATATAATGATATTGCTTTAGACTTCAGTACATATGGTCATAATTTCAAATGGCTTATTTTAAGGCAAAGCACATGTCCCTGAAGAAAATCTAATTTAAATAATAACCATGTTTTATCTTCTTTATTAAAACACAGACTTGAAGCAATTGAAAACAACAGTTAAAATGAAGAGCATTCATTTATTTGAAGAAGAGCGGATTCACAGGTCATCTATTAAAGAAGATACATAAAGGAAACAAAAATGCTGCTGAGTGACACTAGACATCAAATGTTCCAGGTTAGACTATTTAATGCAGGACCACCTGACCTTTATTTGATTCTGAAAATAACTATGGTAGATGAGTCATTTTGCTTTAGTCTTACTACAGCAGATGGGGGTTTTTTGGTCTTGTTTTTGTTTATGTGAATGCAGCTTCCCTGGGGAGCTTGGGGTGTGGAGGGGTGTGGGAAGGGGGCACACAGACCTGCCCCCAGTCTGGGCTCTGCCCTGCCTGTATCCATCCAACTGGAATGCCAAGCTACAAGGATGTGAACAAACATGGATTCAGCAGCTAGGTGATTAGTTTGACATGACAAGGACTATGATGAATGTAAGACTTTTTGAATAGGAGCTGGTGTGTCCAGCTTGGTTTGGGGTCCAACAGCAACCAGGGAAATGGCAGCACAATTCAATAGAGGTCAACTTCCTACTCTGACTGTTGCTCAGGTTTGAAGCTGACATGGTTGGTCCTCCTGGAGCTCTGCACTTATTTCATCTTTGCTTCAGCCACACACATCTGTCCCTTGTTTTTAGGCTCTCTGGGTTGGCCTGGAGGCAGCTTGCTTGGGTCCCACTGGCCTGGGGAGAAGGCCGTGGGTGCATATCTGTGCAAAAGCTGCATGCCCAGAATGACCACACTGTAAAGCAGAAGTTCAAGGAAACAGCACTTCTCCTTACAACCTTGACTTCAGAAGTAAATTCAAGTGAGATTTTGCTTTGGGCATTTTCAAGTCCTGGTGAACATGTGGGGCAGAGAGCAGCACAAAATAGGTGTTGTCTGTTGCATAAATGTTTCTCTTATTGATGTAAATATGGTATGAACAAGTGACAGGCATTTGCAGGTCACATCTGAATTCATTCTGGTGCTGAGGTAGGGCTCTTGGAGCAGATCATCATCAACAAGACATTTCAAAACATACTTCCTACTCAACATAATATTGCAGATAGATAACAGCCTTTCAGTGAGCATCTTCTTTTGAGTGGGATGTGGGGAGGCTGATGCTTTTGTGAGCACCCCTTAAAAAAGATGCTCTTTTTCTTGAAGGAATCAGGATTCCTGTTACACAGGTAGCAGAAAGAATTCTGCTGCAGTAGAAAAGATTAATTTTTATTTTCTTCAAAGTCAAGGGGGTGACATTGTGCTGTTCAAGTCTGGAGGTTTTATTCGTTTTTAGGCAGAAGGGAAGTAATGTTGAGGGTAGAGAAAGGTGCTATAGAGAAAAATATTTTGGTCTGTTTTGTTTTGACAGGACAGTTTCCTGTCTCAAAACTCTCTTCTTCAAGCCAGAACAGGGTGGTGGACCAGAAGTATTCCTTAGAGAAAGAAAATGTACTGCAGGGATGTTTTTAGAAGAAATCAAGGTAATTTTTCTCTGCATAAGAAATATAAGAGGATTTCTTCAAGTTGTAACTTCGATTAGCACAGATAAATTTCAGTTTCACAATTAGAACCTTATCATGCATTTATTTTGGGGCCCAAAAAGGGTGTATTTCTGTCTGACATCAAACAGAATGGTAAATACCAAGTTACCTCAGGAAAGACACAGGGAGTTGATTTAATGTCGAACAATCTAATAATTTGTTTTACTCTAATGTCTCCAAAGCTGAAAAGACCCTAAGTACAAGGGAAAAGGAGTGATCTCTGTTTCTAGCTGCTTACGTTGTTCTTGTTATCAGCTAGGTGGAAAGGGTGAAGTCTGAGTGATACCTGTATTTAATAGTAGGTGTGAAAATGCAGCCTCACATTATGCCTGCAAAAATGAAAACCTTCTTTATAGGACTTTACTTCAGCCCTAGTTGTAACAGAGAGGTCCTTTGGGCTGTGACCACTGGGGAAAGCAGAGCATAGCTTGGTTGTGCTTTAGAGCTGATAGAAATATAAAATCTGCCTGTTAGCTAGTTTCTTACTTTTTATTCTAAATAATATTTTATCTCAAACAAAATAATTGTAAGTCCTAGATTTTGGCACAGAAATATTTCTGGGGATTACTAATTGCCCTCTTCAGAGCTTCTGATGGATATCTCTGACCCTCCAGTCCCTCTGTTTATATTTAAAATGGTGGCAGATATAACTCCTTGCTGTAGCTCTGAACTTAGCAGTTGCAATTTTTTTGAGTTTTCGCTTCTGCACCTTATATTCTAATCTAATGGCTGACTGAATGACATATGGAGCCTTCCAGGTTTTCATCCTGCTTAGCAGGAATGGGAAAAAGTCTGTGTATTTCAGTAGTAGTCTACTGAAGAAATCTATTTTAGATAAAACAATTACGTCTTCCATTTGTTCTTTTTTTTTTTTTCCCTTGAGCTGGCATACAGTTCTTTCCAACTCTATAAAGGTGTTTTATTGCACTTACTAAAAATGTCAAGGATACTAAACAGCAATGCATAATTTACAATAGACTTTGTAGGTAATGGAGTTCTTACAGCCGCAGCTTCCTGAGAGTGTATTTATTACTATTTTACTACCTGCTGTAGTATCCAGGCTCAACTTCCAGTGTATTTGGTGGAAAAACCCCACAAGGCAAGGAATGATAGGGACTGCTGCTAAAAACAAATGGGTGATTGCTGGGTATTTGCCAGTTTACCTAAGATAAATGGATATTATTAACATTGTTGACCACATTGAAGTGCTTTAATTGTATAGAAATGTAGGCAGGAAAACATTAAACTAAAGAAATATGCTTGAATTAAAGTGTTGGGGTGCTGAAAAAAAGAAGCCATCCCATTCCTGCAAGATTAAAATGACCTTGGTTGTTGGTTAAACAGCAAAATGAAGATATTTTCCTTCCATTTTAATGTCTGGGTTCTTTGCAGGAGTTTGTGCTGGTTAGCAATGTAGTTCAAGTTCAGATGTACAAAAGCCTGGATGACATGATAATATGTTGATGTCAACTTGACAAAAGGGATTTGCATAGACACTAACTATGATGTTTTAATGTATTAAAGCTAGAAGGTTGAGAAGTCCTTCGTAAATAAAAGCACAGACATAAAATAGATTTCAAGCTGTGTTTAAAGGGTAAGGTTTTCAGAGCAATGTTTTTAAGTACCTGTGCCACACATCCTCTGTTAGGCTTTTCTTAAAGAAAGCTGTAACTCCAAATTTGGTCAGAAATAGCGTTTTCTGTCTCTGTATTGATTTCTGCTTAAGTAGCATGCAGAGGTTTGTTATCATTTTAGTGCATTTGTAAAGAAATTAAATGAGCAAAAGCAACAAGTGTTAATTTGGCCTTGTTTAGTTTTAATCTACTCTGGCAGTCAATACCTCACCAATACCTCTGTATAAAAGCCCTATTTACCACAGGAAATACCTTAAATGCTGAGAAAGGAGTCAGCCTGAGTAGAGGAATATTGAGGAAACGTGTTCATGTTAGCAGCTGCCTGGGCTTGTGGTAGCCCTGAGCAAGCCAGCACACAGCTCTTTCACCATGACTCACAGTCCAGGCACAGTCTCTTTTTTGAAACAAGGTTCCAAGACTTGCCTTGTCTTACAATTCTGTTAGAAAGTGTCAGAGCAAGGAATGACAGCCACAGTGCAGGTGGCACAGCATCCAAATAGAGGGATCATGCTCGCTCTCCACTTCATCTTGCTATAGGATCTGAGGATCAGCCAGTCTTCAGGAATTTAGTCCCTTGTTGTATCATTTTCATTAGCTTTGCTTGAAGAACCCATAAATACACATGGGACCACCTGGATGTATGATGCTAAGTGCTTTGGTGAGTGCTGGCATAATTGAAGCCATTGATTGGAAATGGCACAGAAAGAAAACAAGATGATATTAATATCCCAGTGTCGTTAACTCTTGCACATCAGATTTCTCTCTTCCATAACAAATCCTGCATAGCAAAAATGTGCAATGTAATCAGGTAAGCTGAGGATTTTCTTTCTTTTTTTTTGGTCACAGTCATTTTATATCTCTAGCTAGGGGCTATCATGTAGCTATCAGCAGTCAAATGGGGCCTGAATCCACCAGCAGAACAGTGGGTTTTTCTAAGTGATCTATCTGAATTACTGTCACCAGTGCTGTAAGCTTCTGAAGAATGTCTTGAAACTGACATGCTCAGTTTCATGTCAACTGCATTTCTGCATGGGGATCCCACAAACCCTTGTCTGACTGAGGATAAAATTCCTTTGAAAACTTCTACCTGTGTAGACCTGCAAGACAGTATTGCCTTGTCTGGTAATAGGCAATAAGCTTTGTGCTGAATTTGCAAGGCTGCAGGAGGTATGAAAGGTTTGCTTTGTCTGAACTCTTGGTGACCTGCCTGAGCTCTGTTTTACTTGCTGTAGCTGTAACAGCAATTTTTCTAATTGACCAGGTGTCTATGGCTAATTTGTTCTGCTTTTGTTTGTTTTTCTATTGTACCTACATAGTTTTATGGCTTTAGCATAATGATGTAGTATAGAGAGATATAAGTCAGAGAGGAGAGCAGTGAAGTGGAGACACAGGACATAGGGGAACACAGGCAGGGGATGAGAAGAGATGGGACGCAGGCTGGAACTGCAGACCTGATGCCTATAAACAACTCACCCATGGCCAGTCAAAAGAGATGCAGACATGGAGACAGTCAAACCTGGTTTTATGGATAGCAAAGTGGACAAAGAACAAGTGTCTAATGTGTAAAAGGCTTGGTGTATTGTGAATTTAGGTGTGCCATGGAGCTGCAGACAGATTAAGGAAGAGCAAGGTGTAAAAGCATGTGCTTGTCTTTCCTCAAAATGCATTTTTTTATTTTGCAAGGACAACTAATATATTTCTTCCCCTGTAACCTGCTGTATTCTAGTGTGGAAAAGGCACCCATGTCTCCAAGGAAGGAACAGTAGTAAAATCAGTGTTGTTGGCTCATACAGTATCTTTCATTATATTTACATTAACTTCATTTCACATATTCATCAATTAATCAGCCAGTCTGCACAGTCCCACAACCTACAGGAAGATTGTTCTTTAATTTTGTGATGGCATGATAAAAAAATTCATGGCTTCCTGCTGCTGGGTTCCAAGTGTGGACATGTATGTTTTAGCACTCTTGCCACTGGAGTCTGTGAGTGTCAGTAAATTCTCGGTCTGAATATCCCTGTTGAAGGATATTATTCTGGATGTCAACTATCTATTATGTCCTTATATCTCGTTTCACATCATTTTTCTTCCTAAAACAAATGCAGCTGCATTTCCAAAGGCTGTTAACTTTACTGGCAGTGGTTCCCCCCCCAGAGATGTGTGCTTCCCAAGTATTAATTCTCTTCAATTAAGCTTTCTGCATCATGGTGCATTGATCAGGCAATTAATTGATTGCTGAAGACTTGCTTGAAACAATGAGTCAGCTGTTTCTGTTCCCTGTGAGTTACTCACCCCCTGTTTTTTCATACTCAATACAGCTCAGTGATATGGCATTCATTTGTGGTTTGGTGTAATCTGGTGCCCTTTGGTGCTCATAGCATTGTTGCTTGTCTTTGTTTCATAGCTAAAAG
Source organism: Polioptila caerulea (assembly GCA_013397295.1). Classification (NCBI taxonomy): domain Eukaryota; kingdom Metazoa; phylum Chordata; class Aves; order Passeriformes; family Certhiidae; genus Polioptila; species Polioptila caerulea. The sequence continues at coordinate 269,995 of VYXF01009765.1, forward strand.
GACAGTGCAGCCTTAGTTCTAACATCACTGGAACTGGTGGATGGAGGGCAGTAAATTGCTCTGTGTTTCTGTTTCTAAATAATGCAAAAATCAGTTAGATGGGGTCTGGAGCTGTAAGCCTAATTCGGTTGTGCTGCGTTGTGATGCTGTGAACACACATGCTTCATCTTCCCTACAGTTATAGGAAAAGAGCATCTTGTTTCTCCTGGTGCTGTGACAATTTATTTCCCCTGTAGAAGCTATTTGTTTAAAATGAAAACTTGGAGAGCCCTAGGATCAAATAAACAAAATACAAAAAGGCTACAACTAAGTAGAATAATTGCTCATTCAGCCTCTGCCCTGGAAGTCAGAACAAACCCCAAAGCATTCAAACACAGGACTCGCAGATCTTGTACCTCGGAGGTATGACTTCTGGTGGCCAGACAGATTAGCATGTTGTGCTTTCTGTTCCTAGAGTTTCAAAGCAAATTTAAAATAACAGGGACTAAAAAATAATATTTGAAGTAATAAAAACCTGAAGGGAATGCTGATTAAAGAATGTAGTCCATTATATCCATAGTGTTTGAACAGCACAGCTTTCCAGAAGTGTTGCAGGTTGCAACTTGTAGGAATCCTGTCATAGTCTTCTGAGGGCTATGGTTTGGACTGCCCCTGGGTTGGAGAAAGGATAATGGGAACAGTGATATTCAGATCCGTGGTGCAGGCTGCTGAGGCATACAAAGAAAGGGAATTAATTCCACAGTGAAATCAACCCAAAATTTAATTTCTGTTAGTTCCATCATGTGAAGAAGATGAATGCCTGATCTCAGGGAAATGTCCATGCACAGATACAACTATTCTGATACTGGCGCAAGCCTTTAGCTTTAGATGAAGCCAATCCCAAGATTAATTTTTTTTTACAGTAAGTTCTAAATTGGAAATGTAAATATGAAGTGGATGCTACTTGCTCGGACAACATATTGATACAGAAATGTGCCTGGCTGGCTCACTACTGAGTAAACACAGCTGTGGCATGAGTTGCAGTGAGTGAAACAGTGGAAGGGAGCACTGTTAACTATGATTATTGATTGAAAATATACTTATTTACACGTTCATATATTTTATTTCTGGTTAGGATCAGGATGGAAGGAAGAAATTTTCTGGCAAATCTATGTATTAACTTTCAAAGTTTTTGTTTTCAAAGCTATCTTGAAGAATTATGGCATGTTGATTTTTGTTTTGTTTTGCTTTCAGAAGGCATTTTTATAAGCATTCTCATTTGTGAAGACTTATTTTAGTTGCACCCAAATTCCAGATTTTATGTGCACTATTTGTATGAAATAATAGTCGTAAGGGCTTTTCTTGATCTTGTCCTTCTGTTCTGCAAGAGTCAGGAAAAGGATTATGAATGAGGTTTTAAAGACAGAATCTATGCTGGTGACCTGTCAGACATCTGTGAATGTGGTTTGTACTCATTTTGTTTTAAAGCAAATTATTTTTTCAAAAACCAAAGAGTGGAAGAGCTGAGTCCCATGGGAGTAGTCATAGAACATCTCAAGTTGTAAGGGACATCAGGTCCAGCTATAGTACCATCCTGTGTGTCCCTACAGTGAAGTCCTTGACTAATGACTCTTTTCCCCTACTTGTGCATGCATAACACAAGCTTCCCTTCTTTATGTCCTCCTGTTTATTCCTTGACATCCTCAGGGACTTCATTTGTGGCCATACATACATAGTGAAACATCACGAGTGACAGCAAGGTTGCCACTCTGGTTCTCCTGTAGAGAAGGAATTAATATGTTATTGGCATATGACAGTTTAATCAGTCCTGTCTGTCCAGCCATGCCCTTCACTTGTGACAAACTAATCTGAGAGAAGCAAATTCGGTTTAAGAAATTACCTGTGTCAAACCAACATTTCAATTTATGTTTGCTATTTTCTTGTATGACTATAGAAAAGCTTATGTATTAACTGGAAAGGGCTGCTAAAATGCTTAGTGCAAGGATGGGCTCATTTGTTGACAGACACACTCATCTTAATCTTGAATATTCCCAAAATTGCTTTTTGGCCATCTTTTGATGCTTCCTTCAAGCTTTCAGCTTGGTGATATATGGAAATAGCTCTCTGGTGTCTGTAAGAGTATTTCTGGGCTGTCTGTATGCTGACTACACAGTACTTAGATGATGCATATGTTTGAAAGCTGTATTCCTTCTCCCAAAGAGAAGCTTGGCCTACTTATGGGCATTAGTGAGTTCTTGGGTTATACTAATCTGCTACCCTGTGTGTTACTCATACTTGAACTCTCTACAAAAAGTACATTCAGTGCAGCAGCCTCTGGGGCAGCTCATAGATCCAAATAAAGAGATAAAGGAGAATCCTGAGGTACAGAACAGTTGGTTCTTTTCATTATATCTTCATTTTCTGATTGCTCACAGATGCGTGTGAGTATCAACTGCCTCATGTGCACATGCTTAAGGCCATTTCCCTTTACAGTTTCTGTGTTCTTACTCCATAGTTCATAGTATGGTGGGCCTTCTTGGTGTCCTGTGATGTCCTGCCAACCCCAAAATACTTTTGTTTTCCTTTGTTTTGTATTGTAATGTATTTATTATTGTATTTGTATTCTGTTATGTCAGAAACAATATGACCACTGTGTTATAGCCAGAATCGTGTTTTCATAGGATAGCATGGTGCTACATGCCATGACAACCTGTGAAGAAGTTTGAAAGTAAGGGAGCTTGCTGAAATAATGTTAGATGACTCTTGGCTGGGGAAACCAAAGCAGGGGCAATGTCACCCATACTGCCATTTGGAAGTTGTGCTTGCAGGGAGGGATTTTCCAGACAGCTCCTGGGCTTTGTCTTGGAAAGGGAGTTAATTGGGTTGCTCAAAGTAAACAGATGGGATGTGGTATTCAAGCTTGCTCCTTGGCTGTCAATTTCTTATTCAGCACTATCTGCCTATTAAGCTTAAATATTGGCAGCAAAAAGTCAATGAAGAACAAAGGGAGAACAAGTTAAAAAAAACATACCCAAAACCAAATAGAAATGGAAACAAAAGGTGGCAATGGAATCACTCTTCATGGTCTGTGAAGAAGATGGTGACTCAGGAGAGTTTGTTCACACATGACATGTGCAAAAGTGCCTGAGGAGAAGCATCATGGGCTGCCAGAAAAAATGACTCTAACTGAAATGATTGTTAGAGATATTCTAGCCCAGAAAAGCATAGGAAGAAACACAGCCAAACTGGGATGGCAGTGTTAATAGCACACAGAAGTGCAGCTTGATCCATTTAGAGTAAACAAATTATTTTGGTCTCATCCTGGGAAAAAGACTCAGTGGACTTGATCCAATTAAACTGGAAGCAGTGGAGCAGGAAGGACTGCTGTTCTTGAGCAATAGCAAGAGCAGTAGAATCTCCAAAGCTCTTCTCTTCATTAGGTGAGGGGAGAAGGATGGATGTGGCTGGGTAGCTTACCTGTCACTGTCACTCTGGGGAGAAAGAGAAGTGTGACATTAGGAAATTTAGGTCTCAAAGGGAACCAAGAATGAGATGAATGGACAGAAGCAATAAAAGGAAGTGGATAGTCCTGAGAGACCTTTTGCTTTGCAAGTTTAAAAGGTTAGAGAAGCTGTTTAATGACCTCTGGGCATTTTGACTTCTGTGACCTCTTTACAGAAAAGAGCATTTACCAACACTCCTTCAGTCTAAATATAACAAAAATGCTGTCACCTTCTCCAAGGCTTCTCATACAGTTTACCACTCCATCCCCAAGGCAGCCTGAGAAGAATGGTCTTTAGTTAACTGATTTTGCTGAGGAATTTTCAAATTTAGATTTTGTGAGAAGGTAAAAACCTTGGAGGAACAGAGGAGCACACAAAAGGTTAACTTAAGATTTCAGAGCCTCTTCAGATTTGCAAATGGCATTGTCATTCTTGCAGAAGCCCTGGAGAGACAGGGGAAGAATAATTAGGGAGAAGTTCATAGTAGGCGAGGGATAATTAGGAGCTGCTGAGAAATAGCTGATGAGGACATCTTGAAGAATGCCTGGGAAAAAGAGCACTGCAGCTCATATCCACATAAATGAGGTACACTCGTGATCAGAGGTTGGAGTCTAGATATAGGGTCTCTTTTTGCATCCATCAGTACTTCTCAACTCATACACCTTTCCTTGTTCCTAAACCCCAGTACCTCCTTGTCTGCTGAAGTGTTGTTGCCTTTCTGGTTATAGTAGTACCTAAACTTGTTCTTCCCAGATGGGGTCCAGAGATAGGAGGCAGCTGGACCCAGAAGTCAGCAGAACATCAATGTTGTCCTGGTATAAAGATTTCCAAGTTAGACTCTAAATGCTGTCTGCTGTTTTGTTTGGGGGCTGGTCACTAAAAGACATGATGCCCTCACATGTACTCTTGTTCTGATATGACACTGTAGGGAGAAGGATGAAGCCCGAGCACTCTTCTCTCTAAACCCAGAGAGAAATAATGTAGCCAACCAATATGGTAAAAGGCAATATGAACACAGGCAAAGTAGTAGTAGTTAGAATATGATCTCTCAGTAGTAGTTTTGGAGTGAAATTCTAAACTGTGGAGAGTCTAGAGGTGGTAGGTTGGCATACATGAGTATTTGCAGCTCGTACTTCCAGACAGAATTACTACTTCTAGATGGGATCCTATGGCTGTGGTAAAGTCTGGAGCCATTTTTAGCTCCTCAAAGCAGATCTTGTACCATGGTGTAAGTAAAACTGAACCCAGGAAATCCACTGGTCAGTGTGTTGCAGTGATGACACGTGAGTGGGTGGGTCCATGGAGTGTACAGCTGTTCTGAGAACTGGGTGACTGCACTCTGGGTTTTGTACTTGATACCTGCTCTGGCCTTTTTCCAAGAGCTGAATATCAGTCAGGGGTTTGAACACATTAGGGGTGTTCTTGGAGCGACCCATGGGGTTTTGCTTTCAGAAAAAACAGATCCTATTCCTGCTCTTGACAGAGAAACAAAGCATGGTTCAGTGGGACAGAGTGGACAGTTCCTTCAAAAGTGCACTTCTGATCCCAGATACGCACTAGAGCAGATGTGTCTGTGCCTCTGGTGCCCCTCTGTAAAAGGGAGAGGAGGTTGTTTCTGCTTTCTGGCAATTAAAATAGGATAAGGCATTGTTAAGGAAGAAGGGAAATAAGAGGGAATAAAGTGAGGGATTTGCATTTATTTTTATCAGTGGGAAGAAATCTGTTTTTCTTCTAGACAACAACCCAAAGAAAATATCTCTACCCATCTGTCCTTATGATAGATGACCCTTCTATTTTCATTATACTTTTATGAGGTGAGCCTATTAAAATGTGAAAATAAAGCCAAGCAAATCCACCATATCAAATAAAATGCACTAATGCTTTTCTACTATCAAAATATAAAAGTTTTTTTTTTCCATGAGGCTACCTTGCTTTTCAAATTAAATGTCAAGTATCATGTCTCCCCTAGAGATCTGAGCTACAGAGCAAAGTTCAGATTCGTCAACTACAGATTTGTATTTACCTTAATGCTTATTACATATCAAATTACTGTGCTGTGACATGAATAAATATTGGATTTTAAAGTTATTCCATTCAGAGTTTTACTGGAAGAGATTTGACTGCTTTAATGCAGCTATTTGGCAGGCCAAAAAGGTCATGTATTTTAAGGGAACATTCAACTAAAAATATGGCTTTCCTCAAAGGAGAATATTTCTCTTGCCTAGTTAATCAGCACCTTTGTTGTTGAGGTGTTGCATGTAGGATCCTGCGATCCAAACTGCAGTTCCACCTTTACAAGGTAAAAAGATGCTGGGTTCCTTGTTTTACAAAAGGAGGAATTGCAGCACAATGATGGGTGTTTGCAGGAACAACCTGCTGCCCCTCTCGGAAAGAGGAGACTGCTCTGCCTGTGCCCAGTATGATGAGGATGTCTGATCCCCTGTGTTTGTCTCCTCCTTTCAAAGTGCAGACTCAAAGGTGAAGAAGAGCCATGTTGCTCAGAGCAAGTTGTCAGTGTCCCACACACTGAGGAGGGGATAGCCTTGGCCCAGAGCTCACCATTGTCTGGGGTGGAGGGGTCCCCACTATGGGTGTGGAATCAAGAACTGTGAGTGGACATCACAATCTAGAACCCACAATCTTTGCCACCTCTTCTCTTGAGAAAACTGTACTGTTGTATCTCTGCTGCTTATTCACAAATTACTGTTTAATGATTAGACAATCTTAGCTCGTTTGGCTTTGCTGGAGTTCCCTCTCCATTCCCAGACTTGTCCTGTGTTGGCCTGTGGGGATCAGATTTTATGCTAAAATCAGTGTGCTTCTATTTTTTTTATGATGGGAGTGCAATGTAGAAAACATGGCTTTTGCTATTTTCCCAAATTCCTTCTATTCCACAGCCTGGTTTGATTAAGGTCTCTGGCAAGCCAAAGTAGATGTGAGTACAGAATGAGATGGTGTCATTTGTCAAAGGTCATTTAGAACTGTGAGTAAATATGAGGAAACTGGTGTTTGCCTGCTGCTCAGACTAACAAATCCTGATCAGCTGTTTCAGGGGCCATTGACACCGATACGGCCTCTTTCAGGGTGAGGATCTCATAGGACTTAATCTGGCCTTGGTTGATTAACTTCTGATTTATTTAAAACCACCTCTAAATTTGCATCTGAAAAAGACTGCTTTAATTCTGTTACCTAATATTAAATTTTAAAACTTTGTGTCAGGGGGTCATGGTTGTTTGGTAATACAGCCTTGGATAAAAATAGTGTGACATTATTCCAACAATATTAATCTTAATGAGATGTACAATCTTAGCATGTGTGTATCAAGGACACTATTCATATGTTAACTTTATTATGCCAGTTAATGCAATTAGTGTAGTGTTGCTAATGTAGTTAAAAGTTTTATCACTTATCATATAAGCTCCAATAGGATAAATATAAAGGGTTATTAATGCAGTAATTTATTATTAACAAGTGGAGAAGCAGCAGAGCAATCAACTTTGCCTTCCTGCTGTAATGCCTTTATATGTCATCACATTTTGGTTTCCATAGCATGACTATCATTCCTTATACTGCTGGCTGCTGCTGGATTTTCTCTAAAATTATTTAAAAAGCACTTGGCACCCATTTGAAGATCTGTGTCCCTCCGTCAGTTTTGTGGTGCATAATTTTTCTTTCACTTTTCCTCTTTCCTTTTGACAGCTTACAGCAGGTCTGACTCTTATCTGATCAGGATTCCTGTCTGTGAGAATGATCTTTAAATACCTTCGGTTCAAGGACACTGTAGAGTGTCTCTTTCAACTAATATAAGATACCAAAATAGTGAAATTTAATGAGATAGAACACCAAATTGATTGTCTCAGAAAGAGGACCTGAGAGGGTAGTTAAGATGATGTGTCAATCACTTTATCTTAACAGCTTGTACCGTCATCATGTGACATTTCTACAGAATGGCATGAACCACTTGGTGTCAAAGGACTCATATTTGCACCTTTGATTTAACTAGCAGACAAAAATCATTAAAGGGCATGGACTGCTTTGCTTAGTGGAGAGGACACAGCTTGTGTGGTTTTCAGCAATTTAAAAAATATTAATGACCTAATTTAAGGACACCTTTTAGCTGTCTTTAGTTTTATTTTTCCATCACAAGTATTCGAATTTTGAGGACACCCTGAACATGTTTTGATTCTACTGGGTCATTTAATGCTTGAGAGACAGACAACTATTCACAGAATAGCTATGAAGAGGCAATAAGCTGAAGTCCACTCCTGTTTCATGATTCAATATGAGTCATGATCCAGGTAAAAATCTGATTAAATGAGGTATATCTTTAGATTTTTCATTGGACTCTCTTCTTCCAGAAACAATGACATGGGTTGCAGGAAGTGCAATGTACATATGAAATGTGCAGGACTGTTGTCTTATCACAGACAATTTCTACTTCAAATAAGGACGCTGGTAAGTAGTTCTTAGGAGGGAGTTTTAAGCCTTTGACTTTTTTACCACTCCTTAGCCATCCAGAATCCACATTTTATGTAAAATCTGCTGTATAAGCAGCATGTAGGTTCTGCTTGTGGGGCTGACAATCTGAAAGAGAAGGGGAAGGGATTAGGAGGAGATGATTTACTTTACACACTGCTGCATTGGGTACTATACTGTGGACTAAGAAGAAACTCCCAACATTTAGGGACAGCGTGTAAAGAGATATAACTGTGAACACAAAAACACCTGCACTAGGATCTTGTCTGGAAGCAGTGGAAAGAAGAATAAAATTAGCAAACTGTGTAAAACTGGAATCACAGTAAGACTTTAAGAGTGAAGAAGTTCTTGAATGAGATGTATGTCAGGACCAAAACCCTTTTGACTGACTACTCGGCAGACTTTTATGAAACAGGTCATGTCATCGGATTTCTTGGACTTGGGAAGCCAGTTGGTCTTCAGTCCTAGCTTTTTTAATAGCTTTGAATAATAAGTTTACAAGAAAAATGCCTAGCAGAGTCTTTTAGATCGGGACGAAGGTGGCGAATCTTACAAAGAGCCATACACAATGTGTACTTAGGAGGATATTAATTTTAGAATACACTAGCTATTCTGTATTGTGATTTTGCTGAAAATTTATCAAAGATCAGTCTAGGCACTTTCTATGCTATCTAATAACGGCAGCAGTATAGGGCTGAGTTATTGGAGAGCCCTCCATTCAGAAGGATCCCATAACTTCTGTATGCTGCCAGGCATAATGAGAATCACAGGCTTGTCAGCCCTTCCAGTGAAATAGAGCTGTCAGATTCTCAGATGTAACCAAAGAGAAAGGAAGTGAGAGCGAGAGCTACCCAATGACATTTAAAATTCCTTTCAAGTATGCATATGTAGTAAAATGCCAGCAATGGGGTTAGACAAGTTCATAACAAGCCTCACAAATGGGTTACTCTAAATGAGAATGTAGAGGTCTCAATAATAAAACCCACACACCTGCTTCCTCAAAATTGAGCATTTTAATTGAATTTTCTGCTCTTACTTGTTCTTCTTTGAATCTCTTTCTTCATCTCTCAGTTGTAGTTATGTCCCCAATCTCAATCTGAGCCATCTGTTCCACTTCTAATATTAACATCTTCTATCATATAATGTACTTATACCCTGAGAAAAAAAGAAAAAAGATGATGACTTTCTCCTGGAAGGAAACCTTATATTTCACAAAAGGTTCAGCTGTCACTTTATAACAACACCTTCCCACACACAAATGTGCACCTGCCACATTAAAATATTATTAATAATGCAGCCTTCTTGTGTTTGACAAGCTAAACAAAATTACCCAAAAAATGTGAAAAGGTCTAAGAAAGGTGAGAGCAAGTCAATGTTTCTTTTCAAAATGGTAACACCCAAACTGACCCACAATAGAAAGTAATTACATTTTAAATGAGCTGTTCTAACTTAACTCCTTGTATACATTACAAATTTCTATTCCAATTACACAGGTATCTGCTTAAACTCAGTGAAAGTTGCAGAGTTGTATTGACTCTTCTTAGTCTCAGTCTAGAACTACAAACCTGTGTTCCTTCCATTCTGTGTTGTTATGGTCCTTCACTAGCGAATTGTCTCTATCCAACCTCCACCAGTCTTTGTGTAATCCCAAATTCACAGGGCATTTTTGGGTTGGAGGAAGAGAGAACAGTGATACCTCAATTCGCCTGCAGGCTCAATTTCGCCTGCAACTGTGGTTTCAAGCTGAGCTAGGTAGTCAGGATGCCCTGTGAAAAAAGAGTGGTAGTGCAAAGAAAGGAACAGACTCAAAGTTTAGGGTTGATCCTAATAAGTTAAAGAAGGGAGTTGTGGGAAAGTATTAACATCTGATGAAAACTTAAAAACTGGTCTGGGAGATTTAGGCTGAGATGACATCAGGTAGTATCAGGAAGGAGTTCAGAGAGATGAGGTGAGGATCAGATTTGTTTGGAAGAATCAGGGAGGTGTAAGGAAACACAAAGTGCGATCCTGGCTGGGACAATTTAAGAAAGAATAATGAGATTAAAGGAAAAACTGATACTATCAGTAAAGAGAAAATGTCAAAGCCTCACATTTGCTTTATTCCAAATGATGTCTGGATTGAAGCAAGCAAATATGAAAGTCACTGTTCATCAGATCCATTGTTTTTTTACTTGTGGAGAGATTTCAGCATTACATGGCCAGAATTGTGTAATGGAAGTTTGAAAGTATTGATGCATCTGATTCAAAATACTTCTCTTGATTTTGTCTATCCAAATTAGTCTTTCTGCCTAATGTAGCTGCTCTCAGTTTATGCCTCTCAGAGACACAGACGTTTCTCTAATCCTTCAAATATAATCCAGAGCCTGAGAGTGAGTCAGACATTGGGTTTCCATTTACAAACAAAGACTTTGAAATCTGGGTTTTGTGGAGACTAGGACCAGAGAGGTACATAAAGCTTTGAGTATAGCCCTTAACAGCTGTTCTGCACTATTCTTTGTGGACTGTCTGGTTTAGGCTTAAAATGAGCTGCAGAAAACCACACTCATGGCCAGCCTGTAACTGAAGTCATGAGCTGGGTTGCAGAGCTCCCTGCACATTCAGTGTTAAGACCTAGAGAGAAGGCAGTTCAGACAAAATGAATCTTCCTCTGAAGTTTCTCTTGTTTGGAGAAGGCCTTTAATGTGATATTCCTGTATAGGGTGCCAATAGTTAAATAGAATCGTAGCTGTAGGCTGGAATAATGCCTTTGGCACTGAGAAATGGCACACGGCAATTTGCTAACTTCAGGTCCATCAAGGCAACAGGAAAAGCAAATACAGAAAAATTGTGCTTCACATTCTTGGTCTGCTTCACTTCACAATGGCTTGTATTTGAAGATGGCATAGATGTTTGAAATCAGGATTTGGGTTTTGTAGACACCAATTGTTTTGAAAGGTGTTGCCTGAAAGCTAAGCTATATCCAGGTTTCAGAATCTTTTCACTGATCCTGCCTCAATGCATATACAATAATAAAATACAACGCACTGCCTCAATGAATATAGGATTTAATATTGTTTAATATAAATACATTATTTTAAATGCTTACTCCAGGAACACAGAGTTTCCTCTGTGAGCTATGAAGTTACATTTACGCTCTTTCTGTGGGAAAGTAGTTATTCCCCTCCTTATTGCATGTGCCCCATGGCTGTACCTACTATACAGAATCATCTAGGGCTGAATAACTATTGATTTGACCAGCAGACTTGGGACAACGGAATACAGATGTGTTTCCTGAATCCTACAGGAGTTCTGGCACCTAGAGAAACATTATCTATAGAGAGGAAAAAAGTATAATCATCTGCCAAATTTGAAAAAAGACATGGAGTATATTTTCACAACTATTTCCTACACCAGGAATGTCTTAAATGTCTCCAAGGCTCTGGAAGTCAGTGTTACAATTAGCTAAATGATGTTACAAGTAATTTTATGACCTAACCCCATAAGACTTTATAGAAAAGTTTTCTGTGTGGAAACAAAGTCCCTCTGGAGTGTAAAAAAAAAAAATCACTGATTATTGAACAGAATCATCAGAATTATAGTGATATTTTTAGGAAAAAATGCATCCTTAAAAGTTCCCATCACATGGAAGGCCATGAACCATTGAGAGTGAAATTCAAGGAATTGGAACGTGTTTCCCAGAAAATGCTCTTCAATTTCATTACAGCATCAATCAGTCTTAGTCAGACTGAAAAGATGCTCTTTCCTTCCTTTTCGCCTTTTGATTTGAGGTCCTTTTCCCGATTGTTTGGTCCTGGTGAGCCTAACCTCCCATAATTCAATAATTACTGTCTAAAAAATGTCTTCAGATGTTTTTCTTCTTATTCAAGTTTTTTCTGTTAGTAGCTCTTGAAGACAATGCCCCCATATTTGGAAATATTACCACAGTCCCAGAAATTTAACAAAGCTAATGAGACACAGGAAAGAACAGGTCTGATTAATACAGAAAATGATGGTAATAAAATGTGGAAGGTTGACTGGGCTTGATGATGAACTCCTGCAGGTCATATCTGGTAATTTCTTATTCCAAATATGTTATTATTCTCAGGCATGTTTTTATTGCAATCATGTCACATGATCACATTCTTACTATGTGTTTGCTTAAATATTAAATATATTATAGAAGGACTTCTGCAGAAATTAAGCCTCAACTTTTCATGACTGGTTACAAATACCTGGTATATCAGAGATACAGACAGTAGGTAACAATACATTGTATCCAAACAAAATTATTTGATCTTTCTTTTGAGGAAGTATTGTTTGCACATACAGAAATATTTTCTTGCAAATTGCTGCTTATAAAGAGTATTGGCGAACCCAAGAGAGACACATTTTGCACCAAAAAGTATCTTCAAGTGAAACAAAGTGTCTCAGTACTAAATAGAATAGTATCCCTTTTTATAAAGGAAAAATACCCAGAATTTGAGTACACATGGTTTCTTCAGGGGAGTGGTTACGTCGACTGAGGACATGAGTTAACTTCAGAACAGCAGAGCTATCCCATGGGCTGGACCAACAGCCCACCTAATCTGGGATTTTTTTTCCAACAGGGGCTGGTACTAGATGTTTGGAGGAGAGTGTAGGAACTAAGCAGTACAAAATACTTTCCACCTTCCAGATATATTGTTCATGGACTTCCTGAGCTGGTGACTATTTTCAGACCATCTGCTTGCTGCACCCACTCTCCATGAATTAGTCTAGGGCTTTTAAATGCATTAGTGCCTTTTGTCTGTGCCTCCACAGCATCCTGTGGTAATGAGTTTCACAGTTTTATTATGCATGATGTGAAAAAGCACTGTTGATGGAAAAAGGTATTTCCAGAGGTTGATTCATCCTTCCTGACTTAGCAGAGGATTAATTGCCCCTTGAAGGGTCTCATCTTCCTGCATTGACATTAGAGCTTTAGTCGATTACTTCACACTAGACACGTACATTTTGGATAACTACAGATAGGGGAGACTTATCCCAATTTTAGGGTCAGTTTAATTAAATGCAGTAACCTCTCTCAGTTAAACACCCTCGGCATAATATTTTTTCTGTAGATTTTGATGATAGGAAATATCATAAAGTTTTCCACAAAGATGTACTTGAATGAAAAATTGCTACCTACCTTTGTAAGCCTGATGGCAAGGTTTTCCCTCTGCCAGTTTAAACTAATTAACTTCATGTGTAGATGAGGCCTAAAGGATCATTATAAGAAGAGGAACATTAGGTTTCATTATTTATCTTTTTTTATTGAAGGGCTTTGGCTAACACATGTGGATGGTTAAATTATATGAACTATGCCTTGAAACGGATGAACAAATTCTTGCTGTTCTATCAGTCAGGGGTTGCTAAACAAATAATTTTTCAGAGAGAAAGACTCTCACTAGAATTTGGGAAGTGAGCCATATATCATATATCAACTATATTAACAAAAGGGATGTTTTCCACATCCAAAAGAGAAAAGTTTGTACTTTGGGAGATGACAATGCACACAACACTGATCATGTAGATATGAGGTTTTTAAACAAAGTAAGATTTAATGCTTTCCATTCACCTATTACCTCAACAGGGTAATTAAATCATGTAAAACTTATTTTTAATAGCCCATAGCATAGGCTGAAGAAATTATTTTATAATGAATACACGCTTTAAACACTTGGGATAAGAAATCTAAATAAAATATGCATTTACACAATATTCTGAAACCTTTATAGCTCTGAAATAGTTCTTATTTGGCAAAAACACAGACAACTACTTGGCATTAACTAAGTTAGCTCCTGTAATTGTAATCAAGGGAAATCACCTCACTGGTACTCAATTTCTAACAATAAACTTCATAAAGCTTGTTAATGAAACTCACCGTTTCAATCTTGTTTTTTTGGAAAATAGTTCTTTTCCCAAAGAAATTATAAAGTTGTAGGAAAAACCCCCCAACCAAATCAAACACACTTTTCATTTAAACTTGACCCCTTTCCTTAGCTTTCTGAAGAAGTGTCATAGAAACAGTGGCATTTTGCAGCTAGACCTGCAGCAGGATGAAATAAATAGTTAGGTGTTTTATGCCAGCCCTGGGAGAGTTGGATTTCTTGCTCAATGGCAGTTGTCTGGTGTCCTTGTGCAACCAAAAGGTGGATGGTGCAGTCCAGATACACCAAGGTAATTTCCCAGCCATGATGGCCACTGGCAGCAATAGGGCTGTCCTCGTAGAATGCCACAGCATCTTGCTAGGACAGATTACTGGTGGAACAGATAGATCCAGTAACAGTTTTGCATGACCACTGGAGGAGGGTAGAAGTGCACCTGGAAGTTAGTGTCTGGTTGATTACCTTGAGTGACTTTTTGCATGTGAGACGAGCAAGACAGTAAAAGTGTGTTTTGAACTGAATATTGGCTTGATAAAGGTGTTAGAGAGTTTAAGGATTTGTACCTAAAAGTATCTGAGAAAGGCTGGATGGAAGATAAATACAGATCTGCAAAGCTATGCCAAGATGGAGCCATTTCCAAGCAGAAACTTAATGGAAATTTATCTAGCCTCGCTTGAAACCTCACTTGTTTGAAGCTCAGTCTCCAAAGTTAGGTGGAGACTGAAGTGGATTTAATTTCAGTGTCAGTCACCATTGCTAGTCTCTCTGTGGCTTTAGTATTTATCAAAAAGTCTTTATCATTTTTATATTTCTTGTGAACATGGGACAGTGGTAGTTTCCTGATGCACAATAATGCTTTAAAATAGAAGAATGATAGTTTTAAAAATACTGAGAAAATGGCAGGCCCTGCTGTAAGCCAAATATATAGAGTTCATTCTGAAATGGTGTTAATGTTTGCTTCTGCACTGCCTAATTACCATGATTCCCTATTTTCTTTTCCTATTGGCAAAGTTAACTTATTTTTTAGAGGCTGGACTTTCTGGGAGTAGATGCACAGGGTCTTGGGATTGACTGTACTGCCGTGCCTCATGGAAGTCGGTAATAGTTATTTAATGGTAAGAGGAATGTTCCATGAAACTCCAGTGAGCAGTATTCTATGTTTGCATAGAATGTTCTTGAAACAATTCTGCTTGTACAATTATGCTTCTGAGCGCAGCAATATAAATCAAAATTTCATTCTGTAAATAAAGTATTTACCTATTAAAACAATGTTACTCAGAAAACTGCTGTTATAAACTATGATTTCTAGCACATCTGGATGAACTACTCTGTAGGAAGACATTTGTTGAATTTTTATATCTTTTATGCTTTTTGTAGGTACAGTACATTCCATAATTTGCAGATATTTCAGTTTGAGGATGGTGTTTGCCATCTACTTATTCCATACTTCTTAATTATTGATAGTTTTGATTAAAAATTCTAGCTGTGTGTATGCACTGTGTGACAGATAAGGAAATGCACATCTGACAAATGGTGGATGCATATTTTTGTTGCCTGTTCCATTTTTAGTTTTGGAATGAAAGTCAACAACATTCTGAGCTGTATCAGCAGGTAAATAGTAAGACCAAGAAAAGTGATCATCACTCAGTGCTCATTAGAAAACACATGGAGTTTTGGGTTCAGTGTTAGGTCTGTCTGTGCAACAAATTGGTTGAACTTGCATGATGGCCACCAAAATGATGAGGGGTTGCAACACTTGCCCTGTGAGGAAAGGCTGAGGGCATGGGTCTTGTTCAGCTTGGCTTTGTAGGAACCTAACAGCAGCCTGGTCATATCTGGAGAAAACAATGCAGAAGGGAAATTAATAGATAGTCGGTGAGATGGTAGGGAAGGATTTCAATGTCAGATCAGGTCCTCACGTCTCAGGGCTGGGAGACAGAAGACAGTCTATGCATCTTTACACACTGAACTATGTCTAAGTTTTGTTGTGGTTGCTTCCTAAGTCAGTGACTGTGATGTTCTGGGGTGAAGATTCATAAGGCACAACTTCAGGAAACTTCTGTGAATGTCCTACAGTGCTGATGTACAACTGGATGTGCCAAACATTGCCCAGTCAAATTCTGTACTGGAAGGAATTCCACTACAGAAGCTCCAATGAAGTTAGATTAGCAGATGGTTTGGTATTTCACAAGGGTGCTTGCTTGCTGGAGTGTTTGTGGAAGTGAGGAGAAAGGAAGGAAGGAGGTAAGAAGGTAAGACTTGTCAGTGCTTGGATGTGCTGTGTGGTGTATGGTCAAGTTCTGGGGCATTCTGCAAGGCCCAAAAATGCCAGGATCTCATTGTCTTCTGATTGTCTGAATTTAAAATGATGTTTGTGCATGCCAGGCATGCAAAACCACATAGTTCATTTGTCTTGATCTATCAGTATGCTGGTGACAGTCCTCCATGTCCATTAATACTGATATATTCAGCTATTGACAAAGGGCTCTAAGCAGCCTTTGGGAACAGATTGTCTTCCAAGGCTGTGGGGTGAGTATCATGGTTTGAGACTGAAGTGGCAGCAGACTGAAGTGGCTTGAATACCCAAAACACATTTAGTCACAGGTGAAACATCTGCCCTGTGAGGAAAGGCTCAGAGAGTTAGGGTTTTTCAGCCTGGAGCAGAGAAAGCTCCAGGGAGACCTTATTCCTTTCAATACTTAAAAGGGAGCTTAAAAGAAAGGTGGGGATAGACATTTTATCCTATTGTGGTAGGATAAGGGGTACTGGTTTTAAGGTAGATTCAGACTCGATAGAAGGAAGAAGCTTTTTGCAATAGGAGTGGCAAAACGCTAGAACAGATTTCCCAGAATTGTGACCATCTTATCCCTGGAAATACTCAAGGACAGGTTGAATGGGGCTCCGACCCAGTGGAAGGTGTTCCTCCCCACTGCAGAGGGGTTGGAACTAGATGTTATCAAAGGTTCCCTTCCAAACCAAACTGTTCTATGGTATTTTTGATGTTAGTGTGTGACGTGGCATCATCATCCCACAGGAGACACTGCAGTGCAGTACCAGGCTGGGGAGGGCAGGGGACACTTCTCCAGGAGACTTCAGGCCACGGCTCAGGGAGGGGGGAATATCTTCCATTCTGACTTGCCCAGCTCTTTGCAGCTGCTGACTGTTGCCTCCTGGCGCTCAGGGCTCACCCTTCTGGAAAGTTCTTCCAACAAAGCTGCAAACACCTCTGTTAGAGGTGGAGGGTCCAAGCTGAGCAGCCCCAGCCACACACTCAGCTACCATTAAAACTTCCTGGTTTTTTGAGTCTGATCCTCCCATGAGAAATTAAATTCTGGGCATAGGGAGCAGCAAATAAGAACATTTAGGTGTCACATACATAATAATGATTCACAAAAAATGATGCAAGGTCCTTTCAGAGTGGTCTTAAGGCTCAGCTCTTCAAGAGCAGCAAAGGTCTTTCTGCTTTCTTTTCTGTGTATCCATCTGTCATTTCTCCCCGAGTCTGTCCTCCTTCCTCAATGCCAAGCTGCTTTGGATAATTTGTCCCAATTAATTAGATCCCAGAGCTGTTTTCAAAAGCCTGTATCATTCAATCCCCATGCTGTTGACTACCTATTAAATGACATAATTTAAGATCCTATAAGGGAAATCGAGCATTTATCTTGCTTTTTGTCTATGACCATAGCACACCAAAGAGCTGGTATTTACATGGAAGCCATCTGAAATGCTAATGCAAATAATTAACTCCAGTCTGCAGAATCCATTTAAATTGCTCACTGAAGCCCACACTGATTCAAGAAATGAAACTAGTAGCTTTTTTTTTTAAATTAATCTTTTTTTAGCACTGATTAATACTGTAATTTACTCTTTTGTCTGTATTTCCCTTAATTTGAAGTATAACTAAAGGAGGTCTGTAATTGCCAATCCTTTTCTATAACACCAAACTTTTTTGCTGTTTTTTTTTCCTGTAATTCTTTAGGAGACTACATAACTTTTAACAAGGCTCCCCAGCCTCCTTTTTATGCCCAATAACACCAGCTGCCTTCTCATGTCTCTAATGAATGTATCTTCCTTGTCTCACTCCACCACCTCATCACTTTCATTGTGTTCCCCTCTTTGACAGGTGGTCTTGTGGGTATAACGACATCATTAAATAGCTCTAAAGCTGCTAGTAAGGAAATAGTTATCGAGTGAATCAGAATACCTTCCCTGCTGTAGCTGAAAGAACGACTTACAGTGTTTGCTAAATTTAACTGTTTCTCCTCTGCTTGATCTCATTCATCAGGTTCAGAGGTCAGGATAGATTTTCATTTCCTATATAAAGAGATTTAGGTTCACCTGAAATATTTGGGGCTGCCCTTACCCCTCTCCTTCTGCCCCCTGCCCCCCCATCCCCCACTGCCATGGGTAACAGAAGGTTTCCAGGTAGCTCACATCTTGGATAAACACAAGTAGGGCATGCACAGCACAGTACCCTGGAGCACCTACCATGGCATTATGAGCCAATGTTCATGTGACTGAGTCAAGCACATCATAATTCAATCATCCTTCAGGAATTCACCAGGAGAAAGAGGAGGAAAAATTAAACCCCATCCAAGGAACACAGAAATCTGTCCAGGCTAAGGTATTTGTTTCACTCCAGGTCTCTGAAGTGCACTTGCTCAAAGCATACAAAGGATTCTCCTGGACTGCTTTTTTTCAGTGTGCAGATTTAGTTTGGGAGAGAGAAAGTGAATCTTAAGATTCCTGGTTAAAGAAAAGGTCAGGAATACTTCAACCTGGAATGTTATATAAGCATGCTCTATTTAATTGAAAAATGTTAATGGTAGTGAATAAAGTGCAAAAAACAGCCAGTGATGTGGGAGCTCTATTAGCAAAAGAAAAACCCTGATGCAGCATTTGTTTAAGATGAGCCCTGCCACTCAAAAAAGAGAGAGAGAGTAAACCTTTTGCACTAATTTGAAAGCCTGATTAACTGCTCTTAACAATTATTGTGACCTGAAAGGCCAAGCCCAAGTATGCAGAGGGCGCAGTCCCATCCTTTTCTCCCATTACCTAATGGCAGAAGTACTGCTCTCATCTCTGAGTAACTGAGGAAATGTCAAATTAGAAGTCCACCACAGGAAACGAAATTTCCACCACAACTGATCCCTGGGTGAAGACTGGCCTGCTTAGGTTAGAGTTTTGTTCAATTTGTAGTCGAACAGCAGCAGACAGGCCACTGACATCCTGAGGTTTTGCTGTGGATGTTGCTGCTGGGCATGATCCACTGGTGGCTGCTGAATAATGTTTGACATTTCCATTTTGCAGTTCACAGAACTATGACACCTCGTGTCAATGCAAATAAACCCGTCACAGTCTGACACTGTATTTGGGGCAGTAGATTGAAAATTGATTGTGTGACTTATCTGAATATAAATCGCCTATTTATTTACCCTGAACCATGGACTTGCAATTAGTCAATACATATTCATAAAATATGGGTTAGGTAAATTAACACTTGCCTATTGTAAATTACAAATGAGAATAATTTGCGGTGGCCAGAAAGTCGAAAATGCAGTTAATTTTGAAATGGATTTGATGCATTGCATTATTTAAACATTCCCTGAATAATTTCAGGCCATGAATTTAGTTGCAACACAAAGTATTGCTGACATGCTGAAGAAATTTGTTTAGAAAAATAGCCTTTCTCTTCCATATATTGATGCTTTTTTGCATGTATGTTTTAATTGACCAGTTCTGAAATAAAGTTATTCAATTTTGCCCCATCCAATCAGCCTTACATTTTTGTTACAGTGAGATCTATACCCTCCATAAATTCCTGATCTCTTTATCCATGCTACTTGGCTTATGAGTTAGAGTATAATGTATTATGCATAATCTAGGTTAACGCTGGCTTGCATTTCTCCCACCAGGGTAAGTTATACTTTCCCATCCTGTTGAATAATAGTTTTGAAGTGTAAGGAAATGGTGGCTTCTGGGAGAACTTCACACTTTGGCTGCAGACTGCATGGAAGGTGTTTGAAGCCTCACTCTGCCTGCTTTAAATCTGCACCTGAACCTGCCTCTTGGCTGAATGCCTTGTCCCTGGACTACTGGACATAAATGTGGCCAGTGCATGGTCTCCAAAATTGGTCAGTAGCTCTTGCCAGTGGAGGAGCATAGAAATTGGGTATTTTGCAGGGCTCTCTCTTCAATGCATGTCTCAGTTTTCAGTAATACGCAATGAAGATGTTTCCTAAGCCAGTAGTGTTTTCCTCTGTGTTTATAGCTTTTACTGGCTTCTCATACTATTTGTGGATGTTTCCTCTGTTCTTTATCCCTGATATTTACCATTAATTAAATCTTAGCCCTGAGTGGCCTTTTAGAAATTTTCACTAAGTCCCTGTTTTTTTGATGAAGTGTTTCTGTGTTTGTAGATTGGAATTTCTGATTGAGAATCTGCTGCTGAAAAACCCCAAAGACCAGCTGCAGTACAAAAAACATGGAGTATGTGTGGAAACGGGGTATGGGTGGATGTGGATTTCTCAGTAGATAGTGCATCAGAAGCAAGGGCCAAACTTCAGAAATTACATTTCACTGCCAAAAAAATTATGACATGATAATAATGTTCTACAGCCTTTTTCAAAGTAATGTACGATTCTTCAAGCAGGTACTTAGGTGTTGAAGTCAACACAGGTGAGTGAGGTGGTATTCAGCCTGAATAAAGGTTCAGTTCAACCACTAGACAAACGAGGAGAGGACAGGATAAGGCTGACTGTAATTTGTACAACCAAACCATGGAATTGCAGTTTCTTGTGGTGAACATTAATGGATGTGTGATGCGGTTTTGTCCTTCTGGGAATGCAGAAGTGTGGAATTTTAATTCCATGCTGAGCAGGAATCTTCCACTTTCTTGGCCTGCACTAAGCAAACTGTGTCCAATATAGGGTGAATTATTTTCTCTTTTATTCTCAGAACCAACTGATTTTAAAATAAAAGAGGAAAAGTAAATTGCTTTTGTGATTATATATCTCTCAACCACGTATTAGTTGTTCTATGGAAGGCTTGAAGAATATGGAATTAATCTTTGCTCAGAGATTATAATGTCTGTCTTATCTCTTAGGTCACATGGAAAGTTTTATGTGGAATAATGAGTATTTGCTTGTCTATAATACCAAATAAGGGAATGTAAGGTGATTAACTTCTGGTATTCTTGAGCTGTTGGTGTTTTCAGCAGTACTTCCTCACTTGTTTGTAGATGCCTGTGTCCTTTCTGTTCCTAGGGATGTGTATAAATAGATGTTTTTCCATCTTTATAGTGGTCAAAGTATGTTCCCAGCATGCTGGTGCTCGTGGAGAAATCCTGCTGGGAATCACTCCTATGGCACATTGCCCAGCCAGTGTGGTACAGATGTGTAAGGGGGAGTGTTCCAGGACTACTGAAAAATGTCTTTTGCTATCCTGTGTAGGAGGTTAGACCTGCTTTTACTGGCTCCCTTGCACAGAACGGGACTGTTTCCTTTGTGGCTGGGATGATAAAGGTACTCAGCAGAGGTGGCTAAATGAAGCCAAGTGGGATGATTCTGTCATGTCTCATTGCCTCACCTGTCACTGCTCTCTGGTTGTTTTCTCTCTGTTCCTCCTTTCCTGGACATTTGCAGAGTAGAGCAGAAAAAATTTCTGAAGATTTCATCCCTGCTCATCTTTATTAATTATGGTGTCAAGTCCTTAACTATGGGGTCAAGGTGTGACAAAAAGGCTGGAAACCTAGGATCAGTGTGGGAGCTTTGGTGTAGAAGCATCACTCTCTTCCATATTGTAGACATCTCCCCACCAAGGATTTCCTTTGACTCAAAATAAATTGTACCTGATGCTAGTAGTTGAATGCTGTATTTAATTTCATTCTCCTGATTGACATCAATTCTTGAAATAAACTTATCTTGAAACAAAATGCCAAGTTTTCATTTATTAATTGGCAAACCACATTCTAAACAAAGAAATCACACTGTTTTAAAGAGCATTGCAGAAATAAAGTTCATGTTTTCTGGAGTAAGGTTTTGTGCCTAGGAAACAGTTTTTAAAAATGAATTTACTATTTTTTGAAAAATACTGATAGGAAAACTCTCTGTCTCTCTCAGTGAAATGAAAGCAATGCTGCTCTTGCTCAAAGTGAGCTGTATCCTATATACTGAAAATAATGTTATTTTCCTCAGCTTGTAAATTACACCACATAAACCAGGCAGAACATTCCTAGTTAAAGAAGTAATGCCATCTGTAGAGGGCAGTGCAAAATGGGGGTTGGCATTTTAGGTGCCAAAGACTAATGAATTTCCACTCCCCTCCCCTCTCTCTCTCTCCTCCCTGTCTCTCTTTGTATTTGAAGACCAAGGTGTCTAGTGTTCCCCTTTATAGCTTATAACATGAGACATGAGTTTTCAGCTCCTTTCCCAGGGAGCCAAGAATTCACAGGCTGTTATGTTTTGCAGCTCTCTGGCAGAGGTTCAGGTTAAAACACACATAAAGCACAGGTCAGCCACCAAGTAGACAGCTGTAGCTATAACTCCAGAGTGCATTTTGTCTTCAAGATGCATCTAATATTAGTGATTGAGTTTGTGTCAGGAGGGAGCTTTTGAAGAAAACCACATGTGCATCCCCTTTACTGTACATTTATTCACACAGCAGAGTAGACTGGAAGTGCACAAATTGGATTTCTTTGACATGAAAGTGACCACAAGATGTGCTCCAGGATTGCCTCAAATGCACTCCTACTGTTAATGAACCTTCAGTTCACAGGAGCAAATTAGAGCTAGGCTGATGTAAGTCTCCCTGACGACTCGTGTGTGAGGGATGTTACCAACAGCTGTGTCTCCAGATATCTATCCTTGGATCACTCACTAATGTAGGCTTTTTTTTTCCCTGTGCAGGAGTAGGAAATGGGTGGACTAATAGGTTATTTCACTCTTCACTTTTCCACATGTGCCCAGTGGTCTGGCAGTCTGGCTGTTACTCACAATGTTCTGGCTCTTCCTCCCCAGCTTCCATCTCCAGGTGCAGTCCTTAGGCAGCTCCCTGCACAGAGCTGGCTCGGGTGATAGCTCAGATTTATAATTCTATCAGGCAAATAGACAAAGCAGCTGTGACCACATCTGACTGGGGCATAGATGAGGGAAAACAGATAATGCTCAAGTCATGGATGATGGCATGGGAACACAGTCCTGACTCCCTGTTAAAAAGGGTTGATAAATGCACTGAGATAAGGAAGAGAACAAAGCACTTGCAGATGGCCATGAATTTTATTCAGGACTAAGGCTGCCTGCCTTGATGGGGGTGAGCTGACTCCTCCTGGGGCTTTCTTTGGGGTCTGCTCACAGGTTAGTGCAGAATTTCCCTGCCTATGCAAAATCTCCACAAGAACATTACCATAGCTTTGAAGAGCTTTATATTCCAACACCTCTTATTTCTGCTTTTGACTGTAGTCTGAGATAATGTTGATCTATACAGCCAGTAAGATGGCTCTCATATCATGCCCTGTGGAAAATGCACTGCTGGTAGAGGGCTGCTCCTCCTGAAATTTGTAGGGCAGGTGTACTCTCCACTGAATCCTTATATCTTGAATTTATTTCTTTCATGCAACCTCCAGATACAGATTATCCTCCAGAGTATGCAATAAAACAACTTTTCTGGATTTGTTTCCGAGAATAATGATCGTGATATGATAGAACAAAAAATTACTTATTTTCTGACAGGTGCTCCTAATCATAATATTATGGGCATTTTTAGAAATAAACAATTGTTTGCAGAAGACAAACCTACAACTCTGGAATGATGACTTATGAAGCATTTTTGATCTTAAAACAAATTAGATGCTTCAAAGAAGCAATTTTGAAGGATGAAATAATAAATTTAAGTTTCTTTTCTGGCCTTTAAAAGAACATAACCTACTGGTACTTCCAGGAGAATTACCCAGGAAAATGGCAAATGAAAGTGTTGGAATTTCCTTTTTTTTAATGTAGCTATGTTATTCCTGCAATGGTAAAAGGGGTGGATTTTCTGTTAATATGGAATGAGATGATATGCGCAGCAAAAAGTCAGAAAAGCAGAGGTGTGATTTCAGGCAATCATAAACAGATTTTCACACATTGTGAGTTGAATTGTTGGGAGAATTTATGAAGAATTTGTTTAGGAGACAAAGTGTTCACTTTATATCGCGGCTTGTTCCCTTCAGCTTCGGTTTCGAGTAACACAAGAGGGGTCCTGGCCTTAAACTTTACTGAGATTTGTATGACAGAGGTAATACAGATAGAACACATTTAGCAGTTTGGTTGTTCAGAAAGATGATGGAACGGTATACTTTACATATGTACTTTATTGCACCTGCTTTGGAAAAACCTGACATCATTGCGACTTTCATTTTATTCAGTGAGAAATATATTTATTCACCATTTTGTGAAACCTTTATTTCCAAAAAGCTTCCTAACCCCTTCAGATTTATAAACTTGGGGTAATAAAATGGATTTTACCCTTCTGCTGAAAGCCCTTGTTCTAATTGCTGCTCCTTGCTTAACAGTCTACCAAGTGCTTCTTTCACTTGTGACCTGTGAGATAATGAATCATAGAATCTCTGCAATCTCTGGTGACCTCTGGACATCATCTGGTTTAAGCCCCCTGCTCAAAGTAGGGCCAGCTGGAGCAGGGTAGGGGCTCCACAATCTCTCCGGGTAATTGATTCCAGTATTTGAATACCTTCACAGTGAAATTGGATTCTCATAATACTTGAATGGAATTTTCTGTGGTTTAGGTGATGCCCATTCTTCTTAGACTCCTGCTGGGTACCTTGGAGAAGAGTCTGGCGAAGATCAAAGTGTGCAGGGCAGGGGCTCTTGTGTGCAGAGACAGAAAGTCTTTATAAGGGCTATGGTTCCCTCCTCTCCTTAGCTCTTCCCCTTCCCAGAAGGCATCCCAGCAAGAGTCTCCCTCACTGCTTGCACATCACTTCTTTTCCTTCTTCCTTGTTTTAGTAGGAACCTGTGTCTTTGGTCCCTTCTATGTGGAGGTGCTGAAAGTCAGACAGGAGGCTCAGCAAGAAGCTTATGGTCAGTGTTCGCCCTATTTCTCTTCTGCATGCATAAACTGTTCTCCTTTTCTTGCTCCTCCTTCCTGATATCCATTAAAATAGTGACTTCTGATGGGACAAAAATAATCTGACATTTCTTTTCATACTGTGTATTTAATGTATTCTGTAATATATACTGTTTTTTCCTTAAAGTTGCTACTTGTGAAGAAGAAGAGTCTAAACCAAAATGTAGCCACAGAATGGGTTTGGAAGGGATCTTCAAGTGTGTTTTACTGCTCTTAATTTCAGAGGGACTGTTGCAGCAGTTCTATGAAGGTTACATTGATGCTGTTAGGAAGCTTCTCCAGAGGGTATTTCCCAGCCTCTGAACCAGGGAATGCAGAGTAACTCCTAAACCATCTCTACAGCTCAGGTTTTTGAAGACAGAATTAGTTGTATTTGCAGTGCATAATATTTAGTCCAAGTCTGCTCCAAGTCCAAAGTGTGGCTCCAGTTGTGTGGCTCTAAGAAATAGTTATCAGAAATTAGTGCATTTTTCAGCTCAAAGAGCCTGAAATGCAGTGATGCCTCTTTCATTACCTCAAAACATGTAGTTTTGTGGCAATTGTGTCCCAGAGCATAAACTGAGTGGTTATGTTGGCACCCCAAGAGGCTTTTTGGGGAACATTGCACTACTCTGGTATGGGTCAACCTAAATTGTTTCATTCTATACTGCCTGAGAGTTTGCTGGACTCAGAAGTGTCTGGAGTTACAGCCAGACTTCACTTGAGAAGAACCTAGCTGGTTACCTTTGAAAGGGTCTAGGCAAAAATCAGGACATTTGGGTTGGATCTGAAGAGTCAGAAAAGCCAGAGCTAAACTGACAGTAGTAGCACTACCCAAAAAAGGTTCCAAGTTTAGTCATTCCCAGCAGAGTTACATCTAAGCATGTGATTTCTGTGATACTTCCAATTTTAAACTGATTCTTGAGGGTACTGTGACCCCTTATCCTTCTCCTTCTCTATTAGTCTGACAGTTCCAAATGAGCCTCACTTATCCTGGATTCTGATCAGCTGGTCAGAGTGAACTAAATCCAGCTTTCCCAAGCCAAAACTTCAAATATACAGTAGACACAGGACTGGAAGCTGCAGTTTCTATCCTCTTATCTGTTAGAATGTGTCTATTCTATCTGCCCTTTGCACCTACTGAAATATTGCCCAACGTTCTGGACTCTTTTAAGTTGTTAAAATCCTTTTTCTCTTAAGCTTGTGTCTGGAAAGAGTTAATTGTTCCACCCCTAAACATTTCCAGTTGGCAGCTCCTCCACTCAGTTCCATTGAGAACTTTTATTTCTGCCATTGTGTTGTTTCCTATTTGCTTCTCACTGCCAGCTCCCTTTGATTCAAATCCCTGTACTTATGTAGAGAGGTGCCAGGGAGCTGAATGGCTCTGAAAGTTGCTTGTACACCATGGAGCCCAGACACCTCTGCAGGCACGGTTATTGATCCTGCAGGGAAATGTCATGTCACTGAAACTCCAGCAGAGATCAATGTGTGAGCAGAACTGCAAAGAGCAGTGAGATGTGCAGCTTAATTTGTATCTTCATGGCATTCTGAATGCAGCTGGATGGTTTACTGTGAACAAGATAAATCATATAAATTTCTTGAACTGCCTTTAAGTGTTGGGCTTTATGCTGCTCTACCATAGGAGAAATATATTTTATATTTTCCCTCTCAATGCATTTTACAAGCAGAAGAGCTGCATTCGTGTGCTTTTTAATATTTAGATACCCATGAGGAAAATTGGCTTAGGTTTTAGAAACTTTCTAGTGCTTTTTTAAAGTGCTGCACTCCTAATCTTAAGGCAAGAGATAAATTTCAGGGAACATATCTTCCTTGTCCATCACCCCGATTCTTAGTGTTTGCAGCATGAAAAGAGAAAACAGAGATTGCTGTGCAACCTGTATTTCTGCCTCTGCCTCTCAGTCAAATAAAATAGTACTGTGCCAGCTGTTATCATCTGGGCATCTGAGTTAAGCCCACATGGTTTTCCCTTCATGCCTGTTGTCAGTCAGAGGCAAGGGTGCAAAGTCATACCTTTATTGGTATAAGGAGAAAAGACACTGTTGAATTTTAAGTTGATTGATATGTGGAATAGAAACTAACTGAGGTGACTGGTATTAAAAATGAAGCCTTTTATTAGAAAAGTATTAGAAAAGTTATCTATCACCGTAGAAGACAATTAGTAGAAAGGTATGGTCTGTCAGAGATTGGTGATGATGCAAAACTGTGTGGCAAGATGGATGAAGAATATCCACTTGGGAGATTTATGAGCTTCCTAGACCAGAGATTACTGATAAAAGCATAAGCAGTGGAGATCAGTTTGGGAAATGCTTTTCCAGAGACTCCAGATAAGATCCTTCAATAGATCTGTCTGTCAGTTGAAGAGAGAGAAGAGAAGAGAAGAGAGAAGAGAAGAGAAGAGAAGAGAAGAGAAGAGAAGAGAAGAGAAGAGAAGAGAAGAGAAGAGAAGAGAAGAGAAGAGAAGAGAAACCACTATGTACTTGGTGCAGAGAAGCTGTACATGTGGACTGTGGGCTGGATCAGTGAGAGAGCACCCCCAAAGATGTGATGCTCAGCCATCCTTATGACTGCCCTCTGCTGCTCATCAGTCATTCAGCATACAGAAGCAAGTCTTCTATGGTGTTGCTATACTGATGACATTAACTGGGGCAGTTCTGCAGTATTATTAAAGTTGTCTCTATTATTAAGACATTAGAAAGGATATTAACATCGGTAGTTGTAGTACTGCTTTAACTAATCAAGCAAAGTGTAGTTCAGTTTTCCTTTTAATATTCCATGTATGAATTGTCAACTGCTCAACCATCAGTCTCGCTGTGAAAATTGGTTTTAAATTTCCAGAGCCTTGTGTTTCACCCTCTGAAATCTACCTCTTCAAAGGATAGCAGAATAGATGAGGGTGGCAGAAAGCTCTGGACATTGCCTCTCTTGCTCAATATCTGCTAGAGCAGATTGTCCAGGTCAATGTCCACCTTAGTTTTGAATACTTGCAAGCACAGAAACTCATTTTCCTGTATTCCACAGGTTGTGCTCTACCCAACCACCTCTTCTAGGAAAAGAGATCTCAGCTTTGCTAGCCATGCCTTCCAGGCTGCCTGTGGGCTGTGGCAGACAGGATTGAACTAGTGACATTGAACCATGTTTTTTATGTATTTTTGAAACTGTAAGAGTGGAAACCTCCTTGAACAAGAAAAGGGAAGGTTTTAAGAGAAAGAAAAAAGGAAAAAAAATTCCTCCTCCTGCGAAAATACCATGCAGCTGCTTGCATTACAGCCCAATTCCTGCTTTTAAGGAACATAATTAAAATTAAGCTGTGCTCCATCCCAGAACTTACTCTTCACCACTGCTTCAGGCACGATGAAACAGCTATCTCACTTACATTTGCTGATCTGCAGTGTGGACCTGAATGTGGGTCGCAACACTTGAGTGGTCATACTCCTCCCCTACAGACCTTGAGTGCTAGAGATACAGGAATCCAATAGAACTGGATGCCTGGTGAGTCAATGCCAGCTGCTAGGCAGGAGGGGAATGAGTGTTGGGTATTAGCTGTGGTCCGTGACAGCCGGAATCTCTTCCCTCTGTGCTACTTAAGTAGAACAAACAGGATTAGTAATAAGAGATAGCCTCATTTATGTTTTCAGAATAATTAAGAGGCAAAGAGAGATTATAAAAGGAAAAATTGAACAAGTAGATATAGTTTAAGCATGCATTGAGAACGGAAAATAAGTGTAGTAAAAATAATTTCTCACTCTCTGCTCCTGAATTTCATATTCTCATCCCTGACCATGTCTGGGAAGTCAGGTATCTCAGGAATCCAGCTCTGCATAAATGTTTTCCTTGTCTGGCAGTCCAAAAAAGCCCCAAAAGAAGTAAGATACAATGGTGCAATCTGTAAAGCACAACCAGATGTGGGGAAAATAAGTGGTGCAATTATCTTAATGCTTGTGAGAATACAGTAGGAGTGAATACTGAATAGACCATCATATCTTAAAGAGATATTTTCTGAAGTTTCTGCTCAGCTTAGTAATGGGCAGATCAGCACATTTTGGCTTTGTAAGCTTTCAGTTTTACTTTTTATTTGAAGGCCAGAAACTTTTAAACATGTGCTATCAAGATTATTTTAGTGAAGATTTCCTAATGATGAAGGGGAAATGGATGTTACTTTTTGTGTCATTGTCCAAAACCAGTGTAAGGACAGGCATCCTGATCAGAAAGACTATTTTTGGTGACATTTTAGTTTCTGCTATCTTTAGATTTGAAAAAAAGAGTACTTTTTCTCATTAAATGTAACCTACTTGTACAATTCACTCATACTGTGATATATAATATCCTTTACTGAGGGAGAATGTGCACACAAATCTTCAAGAAAAGATAGCAATTTTTAGTCCAAACTCTTCTGTAAAGAAGAGAAAGGACAGGCATTCATTCAGTTTATCTAACAGTCTTCCTTGCATTCGTACTCTTACCATAATGAGGAAGTCAAGTGAACTTCTTTATCTGTGAATTCTTTTCATATTTTTCAGGGATGTGCCTGTGGTGAGGTGCCCGCGAACACCTGTGGGAAGGTTTGTGTAAGGATAGAACTCTTCAGTATTGAAGTTTATGGCACCTGTTTTCTTACCCCTGGAGCCACCTTGGCTGACTTTGGTGTAGAAAAAGTGGTGCTACAGCTCAATTGAGGCAAAAGATATTTAGCAACAAAAGTGTCTGTAACAAGCAATATCAAAACAGCTTCTATTTGAGCATTGAATTAGATTATACAGAAGGTTAGAAATTAGTGGGATATATTTAGAAGTCATGCAAGGTGGTCGAATCACTACAACGATTTTCAGGAGAAGAAGGTGAATAAGTAATTTGACCTGCATTTACAGATATTTGTAGGTATATTTAACCAATACTATTAATAGAAAATTGATCCTACCCCACAACTAATTAAAGTTGGAATGTTATCCAAAGGATACTACTTTTTTAAAAGCGAGTGTAGCAAATTAGCATTCATACAACTTCCAGTGGTTCCTTCCAGTCTAAATTAAGCTGGTTTTAAAAAGCCATTTCTTGGTGTACAAAACCAATTCTTAAGCAGTCTTAGGTTTGTGTGCCAGTCCCAGCTAGGCAAAATAGGTACTTCACTGTAAGCACCGTTGTTGTTTTAAATGGGGTTACAAACAATGGACAATTTTCTTCTCTGTGATTACTCTGGCTGTGCCCAAGGCAGCTCCCATGCCATCTTCACAAGTTCTCTGTCTTTCTTCAAGTGCTCCTACTCTCCGTACAAGATATGTCTCCAGAAGATCTTCTCATTTGGAATGTTTTGGTGATGGTAGATTATGAGCTTTTCATGCTAAAATATCAACCAAAATATTAGTTTCAATAAGTTTTTAAGCAGTCAACATATTTTCCTTACTGAAGACTTAATTTAGATCTTCATCAGCAAGAAATATGATAATCCACCTGCTAAGATCAGTTCTGTTTGATAGGAAATGAATTTAAACAGTATATAATTTATCCTTCGTTTGAAAGCAAGCATCTCTTTTGTTCCCATTTACTGAACTGCTGTACGATTTATACCAAGCTAATTTTTATTATTTTACTGAAATGTTTCCTGGCTAATATTGATGTAAATGAGACCAGGGCTCTCTTCTACCATCAAGGAGTGAACATAACCATCTTTAATTACTGTTTCATCAGGCAACTGATAGCATATTCTTCAGCTAAGAATACCTGTGTCTCTTTGAACCACTTCTAATGCAATTATGAAAAGCATAAGTGCTTTAAAAGTGGGTTTAAATACATTTAAAAGTGATAGGGTTCTTTGAGTAATACACATGGATGAGATATGAATGATGAGACTTTGAAACTAGAAATGTTAAGACTTCTCACAGTGAATACAGGACTGTAAGAATTA
The DNA here is from genome assembly GCA_013397295.1 of Polioptila caerulea. Lineage (NCBI taxonomy): Eukaryota > Metazoa > Chordata > Aves > Passeriformes > Certhiidae > Polioptila > Polioptila caerulea. The sequence continues at coordinate 300,858 of VYXF01009765.1, forward strand.
CATGTTTTTATTTTTTTATCTGCTATACTGCCCGAATAATGACTATACTTACAACAACTTTTTTGAGTCTATATTAAAGAACATCAACAAAATATCACTTCTGTTCAAAGCTCTTTTTCCTTTTTATTTTAACATGAAAGTTGTGTTGTGAAAGTTTTAAGTAAAGAGATTGGAAGTAAGATTCTACTGATTTTTCAGTGTTTAATTTTTTTAAAAAAAGGTTCAGAGCTAACAGTGCATTGGGTTAAGTTATTCTACCTCCTGTCAAGTTCACTTGCACTTCCATTCATGTGGGGCATATGTGGGTCACCATACCATTAGAGAGAAGGAGAAAAAAAGACAACAAAATAAGAAACAACAACTCTACAGGTTTAAAATTTTGTAGAGAAATTATTATACAGTCTGACATGAAACTTTTACATCATTTATACAAACTGATTCAGCATCATGCTGATAGCGTCACTTTAAAAAGCAATTCTTTTCTCAATCGCATGTACATAATTTTGATTTGAGAGAATGTTCAACTAAAATCAGATCTATCACCTACTGTACCTTGGGACTGGACTTCAGTATGGAAGAAGGGGTCAATATTCCAGTTTTCCTATGATTCCGTTTCCTTGAACAATGTATTCTACTATTTGTTTTAAGAATCCTTCACCAAATGGGATTATTCCTCTTGTTGAGTTCTTGCATTGAAATCAGCACAAGTTTCTCTGTGGGTTTTCACAGGCACAGCATCATTTTGCCACTAAACAGTGCTGTTCTACCAGGTTTGCCTTAAGATATTGTCACCAGTGTTAGTCTAGCAACTTCATGAATTGCTTCCACAGTGCCATGTTGGTCTTCAGGATGTTTGTGGATGTTTGAAATCATACAAAAATGTGAGCTTATGCTAGTTTGCAAAAGACTTGAGTGCTACTTTTGTCTAAGGAGTCTGTAACAAACCTCCAGCTCTTCCCAAATCCTTCTATAGTTCATTTCATCTGTTGCTAAATGAAGTATTTATTTCAAATCTGAAACTTTTTTTTGTAATCTGATATAAAATTTAAAGTCTTGGGTTAGATTGAGTTAAAATAAATCTGGAGTTTGAATTTATCTTATCTCCTCTTGCTTTTGACACTTGTTTGGAAAAATCAGTTTTTCACTTAATTCTAGCTTTAGTGACAATGAAAGTTCTAGATAACTTCTAACTATACCAGTCAGTGTACACTAAATCAAGGTACTGAGTTTGTTGTGGCATTTCTTGTAATACAGTAGGATTTTCATCAGCTAACGATGCGAAAAAGAAAATTAAATATAAATAAATACAATTGAAATGTAAATTAATAGTCTAAAAAGTAGGCTAGGCTACAAAAAGTGTCTGGAGTCTTTCTACAGCCAAAATTGAATAGGAGACTGCAGAGGGTACATAATCCCTTAAGGTAGGAAGCATGAATCACCATCTGGAAGCACTTGTTCCTCTCTGCAGACTATGAAGATAGAGAAAAATCAGCATAGACTAGATGCTCAAATTTCATTGTCACTTCAAGAAATTTGAATTCATCCTTAGCATCACTGGTGCCTTAGGAGAGTTTATACTGTGTGTCTTGTGCAATGTGTCAATTATTTAATGAGATTGAAACAAACTATTTGAAGATTTTCACTGTTATTTTTTGTACTTTTGAATTGAATGTGTGTTCTTTAGGTTAGCATTCCACCCAGATTGGAATCCTGACCTTTGTATTGCTAAAAGCCATGCTGGAATGATATATTCCATCCAAATAAAGAGTTTAAAATGCTCCCTGTTTAAAAATTTAAATATTTTTTCTATTTGAATCTTGTTTCATATTTTAATAATGACCTGAATTATTTAACAGCATTTGGGCTAAATAAAAACCTCTATGACATGCTTTCTCCTTTGCCATTTGAGACACTACTATGCAAACTAATGTCTGTGCGGAGGAACAGAGGGCTCCCCTGTGACCTGTGGTGTGTATAATTTAATCACAAGACATTTGCTTATGCAGGCACCTTAATGGCTGAGCACAGAAATGGGTATGAAGGTTTCTCTTAGTATGACTGTGACTCTGTACTATTGTGTTAGTTTTGTTCATTTGTCCTTGTTACAGTGCTACAGAAATCCTGTGCCAGGATAGGGGACAGGGAGGATGAAGAGGGAAGGATACATTTCATGTCTGGTTTGTAGATACACTCCTATGAAGCCTCCTGGGATCTGTATGTCTGACATTTTTCTCCTGCTGAGCTCTTTAGAAAGGGCTTACAAGATCTGATCAAACAGCTGTGGCTCAAGAAGACTGGCAGGCAGGATGGTTTTCTTTTTCCTCAGCTCATAAACCTGTACAGAGGACCCGTAGGATTCCTTAGACTTGGGTCTGCAGTACATTTTTACCAGGGGACTCCAGTGAAAGCTATGTTTCCCTCATGACCTCAATGTGAAAATAGCAAATGATCCAAGAGCTGGGACTCAGCCCTTGGCTGCCTTGAGCTGGTACATCTCGAGGGACACTTGTAGAGCTGTATGTGTTGGCCAGGCCATATGCTATCCTAAGGCTGTTATCATAACACAGAAATAGAAGTATTAATCTCTATAGCATAGTTGCTATTAAATTATTGAATGGAAGCCAGAAAATAGTTATTCCTTTTTGTTGGCTTGGGAAAAACTTCTACTTTCTTGTTCTCCATAAGGAGATGAGGCTGAAACCTTATATGATGATATTTAGAAAACATATTCAAAACTGCCTTTGAGATAATACTTTTTGTAATTGCATTCTTAGAGTGTCAGTACTAGCTATAGCTTAATAGTGGTGTGGACTCATTTTCTCCCTACTTGCCATTACCACTGTTACATTTCTGCAGCCAAGCTGTGCCCATTTTCTGAGTTCTGTCCTGCAGAAAGCCAACAACTGCAAAGCACTTCTGAGCTTCCTCTCCTGGTATTGATAGAAGAGCAACTGTACTTGGAAAGATGAAGGGCACATCTTGTCATCTTTACCAAAGTTAAAATTTATGAGATCATGAAGGGAGATGAGCAGATAACAGGAGAAAACATGCACTATGTATTACTCCCAAGAGTACTTGCACACCCACATGGCTTATGTGCTCGTACTTGTGTGGTGGATGGATGCCAGGTGTTCACCAAAACCAGTCTAGCTCTCCCCTCCCTAACTGGGCAGAGGAGAGAAAATACAATAAAAGACTTGGGGTCAGTGTAAGGAGAAATCACTCACAGGGAGAAATCACTCACCAGTTGCTGCCATTAGCAAAACAGACTCAATTCAGGGCAATTAATTAATTACCCATCAAATAGTATATTTTGTTTTGTTAGTGTTCTAACAGGTAATAACTCATTAGGTCTGCCATGCTGGAAAGTAATTATTTCATCTCTGGTTCTACTGGTCAGTACAGACCTGAATGTTGCCTTAATCACTGACTAGTGTGGTTCTCTCTTCATGGCACCCTGTGTTCACAAGACCCAGACTCCTAGCAGAGCTATGGTGCTTCACATACTGCTAGATAGGTAGCTTTGAGTTTCTTCTAGGCTTTTGTAGAAGTCCAGTTCCAAGGCTCATATATAACATCATTATTGCTTCATCAACCTGAGGCCTGACATCACTGGACTAGGATTGATGTTTTAGGATTTAGCCAAAAAGGATGTCAACAGAGACTACAGCAGTGTGAACTGATACTGCACTGAACTATCAGTGACTACCAGTTCAAAGGATGCACAAGCATTTTTTTCTGTGTGATGAGGATCTTAGGCATCTTCAGATGAGGCTAGACTAAAAGATCTAGACATTTAATTCTATTTTCAGACTTTTGCTGTTTAAAAAAAACCACTAAAGGAACCTTTATTTGTTAGAAAAGAGAATCTGAAAAAAATGGGCAAGTCTTTTACTGTCTGATCTTTTTTTTGTGTCTTGGAAATCATTAGATAGGAGTTAGTATATTGATTCTATTTTAATTTCATTTATGCAAAGGTATTTTAATTGAAGTCAGCCATCCTAATTTGTAGCTGAATCTCTGAGATCAGAATCTCACCTGAGGAGTACCCTATTTGGATGCAGTATCTCATATCCACACACGGTAAACTCAGGCATAAATATTAATCCTCTACTTATATATTCTTGTTGATATAATTGCTGATGTTTTGATTTAATGCAGATGTGACATCACTTCAAGCTTTTTCTATCTAGATAATTTTTTAAAAAGCAGAATGAGATTGTTTTGGAGTGACCTCTGTAAACATCTGGAAGGCTGAAACAGCAAGTCTGAGACAAAGGAGCTGACTCGACAGAGCCAGTTCCATTTGTCAGGGCTTACCATTGCAATTTTTCTAGGATGCTTGGCTCAAAAACTATTCTATGCACACGTGTGAGGTGTACACAAATAGAGAAATAGGCACAACAAAGATCAGAAGTAACCACAAATAACTTCCTTTATTCACTTTGCTTGTATTCCATGTAGCATATAAGAATTAAAATGCAAAATAGAGTCATTGCAATGGTTCCTTCAACATGCAGACACTATCTACTGTTGTCAGGTTTCATCATTGTACACTCAGATTTGTTTCTTTCCTTTCTACTATTTGTCATGATTTAGGAATGTCTTAATCACATTTGAATGGATATTTGATATGTTCCTATTTAGGTCATGATTAGAGAGATAGCTCTTGAGTTCTTTAGCAGCTGTCAGTTGTAGTGTTCTAGTTGTACAACGCTTACAAATGTCATCAGGGACAGTAGAAAAATGTCATTAGATTACAGACAGATAATTTATAATATTTCAATCTCTCCTCGTATGTGATATTTACAATGGCAAGTGATTTTAAGGGCATTTGGTTAATAGCTCTTCAACATAAAAGTCAAGGTACAGGAAAAAATAAAATTAAATTACAGTAAAAATCAAAATTAAACACACAGATACCTAAACTGTAACACAGATAATAGAGCCACTAACAAAGACCAGTCACTGATCATTGGGCAACTGATGAAGCTACTCAAGCACACCCTTGATGAGATTAAATCTAGAATTTTGTATCTGGTAAGAAGGGAAAATAATTATCCTGATCATTGCAATCTGTCCTATCTTCCTATTAAAGCCTATGTCTAACTATTTTCTGTGTGACCTTGTTCTCTTCTCTCTCTGACTGTATGTTGGTGATTTGACAGTGAACTTCAAGCTGAACTAGCCAGTGAGTAAAAGGAGCCAGGAATCTGGAGACACCCAAGGTGGGAGATGGAGGCTGGATAAACAGTACCTGGGGTTTGTGCATAGATTCCAGATGGATTTACAGTCTGGTGTAAGGTTTGAGGGCATCTATAAACCTGACAACAGATTGTAAGTAGATCTCCCAAAGGAATTACAGCCTGAAGTTCCAATTTAATCCTGTTAAATTGAAATGTGCTCTCTGCCTGCAGATGGTTATCTTTTAAAGTGGCAGCAAATGACAGTCCTCCCCAAAATGCTGCAGCACGGGTCACTCTTCCATGGGATGCAGTCCTTCAGGCACAGCCTGCTCCAGTGTGGGTCCCTCACAGGATCAAATATTCTACCAAGAAATCTGGTCCAGCATGGGCTCCTGACTCCAAGGGTCTGCAGGTCCCTGCCAGGACCCTGCTCCAGCATGGGCCTCCCATGGTGTCACAGCTCTCTCTCAGGCATGCACCTTCTCTGGTGCAGGTCTCCTCCAGGGGCTGCAGGTGGATCTCTGCATCCCTGTGGTCTGCCATGGGCTGCACCATGGACTGCAAGGGAATCTCAGCTCTGGCACCTGGAGCAGCTCCACTCCTTCCTTCTGCACTGCCTGTAGTGTCTGGGTAGTTGTTTTTGCAGAACTGCAAAGACAATAATCACAGTAATCACTGTTATTCATCATTGTTGAAGACTTGAGAAAGACCTGTCATGTAGGCATGGGACAGTGAGTGAGAGAAGACAAACATTTTAGGAGAAAAGGGTGAAATTGCTAAAAGAAGTCATGTGAAAAATGGTTTCCAAATAAACCCAATTTTTATATTTAACCAAACTTTTTCACAAGTAATGGTCTTTGGCCACAATGCAATACATTATGAAAGATGCTGTATGATAAGGGTGATTGGCCTACAGAGGAGGGAGGAGACTTGAGACAACACAGCTATCTCTTCCATGTGTCACTGAGATGTTATTTTATAGAGGCATATTTGGTTTTCAGTCAACTATTTCAACATTTTTATTCATATTCTTTTTCTTTTTATTCATTTTCACTCAATAGCTTAATCTTTGGTGAAGAGAATAAACTGCCTTAGTGCCTTCTGATCTATTTTCACTCCTTTTGATTGTCAACAGCAATAAATGATAGAGCTAATCCAGGTAATGTCTGTGGAAGCTGAATCCACGTGGGATACCAGAGAGTCAGCAGTATCTTTCTCTCCTGCCACAGGAAAGTCTAGATATTTCCATCTGAGCCCCAACACTGGACTCTGATACAATGAAGGAAATAGGCTTGTTTAAGGGTCTTTCCTTTTGTTGACCTTAGAAAGAAACTCTTTCCTGTATGCATCTATTAATATCAAAGGTTGTTCTGTTAACAATAAATTAACTCACTAACTTCTATTAACTATAGTCTAAGAATATAGTCTGGGCCAGATGTAGGAGCCTGCACTGGAGACACCTCAAAATACATACAAAGAACTTGCATATCTATTTTTTCCTATGCTTCAAAACCCTTTTGCATTGTCTGACAAAACATACTACCCTTCAAACATGCTTCTTTGCTTCTGGCACCCTATTTTTTAGTCATGTCCTGCTTTGAGGAAGTGTTAATGTTAAAAATAGTCTTTGTTATCCATAAAGGTTTCATCAGCTTTCCAGCATTTACTGGATTTGATTGGAACTGACTTAGAGTCAGCAGTGACCTACCAGTACATGGCTGCTGCTCAGTTCTATGGACAAGAGATGCCAGGTTTCTCTCTAGCACTTGTCATGAGCAATGATGGCACGGAAGCTTGTCTGGAAAGAACCTGCTGGATGCCTCCAGGAGCAGCTAATAAATTCAGTGTGTTTCAGTGAGGAAAAAATGTCAGAGAATTTGTCTTTTGCAGTGAAAGGAAAATCAATCAGATCAATACAAAGTAAAAATATTATTGTTTTATCCCAGTGAAAGTAAGCTACTGCTGGCATTACTGTAGTCCTCTTGTTTTTCCCCTGCAGAATATTATCTGCATGAGAGGTTTGTGATGCTGCTATGACCAGTGGGGCTATGACAGCCATTTAAAGCTCCCTGGGGTAAACCTTTGATACTGAAGTATTACACCTGTAACACTAGAATAAAAAGTGAATGAAATAAATACTTCAGAGAGAAAGAAGGGAAAAGAGCAGCAAAATTGAAGAGGATGGAAATATGACAAGAAATAAGTGCTCCACAGGCCTTAGAGGAGACGAGACACAACTCCATGTCTCATTGAGAGAAGCAATTGAGTCACCAAAAGTCCAAAAGCAGAGTTTTAAGAACTGGTTGGAAAAAGAATACCTGGTTATTTGTATTGTTCTGTGTCCTCCTGTTTCCCTTCAGTCCTGTAAATAAAAGACTGCTGTTTTAGCCACTAGAATAATAATTTATAGGTGAAGAATTGTGACTTAGTAAGGAATTAAAGATCTTCACTTAATGTTTCTGAGTTTCTTAGAAGGGTTCAAGTCACCCTTTACTTGAGACTTCAGAAAATGAGCCTGGCCCTTGGGACTGCCAGTTGAGGCTTGGCAGAAGAGTTACATGAATACATTTGTATATATAGTGTGGCTTTAGCCACGGTGCAGTTTCCACTCTACGTGGTGGCTGGACTGGCTGCACAAGCTATGAATTATTACTGCAGTGGAGCCTGAAGCAGGATTTGCATTTAGAAAGCAGACTAAACAGGAGTTTTCCCTGCATTGACCTAGGTCAAACATATCAGCTGGAAGTTGTTTCTTTGCATGACTTAACCTTATTTGCAAGCTTTAGAGTATTTCTATCACTAATATTGTCTTCTTCCTAGCAGGGAATTGTGGCTAACAACCCCAATTCCTAGTTACCTGCGATTCTGAGTTTCATTAAACTTTAATGCTATTTTATTTCAGTCTGAATCAACGGATTTTTTCCTTGTGGGACTATTGCTTGTTAAGCCAAAGCTCCCAGGATCTTCTGTGTTTTCCCTGGAGTTATGACTCTTTTTTAGCCTATATCCTAGACACAGTCCCAAAGCAAAGCCTATCAAAAAGCCAGGCATCTTTTTTGTTGAGCTTGGTTTATAGAAGTGACCTGGAGACCCAAGGCATGGGCTCAAGCACCATTCTCTCCCTGCCTGTATCTTGCCATGCCTTGCAGAGCCCCTGCTGTGGTTTTTGCCTCATGCAATCCAGTGCTCACCTGGGCTGGACTATCTGCATCAGGCAGAGTGAATGAGGCCATGCAGCTTTGGCAGAGTTGAGAGGTTCTCTGTTCACTGTGTAGATGACAGGGCCAAGCCACTTGCCCTTGAAACTAGAGAAAGGGCCCTGGAGTTATTAGTGAAATCTTAACCTCTAAGTCTTACCTTGAATTTGCTGAGAGCTGTAAGTTACTTAAAGACCCAGTGAAGTTTTTTAATGAAGCTTAGAGTCATTAGTCTCTCTACTTGGGCAATAATGGAGTGTAGTTATAGCACCTCTTTAACGTCACTGCTCTCCTCCAGTAGTGACTTTCACACTCCAGGTTCTGGGACACAGTACAAGGGACAGTATTCATCACCACCAGTGAAATGAACCACACTCTCTGCTGCCGTGCATCAATTAATAACCTGGATGCAGCAGTACTGTGTAATTGGGACAGGGGTCATCCACAGGGAACAGAGGTCATGAAACTCTCTACTGATGTGTGTTTGCTCTTTACCTCGTGTTTGTTAATTCAGCTGGCTAAGAGGTTGTTCACAGGAGTTTTAGGGAACAAAGTGAAAAACAAAGGTGTATCCTACTGAAATTGTAAACAAGTGTGGTTTGGGAAGATGTGAATTTTTGAGCATGAGGAGTTCACTTTCACTCGTGTTCCTGGAAGAAGAACTACAGAATTTTTAATGAGCAAATGATCAGGACCTCATCTTGTCCAGTCGCTGGCACCTTTAAAAGCAAAGCACTGCCTCCCACCACAAGCAGGGCACCAATTCCCAGTCAGAAGGAAGCGTGCCATTCACTGCATCACTGACTTCCAAGCACTGAGCCAGGCAAATCTGACTTGACTTCAAGGTCAAAAGTCAGCAGAGATAGCAGAGGTATGGTATTTAATGACTTTGTGTTGCTCCTAACCTTCTGACCAGAAGTCACTGGTAGCTGTGTTTGATAATGAAGATAGCATTTACCTAGATGAAATCAAGTAATATATATACAAGCAACATGAAAAAACATTGTGTATTTGTGTTTTTACTCCAGAAAAATGAGGATGATTTGCACTGAGCTAAATGTGTAGGCTGTGGGTATTGCATTTTGATGTATGAGATGGACAGCCTTTACTTAGAGGTAATTTATATGAATAATTTAAAGTTACAGGGAAGATTTTTTTGTTTCTTTCCATTTGTGTTTATTAAAGTAACATCAGCTTCAGTGCTTGGCATGGACTCTTCAAGACACAGCTAGAAATGCCACTAAAGCTAATAATTCATCTCTATTTTGCCGTATAATGAACCAATCATCACATTAGTTTTATTTAAACATATGCAGCATCAACTAAACACTGCTATTTGCTCATCTGAATTTCAACAGCACAAAGACCTTTAGAGCCACTTGTTTTTTGTGTTGTTCTAATGGCCTGCAGCAGCAAAAAGTTTTACCTTTTTGATAAAACTTCAGATCAGGCCCCCTATTAGGAGAGACTGGGACCTTTGTAATCACTATCTGTTGGTGGCCTTTGCTTAAGAATCTTGCTTGTTTCAGAGTCCATAAATCTCAGTCAAGATTGCTGCTTGTGGTCTGTTTTCCCTTACATTAAAAGGAATAGTAATATATGACCTGTGATATACTGCCACTGTGTTGCCATCTTCCTGCTATTGGAACACAATATTTTCCAATGACAGATCGTTTTGTGTTTGGCTCTTATCAGAGGGAAAACCTTGTGGGAGTCACATCAAAAACACATTCCTCATCTGGACCACTGGGAACAGTTTCCTGGAAAAAGTGTCTTGGGAGAGGTGTTTGCTATGAATACAGGCCACTATTTTAATGCTTGTTCTGCTTCTTGTTCAGTGCCCACTCACATAGGCACAGATTTGCCTTTGTACTGCATGCACATCAAGCCCATCAATTCTGCTCCAAACCTCTGCAAACCCATTTCTGGTCTCTGTGTTGAGTGGTTTCAAATGGGTGCCACTGGAAATGGAAAAGGATCATATCAATGCCTCCGAAGGATTCTACTATGTGGGGTCCTTCTCAGGTTTAAAACAGAAAGACAGTTTAGGCCCTAAAATTTTCAGCCCTCAGGCAGCAAAAGTATCTTATTATCTCTGCTGCATGGGTGTTTTGAAATATATGTGTTCTGCTTGAAAATTCAACAGAACACAGCAGCATTTGCTGTGACAAGAAGTTGAATTCCTTATTGTCCTATCCTATTCCCTCTTACTGCAGCTATGGATATCTAGTTTATAGCTAGCTCTTTTAACTTTTCCTATAAAAACAGTCCTTCCTACCTTCTAAATATTTTAATCGCTCTTCTGTGAATCCCCTCCATTTTTGTCAATTTTTTTCTGAAAGATCTTTTTATGTATTTTCCCTCAGCCATTGTTGCACATGGTGTCTATGCTTGCTGTGCTTTATCATCAGGTTGTACCAAGCCTCAGTAAATGTGTTCCTTCATTGGGATTTTCTAAGTTTGCTGCCCCAACCAAAATCTGGGATGTATATAATGAATTTCACCTTTTAAATTTACCTTCACATTTTTTATTACTTGCTCCCCTCTAATTTGTTATCTGCCTTTGTGCATTGAAAATTCATTTAATAAACACTGCCTTTATTTTGTTATTTGTAATAAAGCACCAGTGGCACAAAGTCAGCCAAACTAGAGACACTTTCACACCACTATTCTGTCATCAAACAGGAGTTTGCAGTCCACATAGACAGGAGCAACAGAAGATGAGAGAGTGTGTGTTAGAATATGCATTTTACAGAAAAGAAATAAGGAGCAAAAGACAAGATGGATCAAACTAAGTGGTTTCCCCAAGGAATTACTTGTCATAGAGAGCTGAATCCAGAACTTCCTCAGGCCCAACTTGGGACCTTTACCTTACAACCATTTCCTTGTCAGCTCATCATTCTGTCACTTAATCTCTTGTCGGGTGACAGCAGATCTTGCAGCACAAGTATTTACACCATCAAAGTTCCACCTGTTTGTTTTTAAGTGGGGTTTGATTGCCATTTAAGAAGTGCAAAAACTTTGTGTTATCCTCAGTACGATATATGAAATTACAACTTGGATTATTTTTACTAGGAAATGTTATCTTGCCCCAGAGGACAATGAGTGGAGGAGATATTAGGATTAAAACTTAGTGGCTAAACTGGCTTGATATTTGTTACATCTGCATTCTAATTTCTTTCTGACCTGAGCAAATACCATCGCCTTTTTCTGTAATTAAATTATTTATCTTGGTAAAGTGCTGGAGTCGAAGTGACAGCTTTGAAGAAAAAAGGTTGTTTGAAAATAGGATTTCCTTTTCTCTTGTTTGCAGGAGCATTATCATCAGTAAGTTCCCTGAAATCCCTTCAGAAATATCGAGACAAGACCAGAGAGGATGAGTGGTAGAATACCATAATACCACTCCTCTTCCTGAGTCCTGGATACTCCAGGTCCACTTCAGATGTCCATTTTTGCTAGTTTTGGATGGAGCAGAGTTAATTTTCTTCCCTTTGCTCTCCTGGAGATGGCTGAACACCTGCCAATCCATGGGAAACAGTGAATTAATTCCTTGTTTTGCTTTGCTTGTGCACACAGCCTTTGTTTTCCCTATGAAACCCACAAGTTTACCAACTTTTACCCTTCCAGTTCTCCCCCTGATCTTGCTGGCTGGGGAGTGAGCAAGCAACTGTCTGGGGATTGCTTGCTGGCAGGGATTAAACCACAACAACATTAAACAAAATAAATGCACACATTACTCATTCTCATTTTTTAGGTTTTTATTCTTTATTGTGAATTGAAATAATGAAGGTTTTTGCCAACAGTAGTGGAATAGGTACAATAGAAGAGATCTAGCTGGTTGGGAACTATATTAAAACTGCAGTACATAGATGTATTAAAAATGGAGCAAAAAATGCTGACATAATTATAATTTTTTGATTTTTTTTTTTTGCAGGTTTAGGTTTACATAGCAATAAAAGCTAGAACCAGAATGCTCTTAGAAGACATGAACAAGATGTACTGATAGGGAGTGTCAAGGGTGTCACGAAACTGTCAAGTGAACAACTTTTTGGCAGCAGTTTGGGACAGGCTATTTGTATGCCTCTAACTAGCCATACAAATGAATGTATGCCTGTTAATAGGAAATGATGTAAATATGAAAGAATAATGGTATCACTAATAAGATGAAGTATTCTAAATGTTTCATGGGATACGAGCACAAGAACAGAGTTCAAATAAATATGAAAATTTTCATGTCATGGACTGTAAGAGGATACAGTCTTTGAAGATCTCCCCAAGGTGTCCTTTTCAACATTTGTTTTCTGGCCAGTTCTGTCAGGCTGAGGATATTGTGAAAATGAAAGACGTACAAACTGCCAGCCAGTTTTTGCTTTTAAAGCTCCTTATTTGATTGCTGTAAAAAAAGTCGAATTTGCTTTTTTGATTTGATTTTTTTTGGTAGTAGTGTTTGCATGATGGACTGAAAAAATGTCTAACAAGGGTGGCAGGTAACAATTGATCATTATCCAATCTCAATCTCCTCTAATGGCCAGCAGACCAGATAAACTATAATAGCCTCTGAATCAGATTCTTCTGGCAAGTACAATGCTAAAAAAAGTTTTTGTAACACACTTCAGCTTTTTCTTTCCTGATTCTTATGGTGTTTTACTCGAAGCCATGCAGGGACAGAGAATTATTAAGATAAAAATCAAAACCCTCCTGGAGTTAGGCTCATCTGACTTTGTCTCCTGTAATGTTGGAATATCTTGTCTTAGCTGGCACCTCACCAGCCAGCTATCATCTGGCCTCCTGCTGATTGCTGAGTTGTTTATAAAAACACATTTCTCTCTGCATATGATCCAGATGCTTTGGAGGGAAGAGGAATATATTAGGCATGCAGAATAGATAGGCAGCCTTTTCAAGTTTCATGGGTCTTGGTGGGAAATCAAGGGAATTTAGTGGCAGGAAAAATAAATCAAAGTCTTTAAAGCTCTTTTGAAGCAATTTCTTCAAAGCCCACCTTTTGCATTTTACTGTAAAATCCTCAAGTTTGGAGATGCAAATCCAGGCATAATGTTGGATCACTCAGGAAATTGCATGACTTAAATCTACTGTGAGTGAACAGGCAGGCTGAGATTCATCTCACCTGCCTAGAAATTTAGATGTCTGTGCAAGCCATTTCATTTCTTTTATCAGTGGGAGATAAGTAGCTGAAGGGGATGGTTCATCATGTCCTAAGCTGGGTGTCAAGTAGAAGTGGTCGGAGTCATACTTTGGAAGTGCTTTTCTCTGTTCTTTAAATACAGATCACTAACTTGAAGCAGATAGATACCTTTCAGATGACTGAAGTCAGGTTGGGTAGAGTCCACCAGCAGTGATATGCTAGTGAGCACCACGCTGCTAATACTTGAGTGTTCCACTGAAGATGAGATAAAACTGAATCTAAACCTTCTGACCCATCATTTAAAAGCTCTCCAGGGAAAATGAATAGAAAAACACACTTGATAAACCTATCTATCTACATAAACATTGTGAGAGATGAAGGAGGGTTCATTTTACATTATATACTAAGCTCCCTAAATCTTTAAGCTACCTGTAAGTTATTCTGGACTGCATTTCATAAACAGAATTATTCATTAGACTGAAAATAGTACAACATGAAAAGTTTTTGAAGACAAGATTGTGAATTTAGTATGTGAATTTTGAAAGTGTTCAGTGGTCACTGAACAGCGGCTGGTTTGTATGACTTTTACATGTCTTTAATTTCTGAATGAGTTAGTTAAAAGAATCAGAATTAATTCTATCCCTCTCATGATTTTCCTTCTGAAGAAGACAGTGCTCATGTAGTAATAGGAATGGACTCAGGCCAAGGCAAGTCTCCTTTGAAAAATATCAGTTTAATAATTTTAAGGCAACATTTCAAAACAAATTAAAAGTAATCTAAGGTGTATTATATATGATTTAAATTTGTAAGAGTAAGAAAAATATTTGTAAGAAGTGGTCAGTTATTAAGTAAATAAGGAGTAGATTTAGGACGATTTTTTACAAATCTATAACAAAAGACCCCTTGAAAAATCAGAAACAGGTAATATAAGGCTTGGTTTGGCTTGTTACCACTTCAGCTGTTCTGTCAGTTTTTGGACTTCTTTCCTGCTGTGCAGGAAATCTAGATTAGTCTGTTTGCAGCAGGTTTTCTGGGGTTCATGTGGTGTCATGACACAGCAGTGTTTGTACTGCGAGTGAGGTAATAACATGATGGCTTTCTGAAATGTGGTGTTTTCCCAGGCAAACTGGGTACTAATGAGGTCCCCATGGGCAGCTGGATGATTTAAATATTTTAATTCCCATCCATCTCTTTCGTAGCAGTAACTTGTTTACCTTTTACTGCTGCAGTATCAGTAAGAACTGCAGTACTAGAGAGTGGGAACAAAAGGCTCTCGTCTAAGCAGCAGTTTTGGAGGTGCTCTGTTCAAAATTAGTTCCAAATTTCTCCCTAAGCAAGTTCCTTGACTCTCTTCCCCTAGGATTTGCTGACAAATACAAGAAATACCCACTTGGTCTACCTAAAATATATAAGGCTACCAGTCAACCTGAAGAAAACCAGCAAAATCTGCTGGTTCATTCTCCATCCACCAGCCAAAAAGGTACATGCCCATAAACAAAAAAAATTGACCCTTGATTTTCTACTCTGTTCTAGGTATCACCATGTCCTCCAGCACAGAAGAATAGCTATTTGCTGATATTTGTGTATAAATGCTGCTGTCACTGCTGCTCAAACAGTCCAGACAAATGGGTTTTTACTATTGGAATGAAGTTGGTTTTTTAACAAGTTTCAGCCAACTGCAGTAGAACCCTGCTTTTAGCCATGCCAGAATTTGGTGCTTTCTGCTAATCTTAGTGTCACATGTGAACAAATGGAATCTTCAGCTGGAACAGGTTGCCCAGAGGCCTGTCCAACCTGTCCTCAAATGTTTTCAGGGATGGGGCATCCATCATGTCTCTGTGCAACTTGTTCCAATGCTTCATGGCCCTCACCATAGGGTATTCTTCCTTTTATCTTATCTGAATGTACCCTCTTTCAGTGTAAAACTATTACCCTTGTCCTATCCTAGCAGATCCTAATAAAAATCTGTCCTCATCTTTCTTACAAGCCCCCTGTAAGTATTGAAAGGCCACAGTAAGTTCTCCCCAGTTTTCACTTCTGTGCTCTGAACAACCCCAATTCTCTCAGCCTTTTTTTCACAGGAGAGGTGTTACTCCCCCGTGGTAATTTCTGTGGCCCTCCTATGGACTCTCTCCTAGAGCTCCATGTCCTGCCTATGCTGGGGACCCCAGATCTGGGGTGCCCTAGGTCACAGGGGCAGAGCAGAGGGGCAGAATGCCCTCCCTCTCCCTGCTGGCCACACCTCTTGTGACGCAGCCGAGGACATGCTTGGCTTCCTGGGCTGTGAGTGCACATTACCGAATCATTTCCAGCTTTTCATCCACCAGCACCCCCAAGTCCTTCTCAGCAGGGCTGCTCTTAATCCCTTCATCCCAAATCCTGTATTGATACCAGGGTTTGCTTTGACAAAAGTACAGAACCTTGCAGTTGTTGAGCCCCATGAGTATCATTTGAGAGTCTCAAAATAGAGAAATTAGTCATCTCAATAGCAAAAAAAAAAATCAGTTCCAATGATCATTAAAGTTAGTCAAAAATGGAAATGTAGAGGATACTGTCAGATTTTCCTTCTGTAGAAGACCACTGGTTTGAAACCTTGTCTATGAAGGGAAAGAATCAGAAAACAAAGTTTTATAAAAAAAAAATCCTAGTAAGCTGTTCCTCTTGTTTAAATATTTTGAGGGTTTGAGATAATAGTGCAAGAGCTGCAGTTGTCGTATCTTAAACAGTTTTTATTATTTTGCTGAAGATTCTTGAAACATTCAGACTTTTCCTCTTTGAATGGAGAATGGGAAAGGCAAGTTTTCTCTCATTCATTCTGCAGGTCTCAAAGAAAGACATTTCTTTAATATCCAAGCAGCATGCCTGAACATCCAAGGGGGCAAGGTACCAGGGCTCATTACATTATGGAGGGGGATAATTTTCTCAAAGAAACAGCTGGGCAGCTCTAGGTGAAAGCTCTTTATGTTTGCAACACTCCTCTGAATATTCTATTCTTACTCTCAGGTGATTTGATGTGGTCATTCCTGTAACAGTTTTAGTTCACGTTACAGCAGTTAATGCCATGAAAATTGTGTGAAGTTGCCATAAACTGATTCAAAACACTCCAGGAGATTACAGAAGTGAAGGCTTTGGATGTGCTGGGATTTCCTTACTGCATGAAATCTGACTGCAATTGATTTGCATGCAAAGATTGTTTACCCAGTCCTGCTGTTAGGTGGTTTATGCAGAAAATAAGTAATTTTGCTTATTTCTGATGAAGCCTGCTCTTTCAAGTGGAAAGCAACGCAGTGGCCCTAGACTGTTACAGGACATCATGAGACCAGGGGTGCTGTGGGATTCACACTGTGAACCACAATTCCTCCAACCCCTAGGCAGCCCTAAAGCTCACTTCTTCAGCCCATTCAAACTGCATAAAACTGTAATTGGCAGTTATTGTTTTCCAAAACAGCATTTTCATTCCATTTTAACAATTCTGAGACGGAGACACTTGAGCTAAACATTAGGGTAATATTTATCATTATGGCTTTTGAGGGATACCTGCCTTCTCTCAGGTAAAATAAATAGCTTTTCCCTCTCTCTCCAGTATAACCATCTGAAAGTTGACTATCCAGTCTAAATTAATTTCCTGATTCCCTCTGAAATTCCTTGGGAAAGATAATCACCTCTAGATTATTTCTGCTGACCTATTTTAAACATATTTTTAGAAGAAGATGAAACAGAATTTTGTCTTTCCCAGAGTTCTCCAATCCTGAACACTCCCTGTGAATCTAATGACTGATATTTATTTTGTCTAGAGAGTTTATACGGTAGCATCTTTGGTAATAGGGTTGATAGATAAAGACACATGAAAGCGTACAAAGCTAATAATAAAACAGTAGCAGTGGGAAATATATGTAGATATACATAGATCAAAGCAGCTCCTTGAAATTTAGCAGATTGTAGAAAATAAATACATAACTGAGTTCAGAAGAGAAAATGAAAGAGAAAAACAAGGAGAAAACATCTCAAATGATTTTGTTATGTGATCTGTGCTGAGCACCTTGTATTGTGTTCATGTGCATGACGATGATATTGCCTGATAATAATAAGAATGATCAAATCAATGCAGAGCTATGAAAAATCTACAATCTTCTTTTGCTATCAAAGTTTTATTGATTTGTAGAGGCATATCATAAATAATAGCCCATTTTCCAGAGACTCCAGTTTAAAATATAGACCAGGACACGCAGATGGTTTATAAAATTGCCCCCCACCTTCAATGGGTAAAGAAAAATAATACATAAACAAATTGTGCAAATTCAGAGCACAGTTTCATCTTTTTCTAGTACCACTGTGCGAAATACTGGTTTACTCTCAATGTAAGCACCATGATAGCTTTTTAAGTTTTGATGGAGAAATTATTTTCTACTAGTTACTTGTGATGCAGGGAAAAAGAAAATCAGAGGAAGATGTATGACCAAGACCTTTGGACAGCAGAGGCAGGAGAGCTGACCTGCTTGGTGAGTGTGTTAAATAGGAATTATGGAAGGACTGGAATGAAAAAAATGCTTAGAGGAATCTGAGGAATGGAGAAGGTTAGAGATAACTAAGAAGTATGGGATTAAGGGTCCAGATAAACCATCAAAGCCAAAAAAAAGGATGTTACAATAGTTAAGGGAGATATTTTTTAAAACTTTCAGAACATTTAAAGTAGGATAAGCAGCATGCAGAAGACCACATTGTACACGGGGAAGATACAAACTCAGATCATAAACCACCACAGGGTGGTTGGGCACTGGAGCAGGCTTTGCAGGGAAGTGGTCACAGCCCCAAGCCTGACAGAGTTCGAGAAGTGTTTGGATGATGCTCCCAGGCACACAGGGTGACTCTTGGTGCTGTCCTGTGCAGGGCCAGGAGTTGGACTTCAGTGATCCTTGCAGGTTTCTTCCAACTCAGAATATTCTATTATATGAAGATTGCATGATGTCTGTGCCATAAGAATTCGAGTGCGACACTACAACACCATGCATCCTTTTGCCAAACAAGAAAATGTAAATTCTTTTACAGTTCCCAGTAGAGATAACAGGAATTTCCCATTGTTTCAAGGGACCTGGGTAGATCCATAACATACTCTCATATAAACATAGATTGGCTTGGGTTGGAAGGGACCTTAAAGACCACCGGGTTTGAACCCCCCAGCCATGAGCTGGGACAGCTTTCACTAGACCAGGCTGCTCAGAGTTCCATCCAACCTGGCCTTAAACATTCCCAGGGTTAAGGCATCCACAGACTTCTCTGGGCAAGCTATTCCAGTACCTCAGCACTCACATGACTTGCTTGTTGGAGGCTGAGGGTCTCAGCTGTTCAAGGGGTTAGAGACAGAGCAAGCACAAACACAAATGTTAGCTACAGGAAATCTGGCAGTGAGCTTTGCTTCTCCTGCAGCTGCTTATATAGAAGGATAAATGTAAATATGACCATGTATTTAAATATAGATATAAATATGACCAGATGACCATTTGCTGAGTAACTACAGAGCAATCAGCTATATGGTAAAATGCATGTAATAGCAAGGTAGTTACAATTAAAGAGTAAATTATGATGACACACATTATTTCTCAATGTCTAAACCATGGTTGAAGGTTACATAGCAATTACTTTTGATCTCATTAAGAATAATTAGTAATTACCAAGTACTCAAAGGGAAATGTGATTACTATGAAGCTACCTGGTATTTCCCCAAGGGGCCTCTATCTAGTTGCAGAATATATATGCCCCATTGCTTATAGCAGCACATAAAATACCACTTTATTTCTGCAGTACAAGCAAAACAGGCCTTTTAAAATGTTTAATGAAATATTTGGTGAAGACGAAAGCTTTGCAGTGCCTACACTACAGACTGTTTACAAGTGCTTTCAAATTAGCTACTCTTATCTGCCATTTTATAGGCCTTATTTTTTAAGGTAAAGAAATAAAACAATTTTATGTAAATAAAAAAGAATAAAGCCATGCCAATCCTCTTCACTTTTTTTTTTTTTTTTTCTTTTCTGATGCCCTTCTCAGAGGATAAGAAAGGGAAGACACCTCCTTTTAACTAGAAAATAGTAAAGATGGAGCAAGCTCCCCCTAGCCAGCTGACCACAGCATTAGTGCAAAAGGACACGAATCTACCTGCTTGACTATGCCAGTAGCCTTTAGAAAGATGAGCAGGTGTTTAAGTCTCAAAAGAAACAAAGAGAAAAAACTGCAAGCTGGTCTTTCACATTGATGAATTTCCCAAGAGCCTCTGTTGCTATAAAAAAGGCATCTAAGACATAAGTAGAATGCATCCATTTTTTAAATTTTAAATGTTTTGATAGTGGTTAGAAAGACGATATCTCATATTGGCAACTGGTTATGTGTGGGATGGTGCAAATGTACTGAAACAAAGAGTTTGTGGATTTTTATGATCATGGAGTAGACTGGCTTATGAGATTTTTTTCTTCTGGATTGTTGGGAAATGATCTTTTTTTTGAGTTTTAAAGTCTTGAAGATTAATTTTATTATATTTTGAAACCAGTAAATGGAACTACAAAAATCATTAGTAAAGTTGCCACATATTAGATTGATCCAGCAACCCATTTTGAGGAAAACCCATTTTGCCAGACATGGTTGAATTATCACTAGTAGAAAAACATTGTAAGAAATATGGAAGAACCTGCTTTTTCTGTGAGTTACCCACAGATGAAAGAATCATAAAAGTTATTTTTTCTCATTCTCTCACATTTTCTCATTGGACTCAAAATGGAAAACTAAGTGCTATTTTGAGTGCTTTTATCTTGTAGAATGAGAAAGATGCCTTTGCTATTAAGGCAGGGTCAAGAAATTTCTGCTAAGGCTTAGGAACAACATGAAGCCTTACACACCACATTTTTTCCAAATTCCAAAATTATTTATTGCCAGTGGTGCTTGCACTGAGGAAAGTGTTCTGTCTCCTTCACTGTGGACAAGAATTGGTAACCTCTCCTCTTATTTAATGTTAATTCTGGAGTTTGACTCTAACATTATTTCAGAAGTTGCTATTTAATTGCATTTTGTGTGAGCCTTTAATGTTTTGGTAGTTCTGTAAATATATTCTGTACTGCTCAATGTTGTAAGTAAATACATATTTTTTGATTTCTTTATGCTATAATATATTCATTCAGCACCTTGGGGTACACTTATTTCAATCATTCAATCATTCAGGTAGATTTTCTTTTCATATTGATGGTACTGATATCTAAACATGCAGAAGTTTAATTTAGTGCATTATTTGGTCTCATAACAATTTCACACTTGTATTAGAGCACATATCCCCTCTTAAAAGTACAGATCATTTAGGACTGTCTGGATTCACATGATGAATCTTGGAACATATTCAAAACTTAGAATATATTTCTATGTCTTCTAGAATGAGTATGCACATGCAGTAATTTAAACATTAGCTGATTCCCTGTCACTGTTGTGGGCTTCTATACTGCATAGATTACATTTCCTTTAAGAGATTTATTTTTGCTCTCATTGCATTTGTTTATGATGGTTTATCTGGAAGAAGGTTGTTTCACTTGCCATTTCCTTCCCCCTTGGACCCTAACCCTGTGCTAAGATAGACCTACTGCCCTCTAAACATTCAAGGATGGTGCATGAGATATTCTGTGCTTATCATCCTAGTGTGTAGCTCTTCATCAAATTACTCTCTCTAATCGAATTAATTACCTCCAGCATGTTATCCTTGTCTGCTTTCTGTTATATCTTTAAAAAAGTACAGGTGGGTTTGTCAGACAAAGATTTACTCTGTGTAAAACCAGCCTGAGTGTTTTTGTCCATCTCAGATTTTTCTCAGTGCTGTGTGATCTCAGAGTTTCTCTTCTTTTTGCGGTCCAATGTCTTATCATTCTTCTTTCTTTCAGCTTTGCTCAGTATTGACAAGGCTATGTCAGTGTCCCTTTAGAGAGCTACTTGGTTTCACTCAACCAGAAATTCAACTCACTATTGCCTTTCAGTCCAAAGGAAAAGACTATTTGACCTTCAGACCTTGATTGGAGTCAGCGATTGAGTGCCACATGGATGGTTTTAAGGTTCCATTCTCTCACTGAAGAACTGAAAACACCTTAACAGAGGAGATTAGTGCTTCACACACGTGGATCTTTGTTCTGCTTGGTGCCCAGGTATTTATACTCACAGGACATAGACACACACTGTGCTCCCTGGGCTCTGTTCACTGCATGAGGAAGTAGACTGGAGCAATCCAAGGAAGTGGGCTGGGACAAACATCCCTGCTCTATGCTGGCTGGAAACATCTTTCACTTTGTCCTGTCGTCAGAGATACAGTTTCCCATTTAAAAGCCATAAATTACTATTTTGGGGAATAATCTAGAATAACCCATGCAAGTTACTATTGCTGAGTAGTTTGGCACTAAAGGTAACTATTCTGCCTTATTATGTAGAGTTCCAATTATTCAGAGCATGGAGTTTCTCACTGACATTTTGCCTTTGGCAGGTGAGAAGTGTGGTTTGAATCGATGAAATTATTGGTTCCTTAAAATTGCCCAAACGTTCAGGAGCTTTGCTGACTCACAGACTATGTAAACACAGTGGGCATCTTAACAGGGAATTCAAATTGGTGCTCAGTTTCATGCCTTATAAATCACACCAACTACATTTATAAATACAACCTACTGAGCCACTCTTTAATATAATGGCCTTATGTATTAATCTTTGCAAGCATTCATATGTTTGCTTCTTTTTGTGGTGCAATTGTTATTCAGGTTTCTTTGCTAGCATCAGTGCATTGCTAAAAGGGAGAGCTTGTGTTTCCTTAAGTACCACATATTTAATAGCAGGGATACTTTTTGAAGACAGAGAAAAATAGCTCTGTATGCTTCATCCCAGAAAGTGAAAAATAACCAAAAAACATTAGACAGAATGTATTCAGAATTCTGAACATATACACAGTCACTTGGTTGAATTGCAGGGATGTTTAGCAGAGAATAAGACCCTATGAGTTTCTACAATTAAGTCCTACCCAGTAGATGGCATCCACGCACCAATGCTTGAGCCTATGCTCAAAGTACAGTGCAGTGAAGAGTTTTCAATGTTTTATTTATGAAAAAAAATTAACTTTGAATCTTTGTGTTTTGCCTCAGGCAATATAAGCAGTAAACATGATTTTCACACCAATAGGTAACAAATAGTTTTCTTAACAAATTAGATGAACCCTAATGTCTGGTTTTAGATTGCTTTAGAGTGATGTGTGTATAATACAATTCTCTTACATTCAAAATCTTTTGTTTTACATGAGATAAAGTGAAAATGACTGGAGATATGCTGTGAATATGAATTATCTTTAGACAACAGAAATTTTGTGTTTTTAAGACTTGTTTTTAATAAGTCTATAAGCCATTCAATTTTTTCACTCCCTGGTGCTTCGTAGAGGTGTTTTGCTTTCCTATATCAGCGTCTTTGATATTATGACAATATATTTCACAGAAGTTGCTTAATTACAGCTCACAAAAAATACCCCTATGAGGCATTGCCAATCTGTGGTGATATAGCTATCCTCATCTTGTAACTGGGAAGCAAGATATTGAAACTTAGTGTGACTTAGTGCCAGGATAAGCGATTCTGCTTCCCTGGTGTGTCTATTACAGATGTTCCTCAAAATTATCCATGCCAGGCCTTACATGTCTGACAGCACTGCAATGCAGCAAGTATAGAGCTGAAGTTTCCTGTGATTTCTTGTATTTGTAAAGGTAGAGGGAAACAGATTGGTGTCTCAGATCTTTTAGGACTGGATAGTTTTTACATTGTTACAAGACTAAGGATGGTTGGATTGCAATTCTGCATTTCTAACTAAGGATGGTTGGATTACAATTCTACATTTCTAACTTCACTGGAGAGATCCTAGTTGCATTTATCCAGGATTTGAATTGAATTAAAAACAAATGTTCAAAAACTTGTGGCCATTTAATTTCCTTTCCAATTGCTTCCCAAATTCCTTTTTGTTACATACAATATTTTTTATATTTTCTGTGGAAATTTTTAAAATCATGGTGTTTGTTTAGAAAATATGTTATTCATTCCCTGAGTCTGTCACCAGAGTAGTTTTGAAAAAAGCTTATTCCTTTGTACCATCTTGCTTGAACATATAATCCAAATCCCACTGTGTTGGCAGTGAATTCCCCTCTGCAAGAGTTTTGATGACAACAAACTTGTGATGGGTTGAACTGCTGACTGAGGCACTGACCTTTTTCCTCTGATGATAGAGAAATTCTTCATTAGGCTTGCACCTGAAATTTAGACAGCTAGAATTAGGGGAAATTAAACTGTCCTTAAGAGGTTCATCTTCATGTATTATTAAACTACAGGTTCTCTCAGACTCCTTGTTTTATCACACTCAATCTTTTATTTTCTTTGGAATGAAAACTTTGTGGGCTAGTGTAGAGTTATGCAAGATTTTCTTCCAGAGGAGTCAGCTGGCTTGAGGTCTCTGACAGGGAACACGGACATTACCTCCAGAAACATCAGGGAATTAGTGTCATGTCTTAGCTGGTTTGTTTCCCTGGATACCATTATTTAACAATGATTCCTCCTTCAGTCTCATGAAATTGGAAAGCCTGGTATTTGGTATAAATGGCAGTTAAGCAAGGTGCAGAATGACTGTATACTTCTTTTAATAGTGAGTTTTTCACATTCAATTTTAACCCTTCTTTCCTTTATGCTCTAAGCATTGTCCTCAGGGCATTATTCCTACCACAAAATATTTTTCAAGCATCAAGATTAGAACGGTTTCTTTCCCTGGTAAGATTTAAAGAAACTTTCTAGTAATTCTATTCTGTGACTGATTCTTTGGGAAAAGTTGAATGTATTACACAAAAGATGACTATTGAATTTGCAACAAATTCAGCATCCTTATGAAATTCTATGCTTGAGACCTTGACTTAATGAAACTGTTTAACAAAGCATATCAGTCAGCACCAGTGCTGCCTCTGTTACATTCTAACAGATATATTTCAATAAATTCACTACTCTTTCAAGTAAAATTTCCCTCTGATTAAGTCGTGCCTGAAGCTGAATTTTCTTTTTAAAGTTTGAATAAAAACTGTGAAATCATTTGTGACTTACATCCCCAAAATGAGATTTTTCTCTACAGAAAAATTATTGCAGTATTATTTTACTCTTTATAAGTATAAAAATGGATAAAGCTTGAGTTCTGAAGCTTACTTTAACTGTCCACTGAGCTAATCCCTGATGAGGAGTTTTTTGGAGACTAGTTAAGAACTGACTTGAAAAAAGATGACCATGGCATGTTTAAAATAATAGCAGATTTGGAATAAGTTTTGAATGTACAAATTTCAGTTTTGACTGCTGTTGGCATCTCCATTGACGGTGACTGCATCCAGACCAACAAATCTCCTAGTTTTTCTTGATTTGCATTCCAAAATTATTAGATTAGCCAGGGATCAGACACAGAGCTCTGACTGAGCAAAGGATTACAAAATTCATCCTAGCTTATGAATCTCTTACAAACGATTGAGACCCTGAGCAGTTCAAATTTAGAACTGAGTACTCAGTGCTCCTTGAGGAGGTGAATTTATCTCCTGAATTGTGGACTTCTGGGGCTAAAGAATTGCATGTAAAATGTCTCTGAATCAGAGACAGAAGGTTTGTCAGGTATCCAGAGACTGAGTTCACAAATTCACTGTCCAAAACATAGAAACAAACAGGGTTCAATGATTCACTGCTAAACACACAACTAAGACATCTTCTTGGAGGGAAGTTAGACCTTTTTTATTTAAGCATTATTCATTTGGAATATAATTACTTCTGGAAATGTTGACATTTGCATATCACGAGTCAGATGCTGTCAAGTTTTGTTTTCCAAAATCAGATTCTGCAAAAGCAAAGGCTAAAAGAATGGTAGAAAAGTAGAAGAATAATATTGAACTTTTTGGGAAACAACGTGGAAAGGAACATTATTTTGTTACCTCACTGTGTCAGAAGCAAATGACAAAACCTGTTTTAGTGAAGAAACAGCAAAGGCTGACATTGAGTATGAACGTTCTTCCACCTAGCTCTGAGCAGACCTTGACACCTCCACATTTCCAGGGATCTTTGTGAGCGTTTCCACAGTTGCAGGTGGGAATAATTTTTGTAAGAGCCAAGGGAAGGAAGAATTGGTAAAAATCACAGGAAAATGTGCTTATCATTTGGAGAATTGGTCCACATTTATGATGCAATGTCAAATTTAAAGTGACTTTGACAGTCCTTTTCAAACAAGCCTATGTGACTGTTGCCATATGAACCTTACTGCCTTGGAGGGTTTGCACAACAACTTTGTGGCTATCAGTGAAAATTCCTGAGAGAAAGCACACATTGGACTCTCCCTCAAATTAAGCATGGCAAATTTTGCTGGTTTTCTCTCCCAATAAAGGCATTTTTTCATGCTCCAGTTTTATGTGGTGGAAAGTAGAAGGTAAGAAGAAAGACTAAAAAGGCCAAATGAAAACAAGCAGGTTGTCTATATCTCATGCCCATGCCCAGCTCTCAGTGTGTGCAGGCCCCTGTGGAAGGCATCCCTTCCCTACAGCGTGTCATGTGCACCCCACAGCGTGCTGGTGTCAGCAAACTGCTCAGGGTGCCCTTGATCCCCCGTCCATGTTGCCAACAAAGCTGTTGAACAGCTCTGGTTCCAATACCAGAGTACCTCAGCCTTCTCCATGCCCCAGGTGACCACATCTCCCATTTCCCTCCAGTGACAGCCTCCATTCTCACTAGTCTTCATTTTACCACCAATGTACCTATAAATATAGAAGCTTTTCATGTTGTGTTTGACATTCCTGGTCAGATTGAATTCTATCCAGGCTTTAGCCTTCCTAACTTGATCCCTGGTACTTGGACAATCTCTCTGTGTTCTGGCCAGGCTACCTGTCCTTGCTTTCACCCTCTGTAGGGTTTTCCATGCTGAGTTCTTCAATAAGAACTGAGCTTCATGCTGAGTTCTTAAATTAGCAGCTCTCTCATCACTCAGTCTAACAACAGCATGCCTAGGGAGGTCTTCAGACCACAGGAAGGGATCTCCCTGGGACATCTGAGTTTGATACTGTGATAAAAACCCCCTAATGTTCCATTCCAAGGGTATCCCTGGTCCGATGTTAATCAATTCTGTGTCATAAGCAGCTAAACATCTCAGAAACAAAAGGACAACAGCTAAACATCTCAGAAAGAAAAGGACAAAAGGAATGACTGAAATGATAAAGATAGTTAGAGTTGTTCTATGCAGCCAGATTCTGGAAGTTTAATGTTATTTCTCAGCTTAAAAAGGCATACTGAATTTCACAGAAATCTAGCGCCTTAAAAGGAGTAATTAACCCCTGGAATCAGAATCCTTGCACTTGGACTTCTCTTCAGGTTCTCTCCTGACTCCACCTGTCTCATAACCTTTTTAATTACTGAATTTTATCAACAAGCCATAAGTGAACACTAAAGTTAAATATACACACCAAAATGAAGAAGCTTTCAAACGAGTGCTCAACTTGAAATGCAAAGTACAATGACAAAACCCCCCAGTTTTTGTAGTTAAATCTATGTTTAATTTCTTTCCTAAATGACAGCAGAAACATGCATATATGGAAATTAAAGACTGGAAAAAGTGAGTGTCATTATGAGAATGCAAAAATATTTTTTTATTACTTTGCTTTTCTGTATACCTTTATTTTTTCAGGGCATCACACTTAGAAAATGCTACTCATGCAGGGAAGATCAATGACACTGCACTAGGCAGACATCACAATTTCTACTCTCCAAGAACACGGCGTAAGTCACTGTATTTTCATCTTATGATTTCATGGGCAAAGAAAAGAGAAGAATCCAGGGACAAATCTGCCTTGTGTTACACACAGCTCCAGCAATTCACTGAAGGAATGTTATGATGTAATATAACTGTGTTTTACTTATGTGGCACTTTATCAAGTTTATCAACTGAACAGTTTATCAAGTTTTGCTAACAGCTAGTGATCATTGAAAGAAAATCCTACCTGCTTCCTTTTAGCTGCAAAGACTGTAGCAATTTATCAGATGAGAGAGTGGCCACTTGCTCCTTCTCTCCTTACCTTTTAGAGGGTCTAGCAACAATGTATTGAAGGAAATCTGAGGGTCTGCAGACACAGTAGATGTGTTTTGGCATGTGGGGCGTAATGTAGAGGAGCCAGCTTGTCTGAGATCTTGCTTGCAGCATGAAAACAGCATCCAAAATGGACAAGTCTCATTTTGTTCATGAGCTCACACCCAAACTGCAGCTGAAAATCTGAACAACGCCAGGATGATAAGGCCAAAAGAAACTCAATCTTCTTCAAATACAATCTTCTAATGTGCTATCTGAAGCACACAAATCCCAGAATGATAATAATATTTTTTTTTCATTTTCTAAAGCCTGCAATTCAATTAGCTCAAAGATTTTTAAAAAGACATTTCTTCTTGAGCTAAAGATAGACATTTGTGATTTACACACCCCTTAGTAAGGATCCAAAAGCTATTGAATCTTATTGATGAAACAAATTTTGCATCTTATTTCCTAATTGAATATTTCTCATCTCAGTTGATGGTTCATGTGCTGTTGTTCTACAAATGTAGAAAGTATTGGAAAAATAGAGTGCACAGATATGGTACAGCCTCTGATTCGCAATTGGTTTAACTTGTCTGAAATTTTCAAGATAATTTTCAAAGTAGAACTCATCCCAGTATTCCTGTTAGGGGTAGCAAAATTCTTACCTGATGTTGATCTTGCTGCTTGGCATTTGTACATGTTACAGCCCTTCAGTTGTCTTTGCCACAGAAATCATAGAAATCACAGATTGGCTTGGGCTGGAAGGGACCTTGAAGGTCCTTGTTTGATATCTCTTGTGATGGACACAGATGCCACCCACTAGATCAATTTTTTCAGGGCCCCATCCAACCTGGCCTAGAACACTTCCAGGGATGACATGACACCAGGTGAACAGGACTTCTTTCAAGATTGACTTAGACCTCAATTCTGGTAAAATAAATTTCTTAGTCTTTCTTATTACACTTCAGGAAAGCTAAGTCCTTTATCTCACCTTTTCTCTCACTTGTGATGAAGGCAGAAGAAGCAGGATTTCATAACAGAAAAGACTAGTAATCAATTCTTCACCATAATCCCAGAAGTCAGGTTGCTGAAAAAGCAGTGTTGTTTCAAGAAGGATGTTGCAGACAAGTTTGGAAAAATCACTCTCTTCAGAAACTGTGAGCAACTTTTCCATTTTCACTGGGAGGTCAGAAGGCAGAAAGAAGTCACCAGGTACGATCATAAGTAGTTCACAGCAGCTCAATGCTTCTCTCACTGTCAAGCAAAAATGATAGGTCATTAGATTCTCAGAGTAGAAAGATCCTGTTTTGGTGACAGCTGCTCTGGTGTGTAATGCACTGAGGATGCCATTAGGTGTAATTAAACAGAAAACCTAAAACATAAGGACAGAGACCTTTTTTCTTCTCAAGATGAAAACCCTCTGTATACATACAAAATTATCACCCGTCACAGCCATCCTCTCTTTTGTCCCTCAGGAAAACAGACAGATGTCCAGCTGGCAGGGAGTATGAAGAGTGTTACAGTCTCAATTTGCTTCATGCTACCTCTTTCTAATCCCATTGGTGCATTTTTTCATCAATTTCTGCTTTGCATGTATTTCCCTGTATCCTAGGCTTCTGTTTCTTTTTACCATGCTTCCTATGAGTTTGTTTCTACCTTCTTCTCAAAAATGATTCTGTCATGTCTGTCTGGCTGTTTTTCTGTGTCATCCTCTCCTTTATCTCCTTTATATTCTCCCCATTCCCTCTTTTTTCTACATGGCTTCTGGACACTTGTTCCCTAATACGTTTCCTAACCCAATTCCTTGATTAGCTGGTCTGATCACCAAACATGTGGGATGCCTTTAGATCCCTAGTGCTGACCAGAGCAGGGGCCAGGCAATTTCTTTCAGGCATTCAGACCCTTTTCCCTGTTCCCTGAACATCCTGTTTTGCTTGAGGTTCTAGTGCTACTGACCTCCTTCTGATACCTCTCCAGTTGACAGCATTTTCTGGGACCCAACATTCCTGGTCCTGCTGGCTGCAGTGCCTCCAGAGCTGCTCTCAGATGCACTCCAGCGAGGGCCTAATCCTCCTCCTTGTTCCGAGCAGGGGCCTCTTGGCTCTTCTGTCCTCCAATGTGCATTTGCAGATCTAGTGGTATTATTTGGTGAAAAAGAGCCTAAAGAAACATTTGATTGCACCAGGGTAGTTCCCAGATGGGAAAGTAAGGAGGAAAGATTATCTCCAAGCCTCCCAACCTATTGTTTCCTTTCTCTTCCTCCTTCTGCTCTGCTCTTGCTACAAACAGAGCTTCTCTGTCTCAGTGATATGCTGTAAAAAAACCTCATTCTTCCAAAATATAAACACACCTAAACAATTTGCTGGCATTGTGTCTTGTGTTCTTATAGAAAAAGTTTTTTTTTTCTCAAAAAATGGATTTTTTCATCTTTTCTTTTTAGTAAGGGCTGACTCACATCTTTTTCCATGATTCAAACCAAATGTAAACTATTTTCAGGGCCTAATCCCATCTTTTAATTTCAGATTATTTCTAAACACTTTTATTTTGAACTGTTCCAAAACAAAAATCTATTTTGCATTTTAGAACAAGGAATATTCTAGCAACTGGGAGTCTTAAAAAAACCCTCAAACAAGCATGAGGTAGATTAGATCAGAGTAGTCCTTCTGTCTTTCAGGAAACTGACATTTTTTCAATAATTGTGCTTTGTTAAACCCAGCAAAGGCAGATCTCACAAAACTTTAGTAAGTGCTCCTGCATTTTTTGTAGATTACCCAATAATTTAGGTTTGGAAGGACCTTCATAGGTCATCTTGTCTGACCCCTATGCAAAACAGGAACAGTTAACAAAGCTTGCTCAGGGCCTTGTCCAATTGACAAAGGCAGAGACTGTAAAGCCTCTCTGAGACCCTGTTTGACCACTATTTGACCAGGTTCTTGCTGAATAAAATATAATCCTCGTGTATAATCACAATTTTTTGTGTTTTGAGCGGTGTTCATTGCATGTTGTAAGCTAATTTTGGATTCCTGAGAAGAGTTTCTTCACACCTCTCTGAAGACAGATTTGTGCATGTTAATGTTTGTTGCTCATCTACTGTACATATTGGAGTTTGTTTTTTCTCACAAGTACACAATGGGCAGTAGTGTCTACTTTCTGCTTTTTTTGCATTCCTTTTTTTCAAGGGCAGTTGTCAGTAGTTTTTGTAATTATCTTAGTTCTATTCACTTTTCCATGTGGAATCAGGTTAAAAACTCTTTTCACCATCTTTTTAAATTATGAAGTGATCACTTGCAGCTCCCTAACACAGTTCACTTCTATCTCTGGCCTGCACAGAGAACAGCTCTGAACTTATTCTTTTTATTGCAGAGGGGTCCTCATCAATTCTAACTTGCAACACTTTGAAATCAAAGGATGGGGATAAAACGCTCCTGTCAGTATCAGTCATTCCATTACAAATTCTTCACAGCTTAAAGGTACCTTGCTTAGAAATAGGAGCTGCCATTCACTTTATGTGCCATCTGATTTAAAGCTCTTTGTGAGACATTCATGTATTCTCCTGATCATTGAAGTCCTCATACTTCCCTGTATGTATCCAAAGAGAGCATTCTTTTCTTTTTGGACAAAGGGAATCAGACTTGTGGCAATATCAGTTGGAATAGTCAGCCTGCACTATGGAACAATTAATTAAAGCCTAACTTGCATATTAGGGATTATATAAATAAAAATCTATCATAAGCAAACAATTTTGTCATCTGCAGGAAAAATTTTGTATTCATGTCTGTGAGGTCAATGGATTCTCACAGTACTACTATTTTAAAAGCTATATCTAATAGAGACATAAAAGTCCCCCTAGTTACAATTACGGATGGGCTGTATTTTACTCATCTCCAGTCTTTAGCTCTTTACATCTGGTCAATGCTGTTTCCCTCTATACTCAATAAATGTGGGTAGCTCACCCAAAGTCAATATTTATTCTAGGATGGGATGAATCACCTTCAACACATTTACACTGAATATAGGCAGAGTCAAAATGGACTAATTTAGATCACTCACTGACAAAAGTTGTGAGAGATTCTACCCCTGCCCCCTACATTATCTCTGTTAACCAATGTGTGTGTCTGGCTTTGTCCTTTATTTTGATCCAGTTTTGAGCCCAAGGGTGCTATCAGAACATAAAAATAACAGCAAGCCATGGCAAATCAATTACAAAAACCTTTGGAAAAACATCTGGAGTTTTGCGGTACAACTTCCTCCCCTTTTCCCCTTTGGGATGCTGAAGTCTGTCAGGTACTTTAGATACTGAAACTTTAGATAGTCATGCTTGCCCTCTCTCACTCCCCCAACAAACTTATGCAAGGAAACTCAATCAACTTGCATATGTTTACATCTTGAACTGAAGCCTAGAAAGGCTGATCTGGAACAGAGACTAGAGAGAACAAAAAGAATACAGCAGGGATTTATTGAAAGGCCTTAGAAGGATACACCTTGGGCAGCACAAGAGCTGGCCAGGGCTACACCCAGGCTGAATCCAAGGCGGATCCTGGTCAAGAGTTTTCACAATTTTATGTTTTGGTTCATCTTCATATTGGGGTTAATTGTCCAATTACAGCTTCAGATTATGAAGTCTCAGCCCCCTGGCTTGCCCCTCCCTTCACTGTTTATGCTTTTTGGCTAGCAGTTGTCCTTGATTCTCTAGATGGGAAGGAATTGTTTTGTCTAACTACCCCATGAAGGGAACTTAGCAACACCTAATATGGAGTTTCAGAGTTACATATCAAGCAGCAGAGAATCTGAAGAATATAAAAGCTAAAACCCAAGGCATCATTGCCATTAAGAGCAATTTTGAAAGTAAAAACTAAAAGGTTGAATATGCCTGGCTCTTTCTCTCCCAGAAACCATTTGAAACAAGCTTACAAATGTATCTAAACTAATATCTAGGCAAAGAGGATGCAAAGATTTGAGAAGAGTCTTGGCCTCACACCAGCTGGACTATGCACTGCTGGCATTGGAGTGCCAGAACATTCCCTCAGTAGCTGGGATAAGGAAAATCTACCCTGTGCTCTTCTCCAGCATTCCACTCCCAACTGAGTGGCTTAATTGACTAGGAACTAAGTAATCTCTCAAGGTTGCTTAAAATCTTCATGGAGAGGCAAGATTTTTTTCTGTCATTTATTATAGGTAAACTGAACAGCAGCAGTATCTGTATTTTTGGGATCTATTTTTTAATGTGTAGATGACATAGCCTTTTCTTATACAGAACTGCAGGGTCTAAGCCAAGATTTCCCGTCCTGAGGATGACATGTATAACTGAAAAAATTACTGCAAGTTGTTCCCCAAAAAACTCAAGCAGATAATTGTATAATATTTGCAAATAGTCAGGTTTCTTCACCAAAATGGAGATAGACTTAAGTTAGTTTCTGGTTCATGTACTGCTTCATTTATGCAGCTTGTACCTTTTTTTCCTTTATTTCCCCACAAAAACGTTTACATCTGACAACAGCAACAACAAATTGTTGGTTGCTTTATTAACATCAAACTCACTTCCACAGAACCTTCTTAAAACTGCCCAGAATACTGCTTCACAATCCATGGACATCACAACCACACTTTAATCAGGGTAAAAAATAGAGAAGCAGCAAAATTTTTAAAGTATATTGCAAACATATAGGTATTGGTCATAATTCAAGCTTTCTTGCTAATAATGCAGTTCCAAAACTACTGCCTCTGTGGGAGCCATTACTATTCAAATAACACTGTGCAGTGTTATTCATTTTGAATCGCAGTTGTACCAGGAATTATTTCAAACTCAATTCTGTTTGTGCTGCAAACCTAGCACTTTTGTTAGATATGTGAATAAAAACACCAGTACATATATTCAATAAACGAAATGATTTTCAAAGGAATCAGCCTCACCAGCTGAGAGTCAGTTCTCTGACCAACATAGGCTGGAGCCAGAGAACACAGAATGCTCGCAAAGAAATCGTTAAATGACCTTTCTGTCCAGACAGTGCCTCTGTGTTGACCTGAAATTCTAGCAAGAGAACTGCTGTGAAATAATGCCGTAAGTTAGTGACAAAAAGCATCTCATATTTTCCCAAATGAGGGAAAGGAAGGACTAAACACTTTCAAACACTTTTGAATGCAAACACTTCCAAAAAATCCTATAAAATAATACAATTTTTTTTTTCTCTGCTAGATTTTGCAAACTTATGACAGTCACGAATTTCCAAAGATGCTGTGAGCTGATGTCCCAGTTCTCCCGCAGTCAATACAAATTCCAGTAATCACCAAGTCATTGCTAGCACATACAGACAACTGTAGCATGGCAGTTCCAGTTGGCCTTCAAGACACTAAAGGATTACCAGGGAAGCAGGAGAGGAAGAAGTGAGCCGAGGATGGAGAAAAATGGTTTATATTAAGACTAATTCTGTGTTACCTGGGAGCTGTCTTCATGTCAAATATGAAGAAATGTACCTTCCCAGAATGGCTATAAAGCTTCAGAAAATACAAGAGTAGTGGTTTGGATTGTGGAAAGCTTCCTCTTTAGTTGTTATTTTTTTAATGCAATACACCCTCGACTCCCTGTAAGTTTTCTATACTGTAATAAACTTTCTTGAATATTTTTCAGAAAAAGAATACTCAGTAAAATGGACTTTCACTTTCGGTAAATAGCATATGTTCCTGCATAAAATGAAAAAAGCAAACAGGTTTGGATAAATATTTCCTCTTGCACAATGACAGCCATGCTGCATCCTCAGCAAAAGTTAGTATCAGGCAATCCTTTTCCAAGTGTTAAACATGCCAGAATAAGGCTGTAATATTATTTTTCAGCACAGTTCAAGAATCTTAGGAAGGCCTTCTTTTATTTTGGTACAAAATCCCATTGGAGAAATTGACATCATGTGAATAAAATACCAAACAACTCTAACCAGAGTCAGGGTGAACACCGCCTCATGCTAGCACTCAGTATATCCTCAGGCAACACAGTGTGAAATCAGAACATATGAATCCAAGTCTAGTTGCATCTTTATTGTCCAGGGGCTAATTTTTATTTTCTATTAAGTAGAATAGTATTTTCTATATGAAAAACAGTCCACAGCAAGCTGCAGGAAGAAATTCAAAGCAACAGCAGGATGGTCATCTTCAGGTGCATTTTAATGGTTCACACTGAAATTCTGCTGTCAATATATTTTCACCTGCAGAATTTAATGTTAAAATAGCTTTTCTTTGCAGAGATATAGAAATAATGCTCACTAATAAGTAGTGACCCAGCTATTTTTGAAAAAATCCTATTTTTGACGAGAGGGGCATGGAGTGACACATCAGAAAGCCCAGCTGTGAGCCAGAGCCCCCAGGAAACACTGTGTCTCTCCCAACTCCCTTCCCTCCTCCAACCTTCTTCCTGGTGGGGTGGTGTGAGGAGCAGAAAATACCTTGACTCTGTGTGAGCACCGCTCTGCAATAAAAAAATCACTCCTGAATTATCAACACTGTTTTCAGCACCTACCCAAACACCATATTAGTTACTACAAAGAAAACTAACTCTATCCCAGTGAACACTAGCACTCTGGCAGGTTTTGCCATTGTCTTCAGGTCTCCTGGCTCCCAGCCTTGTGCTTCTTTTTTGCCATGTTATAATCGACCTTGCTGTTCCATATGCAGTTGTGGCAAGGCAAAAGACTTTTAATCCTTTATCCAGCCTTTTCTGTTGGAAACTTGGCTACATCTGCCCTTATGAGTAGCAACTTTGGTTGCTTTTGTACATCCTCCAAATAGTCCTGTCATACATAAATTTGTGACATTTGTCAGTCTGTGTTACTGGATTGAATAGCTTTGGCATGTTAAAATTCTACAGCAAGAATGAGAACTGGCTTAGTATTATGAAGGGAAAAAGAAGAGAAGTGAAAGGACTTCTTCAAAAAGACTGCCTGCTCCTTTTGGGGGATCTTAACTGCCATAACCACAATTCTGTTGCTGAGCAGATAAAGATGATAGAGAGGACACTTGGATTTCTACTTTTAACCTGCCCTTCAAAAGAGAGGACCAGAAAGATTTTCCCCTACTGTATGGGATATCAGTCTTGCCAAGCACTTCTTATCAACTCAGCTTATAATGCATCACCTCATTATCATTCATTAGGGCCAGTGAGTAAAGGAAAGTGAATAAATGCATTCCCTCTGCAAGTCTAAGAGCCTGTGGAGACAGAGGTCCTACTGATACCTCAGAGCTTGAAGATAAATGCTTTGGTTTAAAATGTCTGATTATTGAGGTAAGTGACTTCTCTTTGGAAGCAGTGCTAGAAATATCTGTGCATAAGATTCGGAGTGCTGTACTGCCATCGTTGAAGTGGAGAACAAAAGTGTCACAGGTGATTTTCACACCTCTGGCTCAGTGGAGGGTGAATGGATCTGTAGGAGACAATTGAACCGTTGTTAGAAAAACAGTCAGGCAGTAAAACAGTCTCAGAGTTCACTTGCCACTTGTTTAGCCAAGACTCAAAAAGGGATGTCAGGAAACCATTTGTCCATTCCTTTGATTCAGTGAAGATTTGGTATATTATGTCACTCAAGGTATAATTTCCATCCTCTGTTTTGAAAGACTTCAAATGGTGGGAACACCACTAACTCCATGAGAATTTGTTCTTAGACATGGTATTTCCCACTAGAATGAATTTGCAAATGCCTAATCTGAGGGTGTTTTTTTCAATTTAAAACAATACTTACTTGTTAGGTATAAGAATTTATGTGAAGAGGCTTTTATTCTTAACAAGAACTTTTAATCATCTCATCTTTGCTCTGGCGTCTGGATTGCTTAATCCTCATTTTCCCTTTCTGTGATTTCCTTGTGCTCCCACAGTATTTTTAGCTTTTTACTGAAGCTAGTATTTTATCTCCAGCAGCAGCTAGTGTTGCCTCACATTTCCTCAGACATCTTCCTCTAAGATCTCTACATGTTATTGAAAGTAGCTGTGACTAATGCCTTATCTCCTCACCTGATCCTCTCTGACTCTTCATTCCTAGAAATCTTTTAACCCACTAAGTTGCTCTCTTTTTGTATAACTTTTACTTGCAGAAACTCTTCTTCTACAGGTGAGAAAGGCTTTCTGAATCCAAACTCAAAGAATAGGCTTTGCTGGGAGTAGAGTTCCTATGTATGCTTTGTACTGATAATTAATTTACTGAAGATGATAAGGAAGAAATCATGATGTCATCTAATTGTGACCATACGCTCCAAATAATCAATTAATATTCAGATACAGAATCAGCCATAGGAGGGTTGAAGAGTTTTTTCTTTTCTCATATTTCGATATAGCTAAGGTCCTGTACATAAACTGAAACAACTTGTTCAGCTACTGCATGTGAGTTAAAGTAAACTGACCTGAGAAAACAGCATCTGTTCCTTGTCACACATCTTAGGCAGATCTTGGAAAAGAACATGACACAGACCCCTTATATTCTTGTGATACCAGACACAGCAAACTCTGTGCAGTGGGTTCCCTAAGGCAATCTTTGACAACTCTGCTGCTTCTATATCACTTGAGTCAGTTTGCAGGTGCAATTAGGCCTCAAACCTGGATGCTGAGCAGAAAAAGTGAGTTAAATTGGGATATTAAATCCTTGGCAAAGAATAATTCACTCTAGACTAGTCTCCTAACCTCTCTCCAGCAGTGATTATTCTTGCATACACTGTATGTATTCTTTACACCTCTCACTAGGGCTGTGTGAGAATCAGATCATGCTTACAAGTTACGTAGCATATTACAATAAGTGACACTTGGTAGAGGCTCAAGAACTGACAATCAATTTCATTTAACTTGAGGCTTACACAAAACACTTCACCAGTCCATATATAAAGTGCTGTGAATGTGATTTCTGTGATTGCTATTATTACTATGCTACTACATTAACACTTTTGTGAAACTGAGATCTGGACCCCATAAACTTAAGTGTTCTCTATGAAAGGTGAGTCTCACAAATTACTTCAGTTCAAAAGACACATGAAAATAAGGGAGGCTGGAGAATGGATTTGTGTGACCTGACCAGGGTCAGTGTCAAGAGATAAAAACTGCTCTCCCGGCTCCCTTCTCTTTTTGCAGTTTGGGAAATTAAGGCATTTATGTCATGCTTTGGAGGGACATTGTGCTGTATTCCTGCTGCCTGTTATGAAAGCCTCACTTGAGCTTTGCAACACTCAAGTAGTATGCATTTGACTTTGCAGGATACTTTGGAGAACCTGAAGAATGAATGTGGACCCCTTCCATGCCAAGGGATAAAGTGATGGACCTTACTGAGTAGAGGCCAGATTCAGTTCCCTAATGCCAGCATCTGGTGTAATTTTGCTGCCATGGGGAATCCTTCCTTGTCTCCTGCTTCCCTTCTAATCCAGAAGGGAAGAGGTCATAGGTCATCTCTGCCAATCCTGTGTAGATGTCTCAGGTAACTAGGGCAACAAAAAGGGCACTGGGCATCACTTTATGGCAACTGAGTCAAATCTTTAGTAACCACTGACAGCAATGAGTACATGGACACCTTGTCAACATGTAAATATTTATGTAAATCCAAATCTTAAAATCCAGCTGAGGTCCAGACCCCTCTCCAACAGCTAGACAGGGAAGTTCATGTCATTCTGGTATGCTCAACACCCATTATTTGGTTGGACATTGAACACAAATTAGTTTTCTATGGTGGAGAGTGCAAAGCTTGTTTTATCTTAGAAGTGGTTCCCTTCCAAGCCATCAGTTTTAAATAATGGGTGGGAGTAAGGAAATAGGAGAAGTGGATCAAAGTATTAAATATATCTTTAATAGCTGACTTTCACAAGTCCTTTATCCCAGATTGTTTTCTCTGTTAACACCTGCAAGAGTTGATTAAATGATACAGATGTGCCAGATTCATCAACACTGACGATTTTTTTTTTTTCAGATTGTATATACCTACCAAAAAGAGATTGTTGCCATTTGTTATTAAAACATTCCTAACTGCATCTCCTAGGAGCAAAAATAACTTTGCTTTTCATGCCCAATAGTTTTTCTTGCCCTTGATAGCATGATCGACAAATTAACAGTGATCTCATAATTTATTCCTGCAATGTTCATTTTATTTATAATCCAAAAGCAATTAAATTCTCTTTTATGCCACATTGTCCTGGTGACAGATGTGTGGTTACCACTCAGATATTTGATGGCTGACATAAATCATCCTGTGATCAAAGTGTCTGTTGACTTGAGAGTCTGAATTTGCAGCAGATGCCTCCATATACAGAGTGACAAGAATATTCTTCATGGGAGTCTCATTTCAGTTAACCACCTTGCTTCACTCTGACTTTGCAATCTGACAGCCCAGTTATTTTATGACAGCCAGGAGTCTTCAAATGTATATTTACAAAGCTACCAAATGTGTCACTTTGTCACTTATACCAAATAATACCTTTGATAGAAAAGAAATGCATTAAAATTTATAGGGGCACAGTGCTAAAGGAGAAGGAATAGATAGCGAGTTTAACAATTTGACAAATTTATACCCACACGTTGGAAGATCTGCAGGATTTTTTTATTTTTTTACAATTTTGCTAAGAGCAATATCCACATGTAATAGCTTCCTCTTCTCCCTGTCCCCTCACCACAGTACCTATAAATTAGATTGCAATGGGAAACAGGAATCTTTGACTGCAGTTAAAACAGAACTGAATGCTGAGCCTGAGTTATACAGCTTGATATTCTATTCTGTTAAACCATGAGAAAGCCTCTGGCACGGTTTTAGCCATCACAACTAGTTTAGGAGGTCCAAGAGTTAGCAGTCAAAAGAACATTCCCTGAAGTTGGCTTTGCAATGGCTACCCCTTTCTGAAGGGAAGGGGATTTTTAGTATCAAATTTATCACCAGAGAATGTCAGCCAGTCTCACTGTTGGCCAGAGAACGAGCTCAGGCACGGTTTAGTTTATTAGTATAAAAAATAATATAGGGCTATATAAAATAATAGTCTAGATGAGATAGGGTTGGCAGATGAGCTTTTGTCAATTGTCCAAGTCATACTGCAGTGTGAGACAATGACCACCTGCCAGGGAACCTTCTCAGTCCACAATTTGGACAAGTCCATGATTCCTCCAGTCTACAGAGTCCTTCTGGACTATCTCAGCAGCTCATATGCCCTCAAATAACTCCATATGCCTTCATGATATGTCTCTGGACATGGCTAACATCCACACTTTTTTACTGTCTACTGAGGCTGCCTGTGGCACAGGCTCATTTTGTTTTGGATACTTTATACTGGATAATAATAACCGTGTCATAGAGACACTGCAGGGAGTAAGAAAAGATTCAGGGGCAAGTGCAGTGAAATGTAGATGGATATTGATTGATGCCATTTGGCTTCAGGGTCAAACAGTGAGCTGTGTCCCTTTTTTATTCAGTAGTACATGCAAAGCTACAGAGAGAAGACCCCTGCTGCAGTGAGCCTACAGCCCCATCCAGGCTGAGTTGGCAGTGGAATAGCAAGCAGGGAAAAGACAGAATTGACATGAAAATTTCCTATTAGCGGTGGCAAGAGATGATCGAGACAGAGACAGGAATTCCCCAAACCTATTTTTCTAATAAATATATAACTAATTGGCTATTTGATTTCTGATCAATTCGTAGGGGATGCACCTTCTGGGTTGTAGCTGGAGAGATGCTGTGTGTGAGTAAAAGGCAGCACCACGCATAGCAGGAGTCTGACATTCAACTTTGTATTGATCTCAGCAGAGGCTTGATGTTTGGAGGATCTGACTAGTTTCTGCTCTGGGAAATATATTTTCTAGTTGTGTTTTAGTTAATGTGCTCCCTTCAGGTCATGAAGGATATTGCTTCAGCTTGCTCTGCGGTATGGTGTCTAGATATCTCACATTGAGGCAGGGAATTAAGTGCTGTACGCTCCTTTCTCCTCTCCTCGGTACGCGAATAATGTGTGTTTCTGTGGTTCTCTGCCCTCTTTACTTACAAAGTGCCATTAAAGGAGTGGATGACAATATGTTGTTAGCTTGATTTTATAATAAAGAAAACAGCATGGACTGAATGGGAGTGATTTAAGGGCTTCCATAAATGCAGTACCATTTCCTGCATGGGGCAGCTGCTTGTTCCAGGACCTAACCTCACAGGCTGGCCTAGTTCTTGTAATATTTGTAGTCGTTCAGCTAACTCCACAGAAAGAAAAAAATCTGGGCATACTACTGTGCCCATGAGGAAGTCAATGACATCAGAGCTTTATTTTGTGCTATTTCGGGAAGGGCATTAGATTGCAATTGGGCTTCTGAATTCTCAAATGGATCAAGATCAAGAACTTATTAAAACTGAGGAATGTTAATATCATCTTTTCTGTAGTACTTATATATGTATAAAGCATGTCACCATTCATTGCAAGATTTATCCTTTCAATTTCTAGTTCCATTGTGACTATGTCATGCTGTAGAATAGGAACATCACTCCTCTTATTCCTTTTTATGGGTAATTAATTCATAATGGTAAAGAAGGATTTACACAAAATGGAAAAGTCTAGCTGTAAAGAAAGAATCATTGTGTCCAGTGGACTGGGTTTAAATTTTTTTTCTTGTACCTGTGGGAATAGACCATATCTTTTAACCACAGATTTTCAACATAACCATTAGAGAGTGCATGTCAGCTTTCAATGGCTTTTTGTTTGCCAGTTGAGATTTTTTCTTCATTCTTTATAAAAAAACACATCACCAGAAAAAGAACATATTTTCCCTTTTGAAAACTGTTTAACAAGTGGTAAAGGAA
Organism: Polioptila caerulea; assembly: GCA_013397295.1. Taxonomy (NCBI): domain Eukaryota; kingdom Metazoa; phylum Chordata; class Aves; order Passeriformes; family Certhiidae; genus Polioptila; species Polioptila caerulea. Next base: position 342,254 of record VYXF01009765.1, read on the forward strand.
GCAGTAAAGAAAGTACTATGTCTGCAGAATAACTTGACATTACTGAAATGGAATAATTTCTGGGGCCAGGGGCAGGGTGAAATGTTTAGACACACTATGCAGCATTGTTTTAGTATATGAATGTATTTTAGTGCAATGCTGGCTCCATTAACACTTCCTACTTACTATAACCTTGACGAAAGTGTGTTAAAATAATGAAAATTCTTTCCTTTTAAAATGAGAAGAAGCAGCATTGAAATCACCATTTCTTCATTAATTATAGTAATATTATTTCGTACTTGAATAATAGAGAAGAAATGTTTGAAGGCAGGACCCTATTTCTTTAGGTAGTTGCTTTTATGTTGCTACTAATCTGTAGATGTTTTTAAGTAGTACACAGATACATCCAAATTGAAGCTTGTTAAAACTCTGGTAATGACACACTGAATAACTTGTTTCCTAGGGGGTTTTGTGATCCCTGCTTACTTCTGTGAGTGGAACTAATGTAACAGTGAACACTTTTTCCAATTCCACTCTGCAATGATGTGCAACAACAAATGTATAAAGAAAAAAATCTAAAAAAAAATTAGATTAGCTATTAGGAAGAAATTATTCATTGTGAGGATGGTGAGACACTGGCTCAGGTCACCCTGTGGATGCCCCATCCTTGAAGTGTTCAAGGCCAGGTTGGATGGAGCCCTGATCAACCTGTTCTAATGGAAGATGTCCCTGCCCACATCAGAGGGGGTTGGAATGGGATGATCTTTAAGGTCACTTCCAACCCAAACCATTCTGTGATTGTTTGAAAACACAACTCTGCATGATCTAAAGCCATAAAGAAGAGTTGTGGAGGTGGACACTTTGTGTCAAAATATGATGCTGGGGCACTACTCCATATTGGGGATGAGGGTAACATGCATTGGACACACCACTTTCATAACTGACTTCCTACTGATGCTTGTCTGTGCCCAGAGTCAATGCGATTTCCCTGACATAGGTGCTGTACCTACCAACTGAACTACAACAAAGAACCAACAGGAGAGAAAAAATAGGAATCTCTCCGTAACAAAGAAGGTGTTGAAGATCCCCTATGGCAAATAGATTGGAAGGAACACGCCCTGAAGGCTGACTTAAAATCACACCACCTCTAGACTGAGAGACTGATACTTTTGCCTTACTGTAATAATACAAGAACTGGCCCAATTCTTGTGCCTAACCTTGGGCAATGCTGATGACCAAGTCATACATGGTGGCCTTTCACTTGTTTTCAAAGCAGTCATCTCTGAGCTTCTCTGCTGTGTCTTTTCTTCCCCACTAGCTCATCTGAGCAGTCACTGGCTGATCTCCTGCCCTTACAGTTATTGCCCAGCCTCAGCTCAATGCCTAGAGAAAACCCTGCTTTGGCACCTCAGTGCTTCTCCCCTCTTTGTAGCTCCCACTCAAGACACAGGGGCTCAGCACATCCTTTGATCTACCCAGCTGTGTCTTTTGGGAGGAACTGTGGGGTGGGGGACACACAGGGCTGCCCTAGGGAAAAGGGTAGGTATGTATCTAATAGCAGCTGGTGCTCCACAGGAACCATGCTAATTTGCTTTCCTCAATGTCATGGCTTCTTTGGTGAATGTGACCTGATTCAAAATTATGCTGTCTTGCACTTTGGCAGAGTTGAGGGGCTTGATTTTAGGAGATACACATTGCCACAGGAATTGACAAGGTGATTTTATACCTTCTTATCTAGAGTTGGATAAAATTTTATCCAATAGAATTTATTCTCAATTAATCATATTGCATTCTATGAAGAAAATTTTGGTTCAAAGTAAAGCAGGAGCATCTCATGTTTTCGTTCCTTAGCTAGATTCAAGGTCTCTTATTGAGCAAAATCTTCTGTCTACATGGTAATCATCAGTATCTCATCAGTACCCTTTTTAAGTTGAGGAAATACAGTGGCTTGTGGGATCTCTAAAGGGAATTTCAATGTCTTGATTGTTTTAATCAAGGGTGACAAATTTTTCCCCCCCCCCATCTCTAGAAATCCCAGAATCATAGGATAGTTGGATTTGGAAAGGACCTTTAAATGTCATCTAGCTCCAACCTCTCCTGCCATGGGCAGTGACACCTTCTACTAGACCAGGCTGCTCAGACCCCTGTCCAGCCTGGCCTTGAACACTTCCAGGGATGGAAGGCTGCAACAATCCGGGCAACCTGTGCCGGTGCCTCATCCCCCTCATAGCAAAGAATTTCTTTCCAATAGCTAAACTAACCCTGACCTCTTTCACTTTAAAGCCATTACCTCTTGTCCTACATGCCACCTGTTGAAAATGCCTCTCCAGCTACCCTGTAAGCCCCTTTTAAATATTGGAAGGTTTCCCTGAATCCTTTTCTGCAGGTCCTCAGCCTTCTTCTGATCATTCTCCTAAAGATACTACTTTTTACTTGAATGAGTTTTTTAGAGATTGGAGTGTGTATCAAGTTAGTTCTGGTTTGCAACAGCATTTGGTACTTCAGTAAATAAGGTACTCCAAATCTGCTTAATTCTCTTTTTCTCTTGCTGAGGCAAAACCAGCATCAGAAGAAATTGTTCTGTTCGTATTGGTTCATTCGGTGCTATTGGTATAATGTAGGAGACTTTATCTGATATACAGCAGCCATGTTCAAGGTATGTATTACTCTAGCTGGAGAAAATGAATTCATATAAAGCTGTTGAAGAGGATGGTTCAGAGAGGGATAAATACAGCTTCTGTATTGCTGTATCAGTCTGCTAATATATTGTTTAATTCATCTTTGTTCTCAACTGATTAATCTAGAGACAGGGCAGTGAAAATTAACTTCCCGTTATACTGCATTTGAACTCATTTACGGCTTTCAGATTTGTTTAGTGACCTTAGATCAAGGACTTCATAAACTTTTGAAAGGAGCAAAAAAGCAGTCACAGCTGAACACTTGAAATGCCTGTGTCAGAAGTAACATGGGGTAGCATTTAGAATAGGGGACTACAGATCATTTACCACTCATTTCCTATGAACCAGAGTATGATTGTCTTGTTCTTCCCTATCTTCATTAATACAGCTACATTGTTGGAAACAGTGAATGTTACATGTTCATTAGCAATTATTTTCTCTTTCTCATTTAGCTCTCTGTAAACAAACAAACAATTTCTTTTCTCTCATTAAGTGCATGTACATAGCAAAATTTGCCTTACTTGAGTCTAGCTGGAAATGTGTAACTGCAGGATTCAGTCATGGATTACAGACTTTTTCTGAATGAAAAAAATAAAATTGTGTCCTGAGTCAGAGAACATGGGTTATTTCATTTGACAAATGTTGCTTCTTGCATATTTTATAATTGTAATAGTGGTGAACCAAGTCTTTCCTTTCCCAGAAAGTGAGAGTGTCTTAGTATGGCTCTTCATGAGAGCAGTGACACACAAGCTTTAGAGCTGCACATTACTCAAGGACAAGAACTGCTCAGAGTCCAGCAGTGCTGCTTTTGTGAGGCAAGGCTCAGGACAGCCACCCCGAAATTGAAGGAGAGAGCTGTAAATGAGGTCTGACGTGGAGATTACTCTCCACTGTTCTCCACAGTGGAGAACTCAGCTAAGTTCTTGTATATTTAGGTCTTGTACAGGTATTTTGTTTATACTTCTAACCAAACCTGAAGAATCCTCTGATGCTTGTATACTAAATGGTCAACAATTGGTAAACAAGCAGAAGGTCAGATGCTTAGGAATAGGCTTCTAGATATGGTCAATTGTATGCATGCTCACTTATATAGTATATATTTTGCCTATATGTATCCTATGCTATATACTACATGTATATTAATATATAATTATGCATATTTCACTGATAGCCCAGCTCTTACATGTAACACTTTCATCTGTCAATAAGTAGGAACAGCAATGGCAAAGGGGATGTCTGCTATTCTGTCTGACTCTGCACTGAGGCACATTAACAGGGTTCTGTCCCAGACAGCTACAATAGTTCAGTTGTAAATATATGTAGGAATATACAAGCTGGTCAGACCAAAGCAGCATCTGACTCAGAATTCTGTCACTGAATTGGCTACTGGGACATGTTTGGGACAAGTCACGCGCCTTGCAGAAAATGCCATGTACATGCAAGACACGCATCAATTATTCTCCTTTTGCTGTTTGCTCCCTGTCCATTAGTGGTTTGAATACTACAGCTTTGACTGCCACCAGCTGAAGGGCACCAGGTTACTTTTGACAAAGTAGTCAACACTTAAGAGTCTAATCCTTCTAAACTGTGCCAATTCCACTTCCAAACCCAACCTGCTCATTTAGAATCATAGAATAATTTGGGTTGGAAGGGACTTTTAAAGGCCATTTAGTCCAATCCCCCTGCCATAGGTAAAGACATCTTCAACCAGAACAGGTTGCACAGACTCTCATCCAGCCTGACCATATCTTTCAGCATGTCTCAAGATGTTCCCCAAATATTAAAGAGAGATCTCCAGAAACTTCTAACATCAATGTCTGGCATTTCCTGACAGTGTAATTGGTGCCTGGGGAATACAGGGTTCAAATCCTGGCTTGCAATGTGCTATGATAACATTTGTCATTTGTATGTGGGAACAGGAACCCACACTTAATAAAACATCAGGAATAGACTCCCTAAATCAGCACAGAACATTTAGGAGTCAAAATAAGCAATCTGTCAAACAAGCAATGTTCTAGGTCAGGCAGTTTGGTGATGAATGCTGAATAAACAGGAACTTACAAACTGATTTTGCATGTAGGTAAGCAGACACAGAGGGTAGCATAGTTTTGAAGCATTTAGATTTAGATGTTATCCTGGTGTAGGTCTTAAGATCTTCCAGGCAGAACTCCCCTCCCCTCCCCATCTAACTATTGTGTGACAATTGTTCTTTTTTCTGAGATACCACTTTTAATAAGAATNTGTCAAACAAGCAATGTTCTAGGTCAGGCAGTTTGGTGATGAATGCTGAATAAACAGGAACTTACAAACTGATTTTGCATGTAGGTAAGCAGACACAGAGGGTAGCATAGTTTTGAAGCATTTAGATTTAGATGTTATCCTGGTGTAGGTCTTAAGATCTTCCAGGCAGAACTCCCCTCCCCTCCCCATCTAACTATTGTGTGACAATTGTTCTTTTTTCTGAGATACCACTTTTAATAAGAATCATAGAAGCTTTTCATATAGTCCTGGACAAGGAAACTCACACAATACCAAAATCAAGAGATAACAAGGATATTGAAATGTATTTTAAGAAAGCCATAGTATATTAAAGTTCTGCAAGTTTGCTAGAAACATAAGTCATAGTACCACCAAAGGGAAAGAATAGTATTAACTTGTCCATTTTATATAAATCCCTAAGTTTGGAACAAACCCCACACCTCTTTTATCAAGTTTAATTTATATTGTAAGATGAAATAAAAATTTTATGTTCTGTATGGAAGTAGAAAAGGTCCTTAGTGAATGATCTTAAATTATCTCCTATTCGAACGAGTTAATTTTACTGAGAGAGTTCTATCAAACCCTTAATTAGGCTTAAATTGTACATCTAAAAAGTTGGCAATTTGACAGTGACCTCCTTAAAATACATTGAATCAAGTCAATGGAACAGGGAATGAAATGTTAAAAATAAAAAGCTTTTTCATTTTAGTCATGGGATTTTAGGTTTAGTGTGAAAAGCTGGGGCAAGCAACGACTATTGTAAAGAGGATGTTTTCATTTTTCCCCCTCTCAAAGAAGTTTCTAATGATAGAGGTTCAATTAGTTAATCTTTGTAGAGCACTTCAAAAAATGTAAAGTGATATTTTGGACTTGGTCTGATTCTCAACAAATTTGACAATGGACTTTTCATTGACTTCTATGAGAGATGAACTACACAGCTAAACTCAAGCTTCCTGAACTGCTAAGGAAGAGATTTTGATAAGCTCAAAGCTGTGAAGTAGATTTTCAAACACCCTGATGTCTTAATTTCTCATTTGGCTCATGATGAGCCCTCAGTCTTTCAGAAACATGACTTTTAATTTTAAAGTCTCCCATTCCTGTCAAAATTGCCTTTCTTAGTTCTTGATGTACATCTTTGGAGGAGTTGGACTCCATGATCCTTATGGATCCCTTCCAACTCAGGACATTCCATGAATCTATTATGATATCTGCATGCACCTGCATTAAATCATCCCTACCCAAAAGCTCTGAAGCAGTCTTCATCTACACATCCATTTTCAGTCTCATTCAACACGCTGTGCCTCCTGCTGGTGTCGTAACCAGTGGTTTTATAGTTTCTTTTAAAATGTGATGAAAATACAGACATCCTGATTCCTGCACATCCTCATAAAGGTTGATGAAAGTTGCCATTTGAGATCTGCTGGACAAGACAATTTGTAGCCAGCTTGGGTGGGTTTTTTCCCACACTGCTGTACAAATATGTTATGTTTGAGGTAAATATCCAATATAATCTGATAAATACAGTTCCATTTACTAGTCACACATGTGTTTCTCTTTCCACCTCCCCATCTTGGCTATGACACAGAGCTGGGAGAGACCAGCCACAGGGCCATTGGTTGACACCTGAATGGAAAGAGTCTTTCTCCTCTCTCCTTCAGTGATGTTATTTCTTCCTTTTTCCTTTATTCTGATGCAGCCTCAGAGAAACTGGGCTACTGATGAGTTGACAATAGCATTTCACAGCACGTGGTCAGGAGAAACAAAGTATTTTTAAGGCTCACTGTGAACTAAAGGGGCAAAAGGGATGAACCTATCCACAGAAGATATTAGACAAGTTAAGTTTCTGTACAGATGGTGTTCATAATAGGTGTTAGTCACAGGCCCAGTTCCCAAATCACCTGGACTGCTTTACCCGCACCAAGTTAAAAATGTGTTATCTTAAGAGCAATAGCCTGCTGAGGTAAGCAAACATTAACATGTAGTATTTACATTTGCAGTCCTGAGTTTCCCATTAAGGTGTTTGTAGTTCACTCTAGAAATGTGGATGTGCTTACTGTGCAGATTTCCATAAAATTATTTCCGTGCTCGGTTGGAATGCTGTGTAAATTGACTGAAGGCATCAGGAGGGATCAAAAACTACATTAACATTTTCTTCCTCAAAATTCAGCAAATAGGTTTCAATATTGCACTCGGAGGTTATTTTCTCTTTGGGGTACAAAGTAACGTGGAATGGCTCTTTTGTTTCCAAGTGTCCTTCAAGTTGCTAATTTCCAGGGCCCCACCACTGTTCACTGTGATTCATTGCAGCGGCGAATAACGAATGGCACTAAAACAGAGAGATCGCCTGAGCTATTTCAGAAATTAATGGACTGACTGTGATATACTGGAGCCTCTTTCATGCATCTATAATTGGAGTGCCAATTTATTTCCAATCATTTCAAGCACTGTAATTATAGTGCATCATTGTTGCCTGCTTAACATTCATATGGGACGTTGCCACAATAATGCTGGCAGGAGGCCACGTATTTTACTACTGAAATGAATGGTAAAAATGAGAGGTAATATACAAAGCAACAGAACTTTAAATTTTGTTTAGAGGTTTTGTTCTGGCTAAACAAGTAATTCTGGTCATGGTAGAATGGTAAGAACAAACTCACCTTCATACAATTTCAATTAAAATATTTTTTGTGTGGACTAGAAATCAGTCAGGTAGGGAAAAAAATAAAGAGAATATTTTAAATAAAAGTTCCATAGTCTGTAATATCAAAAAAATTGTTCAGATTTCAGTTGGAGAAAGAAATCAAATTATTTTCTGGGAAAAAGAAAATGCAGCAAGATTTTTTACTTTGTTTATAGCAGTAAAATAAGGAATGATGAGGGTTGGAACTGACCTAATGAAGTCTGTGGTCTTGAAGACCTCAAAGCAGTGTAATCTAGAGAAGATTTCTCAGGGCTTTGTCTTGTGAGGTCCATGGCCTTGAAGATTGTAAAATAGGGTCAGATAGATCTGATTTCTCAAAGCTGTGTCCAGTCTCCAAACACAAACACTCCATAACCTCTTTGGACAACCTATTTCAGAGTTTGGCAACCTGCAGAATAAAACTATGTTTTTTTCTGTTGAAACAGGATTTTCTGTAATTCAGTTTGTATCTATTGCCTTTTCCAGTTTGTTGGGCAAAACTGAGAGGAGTCCAGCTCCATCTCTACAGCCTCATAATGAATAATGAAAAGATTCACAAGCAGATGTATCTGAACAATAAAGCTGATCAGCTCCAAAATTTCTACCCACGACACCCTTACTGCAGAGTTTCCTAGCTTCAGTGTGGAGCAAAGCTAGCAGTTGCCAGTTGGAGAAATCCTGGTGTGGGAAAGATCTTAATTCACTTTGCAACCTGCACCCCACAGACACTCCAGGTGCAAGACAGAGGCCAAGCCTGGTTCTGGGGCACACAGAGCAGAGTAAAAGCAGGTGTAGCCAATAGCATTTAAGCAGCTGATCATGAGCAGTGCATTCTTACTCATACGCTTTTTTTCCATCTTGGTAGGATTTTTCTGTGTCATCAGACACTTCCCAGAAACTGGTCTGATCTTAAGTTTTCAGGATTTAAACATAAGAGATAAAACATCTATTAAAAACAAAAATTCCTGCAAAAATCACCTTGCTCAAGACTGCAGCATGAAATTATTGAGAAAGGAAGTGATGGAGTTAGGATGCCAATTAAAATTCAGTTGCTGTGTCAGAGCAGTGAAGGAATTCCCTACCTGAGAGCATTGTAAAGTTTGAGAGAAACATCACCATTATCCAGAAAGGTCACCAAAAGAAGCCAATTATAATTCTGGAAGGAATAAATCTTTAATAATGCCCTCCTTGGAAAGGTCAAATAGAACTCTGTATTGGTCTCTTATTCCCCAGAAGGCATTGGCAGTATTTTACTTGATGCAAATTGTTATAACTCTGCAAAAGTTACTGAGAAATTGATGTTCTCTGTGTCAGCTAAGGACAAACACCATTTTGCCAAACACAGACAAGCCTTGGCTGCATCACAATCAAAGTAATTGTATTCTAAAGTAACTGGATTGTCTTCCACATATGCCTCATGTACTACTGTGCAATAATGAACTCCTCCACTATAAAAATGCTGTGTCAAAGAGGATCAAATTTAATTCATGGAATACTTTCTGTGTGCCCTGATGTGCTGCATGATGTAAGGTGTAAAATGCTCAAGTTTTCCAAATGAAACTATTTCTCACCATGCATATGACATTGACAGTAGCTTTAAAAACCACAGGACAGTTTTAATGCTTCTCTTAAAATATGTGAGCATGCAGTGAGAGCATTCTGTTGTGCCCAAAGCCAGAGTATCCTATTTTAAGGCTGGGGGGAACCAGCTGGAGGAGATGAGAAAAGCAGTGACATGGGTGATTCCTTCAGGGACGAAGAACAATCACTCTAGAAAGTTTCTGGTTGCTGAAGATAAGAAAAATGACAGTGTAAAACATAAAGCTGGCAAAGGTGGTGATGAGGAGATGGTGAGCAATGTGAGATGAGTAAGAGAGGTGACTTGGAAACCACTAGAAAGCTGATATAAAATAATCTCTGTTCAAATAAATATTGGGACAGAGTTCATAGAATGCAGATGAAGCAAAGAAGAAAGAAAGATGACCATTTTCAAGAAATAAAGACCCATTTAAGGAGAGCACTTAAATTAACTAAGCAGACCAAGACCAAATACATATGTTCCTGCACATATTCCAGAAATCTCAAAATAAAAAGGTGAATCAGATACTGTTTTATTAAAAGAAAATACTCATCTCCTTGGTTCATATGGTAGCTAATGAGATATGGAATTTGCAAGATGCAAATAACATAGGAAAGAAAAAGCAAGTTGTACTGATGAAAGAACACCACGGTATGTTAAAGAGAACATGGTTTCAGGAAGATTATTTTAAAATTGGCAGGTGGAAATAATCACACAAACAATAATTTTGATTTGATGAGAGGCAGACATTTACACTTGGTACACTCAGTGTCTTTCCTCCAGCCTGCCTTGTGCAAGTGGGATGGCATGAAGATGTGGACTTGGGAACAGATTGAGACTTAGGCTTAAAGACAAATAAAGAAGGAGACAATTAATGCAGAGATAGTAGATGACTCCTGGTCAAAAATGGGAATAGCAGCTATGCCACTGGGGTCTTCACAGACTGCATCAGTGTAGTCGTGAGGGCATGAGAGAGAGTTCAGAATCTCAGTGCACGTATCTGGAAGAGAGGGCAGAGCAGCCAGCAGAGTGCAGTCCCATCTGCCAATAATCAAATACAAGAAAATAAACTTTATACTTAAAAATGTTTCGTGATGTGGGCAGCTGATGTGTCCTGGGGAATAGGCTGCTGCTAATTTTTTAGATGGTGGTCCCAGGTCAAATCTATGAGTACCTATACACAGCCACGGTGAATTAGTAGCTAAGAATGGGGTAATAGACCGTAATATAAATTAAATGACTTTGTAGTGCAGCTCTGAAAAGAATATTCACTAATCAGGCATATAATTACTGAGCTTTTATGCTTATTACATGGTCAGTCAGTTAATGGTTGTGTAGCAGCAAAGGCAAGAAGCATTTTATCAAAACCTAGCTGAAATTCACAAAGGCACTTGTTTAACAAATGATACTAAAGCAGATAAAGCTTTTACACAATAGCAGTTTTGTCTATTTGTTTGACCAGCTGTTTATCAACAATTTTATTTACATGCTGACCTTGGGAATTAAAGAATGGCTGGTATGGCATGAAAGCAAAAGAAACCCTCCTTTGGAGATTTACTGTAAAAATAAGTATCTCAAAAATATGTTTGAGTTTCACCTGATGTAGTTATAAAAAAAAACAAAACGTGTTTTTTAATTAGGAAAAAATGTTGGACATCAGAGATAACCATTTTCCAGGGAGGTTAGTTAGCAGCTCTACTGAAATGTGCTACAGAGGCAGCATATAAACTGATACCAACACATAAATTATAACCAGCTTATAACTCAGCTACATCATATATATACTTGGGACTAGGATGCACTGCTATACTGCCTAAACATGCATAAAAAACACCACACTTCCTCTCCCACCAGTAGCCTGGAGTCTGAGTAAGAAACATGAGTAGGTATCATATAGATCCCTACTATTTCTTAACAGCTTTGAAGACTGCAATGTTTGCATTTTCATTATTCCCTCCCTCCACCCCCCCATCCACCCCCCCCACCTCAAAATCACAAGACCTAGAAAAATCCATTAGCAACTCTGAAATTGAAGATTTTCATGTGATCAAGGGCTTCTAAATTTTGGTATTTTAAAGAAAAAAATTCAAATACCCTAAGAGCTAATACACAGAAATGAGTTCATTGCAACTGAGTAGAGAGAAGTCCCGTGAAGCCAACATACTCCAGGCAAAACTGGAGCAGTCAGGCAATGTTTGACCTCAGGAACAGCACCCTCTAAATAACTCACACCTACACACCATGTCACAGTGAGCACATCTCCTGCTTAACTGTGTATCCACACAGGCTATTTTCTCCTTAAACAGAGATCCTTTGACAATGAAGAGGAATCAGATAATGATATCCTTAATTAATTAAAGTGCAGCCTCAGGGCATTAGCTATGTAAAAAACTGTCTTATGGTCATGGGATCTGAATACTTCTTTTATCTAAAATGTATTACAAGAAGAAAATTTATGTTTACTTCAAATACCTGGACTCTCTGGCTACCTATCTACTAGTACAATGAATGTGCTAAGGGTTGTTTTCTGGTGATAAGGACTATTGGCATGAACACAATGTTAAAACCTTTCAGCCTCGATTACATGATGCCTGCATCCAAACTGCCTATTGAGAGTGATCCCTGATGCCTGCTAACTTCTGAACACTTCCCAGAAATTGCTCAGGTGGGGACTAACCAGGTTGGGGCCAGAAGTATGGCCAGGGGTTGCTATAAAGCCTACCTGTAGAGCTGATTGAATTCCAATCCCTGAGGATAATTTCTGGTGCTGTTTATCAGTCTACATGTAGCATAAATGTAATTTATCTAAATAAATGTAACCTCTGTTTCGGACAAGTAATCTGGGTTTTATTGTTGATTCTTTTCTTGTGAAGCCATAGTCTGCTATGAAAGCATGGCATGGGACAAACTAGAGTTGAAAACAACTGAAGATGCTAATAAAAAAACATTCAACTTTCTAAGAATTTTGGGGAAAAAACCACATTTTTATAGTTTTTTGTTTAAACAAAATAAATGCAACAATTGTAAATACAAAATAACAATCCCTTGAATTCTAAACTTTTGCAAAGCCCACTAGAAATAAAGCAGAACAACAGTCGTGGCCTCTCCCATCTTATAAGGTTAAAAAAAAAATCAAATTATAATCATATTATAACATTTGTATATAAAATTTACCATGCAATGCATTCTGGACTAAATGCTGGGCCATCCAAAGAGTATGACCCAAGCAATCTGAGCCTTATATAATTCCTTATGACCCTCAAGTGAGGATTGCTTGGTGTTCATCATATCACTGGGAACATTTTGTTCAGTTCCTCAGAAATGATACATTACATGTTTATACAGCAAAATTAGTACTATCTTAAAGCATCTCAGTGCTTTCAGAGAGCATGCAAGCGAGCACTCAATATTTTAATAATTGGACTAAATACATGGATTGCCTCATTTTTTAAATTTTTTTTTATTTATTTATTTTTATTTTTTTTTTTAACTTATAAAGATTACAATTGAGGTTTCCAAAAGCATGTCAGTTCATGGCTCCTAAAGGACTTAGACACTTAACTACTATTTTTTTTTAACGGGGAATGAAGAGCTTAAATAACACTCACAGATTATAGCCAGTTTCTGAATATTGGAGAATCATCAGCTGACCATCAAGCTGAAAAACTCGAGACAATGTGCATACCAGCAGTGGGGTGAAACAGCTCAAAGGAGCACTGTTATCTAGCTTGTGGTAAACCTTTTTTTCACTGCCTGTAGATCTGATCACATGACACAAATGTCTTGCTTCAAAAGCTCATTTTTAATAGAACTTTTCATTATAATGTTCTCTGAGGGCAGAGTATTGAGCATAAATAGCAACTTATGGACTTGTTCTCAAGCTAGGCATGTTTTAAATATAAAGACTTGTTGATATAAAGAGAAAAACACCTCACTCACTGAACATAGCCATTATTAATGTACAAAGTCAGTGTTTTGAATGCTACAGTCTCAGTTCCCACAGGACTGTGAAAATTTCAGTTTTCAAAGCTGAGGATTTTTCCCCAGAAAATGGAATTGTGTCGTTTGGTTTTCAGCCCAGCAGCACCTGAGGAGTATACAAAGGCAGAAAAAGTAATTTAATGTACTGTGACTTATTTAATCTGTTCTAATGTTAACGTGATCATTTATTTTATGTTCCTTCCAAGCCTGTTACATTTTCCTTAACATAAGTCAGAGATGTATTTGTTAATGCTTCAGCAGCGTTTTTGTTACTGCTGCTTCAGGGGAGGGAAAAAAATTTGATCTTTCTCAGAGTATATTTGGAATATTTTTCAGTTCCCCAGGCTGGTTGTCAGGAGTGGAATTAGGCCAACAAAGTCACAGTTTTGCAAATATTTAGGTACTGAAAGAAGCAAGCAAGCACACAGTAAAATTTACACACGGGTCAAAATATATTTGGGTCCAATCTCACAAGCAGATGAAGTAATTTGACAGCTGATGAGGACTGTGACAATCTCAAAACAGGATACTTTTCAGGGAATGTCTAAGGTAGGTAATAGGAACAGCTGAAGGAGGAATATCTGAAATAGGATCTGTGGGGTTTTTGATAGGTTACACTCTTCTCTACACAGGGGTTAAAACACTTCTGAGATCTGAGAAGCAAGTTAGGTCCCTTTTGTTGTATTCCCTTTTTGATACTTCTACTTCTTCTATCAGTTCAAGTCAACAAATAACTTTGGTATTGATAAGGCCAACTGCTGCAAAAGGCAATATCTACTGTACAAAAACGATCTCAGCCAAGGACATTTAATTTTTCAGGTTGAAAAGACCATTAGCTCAGAGCCATCATGTTGATGATGTTGAAACCATGACCCCAATTGCCTTATCCACATATTTTTTACAGCTTCTAGGGGATGATACCCCCTGTCTCATCTGCACCCTCTCTTGATGAAGACTCTGACTTCCCTCCTCTTTTCAGTCTCAAGTAGAGCATGGTGGATTATTCTGCCCACTGATCTCTACTGGAGCAGGCCTTTAACTGGCTCTAGATGCACTAAGAGTTGGCGTGGCTCTGGCACAACTCCATGGATACCATCATGTTGGTTCTTGTCTCTGCCAGGGTTGGATTTGGGGTCTTTGGTACAGTACAGCAGCCAGCCTCTCCTGAGTGGGGGTCCATCTCTTATTTTTGATTCTTTTTTATAGTTGCTAGATTTATTTTTTAATTATTATTTAAATTGTGAGGATTGTTTGGAAATAGCTTGTTTTCCTTTTTTATAGCTCATTTAAGTTAAGTTTCTGGAAGCAGTACACAGGAACAATGATAAACAGACTTTAACTGCAGTTTCTTCAGATGGTCCTTTTAATGGGCTCATAAATACAGTTGGTGGTTGTTTATTCTTTCATTAGCAGGATCTATGGTTTAACAAAAAAACACCCAGTGATCCTACATTCCTTTTGTAGTAGTTATAGAAAACTTAGATTCAAAGTAACTCTGGGCCAGTATTCCTAAAGTTTGAGCTCATAATGCCACATGATGTCTTGAGTTTGGAAGTGAGAATGGAGATGACATAATGTTTTCATTGCCTTACTGTGAAGAAATAAGTTTGGAAGAGGGAAGCAGAAGAAATCAGGGACAGGTTTGTTTGGCTACCTGAGACCCAGATGATGGGTGAGATCTGATGCTCCATGATATCTATCTATCTAGCTATCTATCTATCTATCTATCTATCTATCTATCTATCTTTATCATATATGTTGTCACTTATCTTCCTTGTTTATCTCTGTTACATAGTTTTAAAGGAAGATTAATAACTCATGATTCATTTTCGTAAATGTAGGTATTTACAATTAATATTGATGTGCACATTTCCAAAACATGGCATTTCTGTGTCAGCAGGCTGATATCTACTGTGTGCACTTAAATGCCATGTTAATGAGAGATGGTGCCCATTTCACTTTGAGGGAAAGGTGAATTTATCCATTTCTGTGTGGATAAGAAGGAAACTTACTCTGAGACAGACATTAGTACATTAAGCCTTGAGGCCATCCTGTAAAGCAAAAGTTCTGAACTCCTTTACTCACTTAAAAGCTGAGTCCAAAAATTGCTGTCCTTGAGGGTGAAAGGAAAGATAATAAAATTTGAAGAAAAGTGAAGTAAAGTTTGTCTGACTACTCCTTTAATTGAAGCTTTTGGTGTGCGAGCACTTCCTGTCATCATTATGTATATGTGCCCAGTAGCACAAGATCTGCTGCCCTTCTGTGCCTGGAAATTCTCTAGCTATGAAAGAAAAAGTACATCATGCTTTAAGGATAATCACTGACATTTTCAGCTTTAGCTTCCACCATTGCCTTTCTCCTTTGTGGCCTCTGGACTTCTGTGAAGAAGGTCCTTGCATAAGACATTAAAGTTTTGATATGAACTTCCCAAGAGCCAAGTGTCTCTCTTCTCTTCTAGGAATGAATGCAAAGCTGCAGGCTCTCTTGTTGCATCACAGAATAGAATAGAATAGAATAGAATAGAATAGAATAGAATAGAATAGAATAGAAAAACAGAATCATTAAGGTTGGAAAAGACCTCTGAGTTCATGGAGTTCAACTGTCAACCCAGAACTACTGTATTCATCACTAAACCATGTCCCCAGCTGTCATATCCACACACTTTTTGAATGCTTTCAGGGATTTTACTCTACCACTTCCCTGGGTAGACAGGCCCACTATTGCCCAACCTTTCAGTGAAGACATTTTTCCTAATATCTAATCTAAACCTTCCCTGGTGCAACCTGTGGCCATTTAAGCTGAAGAAGGTTGGCTTTAGATGAGATATTAGGAAGAAACTCTTTACTATGAGGGTGGTGAGGCACTGGAACAGGTTGCCCAGAGACATTGTAGGCCCTCTCCTTCCTGCAGGTGCTTAAAGTCAGGCTGGATGGGGCTCTGAGCAACCTGGTCTAGGGGAAAGTGTCCTGGCCCAGGGAAGGGACATGGAACTAGATGATCCTTAGGGTCCCTTAGAGCCAAACCTATTCTCTGATTCTATGTGATTCCTCATTATTCATCACCAATCATGATTTAGTACCTTCAGGAGTCTCCACTTTTAAGAGAGTGAAGAAATTCTCCAACATCTTCACAAATAGTGAGAAGTCCTACATTTCCTCACGTCCTCTGTGCAAGATCACATTCGTACTAAGTGTAGTATGTGAGATCTCATATTCATGAATTACAAGAATGTTTTGAAAACCAAATTTCCCTAAATATGATTATTTTAGAGTTTAGGCTCTCACAACAGCTAGACCAGTGAAATCTCTTTTTCATTTTTATTTCTTCTTTTCATTTTGTAAAATTATTCATTTTCTGTAACTATTTTATAAATGCATTTTGAGAGGTCTAATTACATATCTGTTCATATCCATGTGTTTTTTTTTCAATTCACTGTAATACATTCTCTTCAGTATATGCATCATGCAATGAAGAATGCCTTAGTGAATTTCTGTTTTTCTGAGGTTTCTTTCTTCTTAAGGTGCTAAAGTGAATATGTGAATTCTGCATATTCTGTAACACTGGCAGGACATCAGATAGTAGGGAGAAAATTTTCATTGACCAGGGAGAATTGGGGTTGTTCAGCCTGGAGAAGAGAAAACTTTGGTGACACCTTCACTGTGGCCTTTCAGTTCTTTAGGGTGGCCTATAAAAAGGGTGGACACAAACATTCAGCTGGCCCGGTAGAGACAGGACAAGATGTAGTGGTTTCAAACTAGAAGGTGGTAAATTCAGATTAGATATAAAGAATACATTTTTTTCAATGTGAAACCCTGGCACAGGCTGCCCTGTCAATTCTCTGCCTCTTTCTTATTAATTGCTTTATTGCCTGTGAACAAGTGTAATTTTAAAAAGCTCTTTCTTTCATAGCAAATGTTGCCACAAAATTGGTTAATGATGAAAATACTATTTCCAGGTTTGACGACAAGACTGCCGCAATCCAGATGTGAAGATTAATCCTTTTTGTTGTTTTTTTCCTTACCAGGAAATAATGGGAGATGGAATAGAGAAAGACAATGACAAGCAGCTGGGTTCTGTGTACAAAACACAATGACAGAAACTCATGTCTTACTTTCTGAAGGGTCTGAGACCTGCTAGAACCAACTGCTTTGCTATCAGAGCCACATAGGTTAAAAACCAACCAAGAATATTATTTAAAGCTACTGAAAATATTTAAATTCCCAAATTATCTCTGAATATGTCAACAACATAATTCAGGAACCATCCTGCCTACCTGGGTTATTTCTTTATCAAAAGAGAGAAAAATCATTGGTGTTCAGAAGGCTCTCCCCACTTTTATTTTAATGACATTTTTTTACAGCAAATCACAGAACGGAACTTTTAGCACTTTAGAAGAGGTCTGTTGAATGAATATGAAGGGTTGGGAGGACAAGAGAGATCTGTAAGTTATTCTGACCTGCTGAATTACCTAGACAAGTCATTCACTTCTGCTCTGTTCCTCTTGTATCCATTGGCACTGTGAAGTCTTTATGCAAAGGTATAGACTCTTGCTGTGTGTTCATAAAGTCTCAGATCCAACAGGCCATTAACTATGATGGGGACTGGAAGATATATTAATTTAAATAATAATTATCATTTCAAACCAGTAATTTTTCAGTTCCTGTGGAAGAGATTAAGTGTGGATGAGGAACAAAAGGAGTTTTTCCACTGGGTTTGCCCACATCTGGGGAATGCAGGTCCATGCTGTGGGAGACAACTTGGGCAATTACTGCTTCTAGATTACCCTAGCATAAAGGAAGGGTTGAAGAAAGAATAAGTGAAGACTTTATCCTGGTTACTTCAGAGTTCTGCCAGAATTCTCACAGTTTGTTATGTGTAAAGGTAACCATTGTACATCCCACGAAAGGGCTATTATTTCTCTTCTGAAAATTGTGGATCTTGTGCTCTTCCCACAGGAGAGATTTCATTGCTGACCAATCATATAGTGGGCTTGAGCAATTGGATATTGGCACTCCCTCAATTTGGAGGTAGTCCAGGCATCTCTAAGAGCATTCAAGGTGGATTTTTTTTTTCAAGTATGAAAAAAATCACATAACAGACATGATTTTCAAAACACTCTTATTAGGGATGTAGGGTAATTAGCCATCAAGTGATTCTTTTTAGACTGACATTTGATAAAGTGATGGCACATGCTTCCCTGTCTGTTCTAAGATTGTCATGCCACACTTCTGTCTGACTTTTGGACAATCTGTTGATTAGCTAACACCACCCCGTATTTGCCATGAAAGGCAAGACTTTTTAAAATCTAGCTGGTGTGTTAAACACCATTGTAGTGATGCTGCATTTTCCAGCAGCAAGAGCATCCGCAAAGATCTGGTGCATAAGCTTTGTAAAATAACAGAATCCTTGCATAGTCCTGGGATAAAATCAGGCTAACAGATGTCATCATTACTGACAATCAAGAAAATTGAACCAGCACTCAAGCATCTGTGTGAGGGTGGCATTACCTGACACAGAGAAAGCAAATTACCCTTCCATCATCAGGGAATCAATCCAAGGACTATGTCTTTGGATCTAATTTGCATACACTTCAACTTAGAAAGGGCAAAGGGAAAAGATTGTTTTATTAGTGAAAGACTGGGTGGTATTAATCTGAGAACTGAGGAGAATTCTTAAGCACAGAGCATTAATATGTCAGAAAGAATCAGAATCATCTGAAAGGTTATTTAGTGAAGAGAAAGATTTGTCCTACAGCTGCTACTAAGTTAACTGGAGTTTCTTTCTAACAAATTATGATCTATGTCTTTACCAGGGGGGTTATTTTAACAAGGATGTTTTATAAAATGATGGTTAGAGTTGATCATTCAAATCTCAGTGTCTCGCTTGGTGGTCTCTATGTAGTGTCTCTGCCACCACAAACCACACTTAAAAAGCCAAACATCCAAACACCTCTGCTTCTAGGGGAAATATAGAGCTTATATCACCCCAGTGCTTTCCCTGAGGCTTTGCATTTCTCCCAAGATAAACAAGTTTTAAGTATCTTCATTCTCTTTCTTGCCCTGTGCCAAGCAAATGTGACTCAAACTGCTGAACTGAGAAGAGCCATTTTTGCAGAGAATTTGTTGAAAACTGAATAAGGTGTTTTGTTTATCTTCATGAACTTGAAAGATTAAGAAGAACGTTGCCTTCTTAATTTTAACTCCTGTGTACCCAAATCTATATTTAACCAATTTA
Source organism: Polioptila caerulea (assembly GCA_013397295.1). Classification (NCBI taxonomy): domain Eukaryota; kingdom Metazoa; phylum Chordata; class Aves; order Passeriformes; family Certhiidae; genus Polioptila; species Polioptila caerulea. The sequence continues at coordinate 361,644 of VYXF01009765.1, forward strand.
TCCCCACACTACAGCCTGAGCATGAAGTCTAATGCAGAGCAGCTGGCAGAGCACATCTTGGATTTGCTGGCAAATGCTTGGAGCTGGAGAAACTATCACTGCTTCTGGTAATCAGCCTTGCCATGAAGAGGTTGTGGGCAATCAGTATAATGACTATACCTGATTTAATCTTCCTACAGAATCAGAAAGCTCTTTGGTCACTGATACCTCTTCCAGTATGGCTGAGGCATCTCTGCCTAGGTTACACAGGTTTTCTGTATCCCTTTTCTGTAAACAATATAGTTTTCTGTTGTGTGTTTCAACAGGCAGAATACAGAGGTACTGACCTATTTTATTTTACAACTCATGGTAGTAACATCTGCTCTCTCTCATCCTGATTACTTCTGTCTTTACATATGCAAGAAAATAGATTTCTCTTTTTCCTTACAGACTTCTGTGGGTTCATGGAGACCTGCTTGCAAGTCTCCCAGCCTATCAACCCTCTCAAAATCCCTTTTTCAAGTTTAGAGATGCATTCCTTATTAAGTATTGTTCACATAGCACAAATCTAGAAGAGTCGTTCCAGAGTCACCTGCATTTGATGATGATGAATTTTTACTGACATCTCTCTTGTCCATCAGCCATCCTGCTTTTAAACCATTTAATATGTGCATCAGTGATATTTTGAAGAGTTAATTTTCCATCTGAAGTAAAAAAACCTTAAGAAATCTAAGTATGTTATGAGCTACACAAACACGATGAAGTGAAATAGGAAAATAAAATTTGTTTCATGAACTGTTCTTATAAAACTGTATAAACTGGTGTTAATTATAGTTCTACCTTTAATTTTCATTAATTGAATCCCATATCAACTTTAGGATTTCTCTGCTGGAGAGTGAAATAAGATTAACTGCTCTGCAGTTACCTAGATTATCCCCTTTTCCTCTTTGAATATCATCAAGAAGTCTTACTCTGTACTCACGTATATTAAGATGTATTTTTAGCAACCATCACAATTCTTGGAAATTTCTTTCAGAACACCTGTCTGCAAGTTGCTTCAGATTTAAGTTATTTGAAAACTTCAAATATTTAACCAGTTGATTCCCCAGACTGTGTGAAGGCTGCACTGTTCTCTGCCCAACATGACACGTGGCTCCCTTGGAGCAGGGGTGGCGTTTCTCACCTCCACCTGTCAGGCTGCTCTCAGGTGACCTTTCTTTTTGGCTCTCTGCCTAGAAACATGAGTGGGACACCAGCCAGTGGGTAAGCCAGGCAATTGCCTTGCAGGTGGGACCAGTGGAAGCTCCTTGGATGGTCCCTTAAGGAGTTAGCACTCTGGAAAGGAATTGTTCTATTTTGTAGGAGACAAAACCTGCAACACAAAATTAAATGCCAATCAGCTCTAATTCTTCAGCCAGTACAAAATCTTTTTTTCTGGTCAGGTAATGGGACATTTCTTTCAAAAGCAGACAGAGGAAAAGAAAAGAAACATTTCTTTCGTACCAAGAGCATAAGGTGATAAAACATAATAAGCAGAAAAACTTAATCAAGAAGGGAGAGTGTCTGCAATTGTGACCCGCAGCAGAAGCTGTAAGATTTAGAGGGCTGGAACCCTGTCATTGACTTGCAGCATTATTTCACACATTACTTGAAATTTTTTCTACTTAATAGTCTATCTGTCAAGAGGAAGAAAAAATTGACATTTAAGCAATCTCTCTTTTGTCTTCTAAATCCATTAGCAAGAAATAGGAAATATTGGATTTCTGTAGGTAGCAATTTTGGATACGACTGAAAGAACAAACACGACAAACAGCAGTCATCAAAAATGCGCATTTTTACCTGTATCAAGTGACTGGAATTTCTTTTCAAGAACTTAAATAAATCTGGATTATTTTTGATCTGATTATATGCAATACATAAAGTTTCTGGGGCATGTTATAAAATGAAACTCCAGTGTTTTTTTCTGAACACATATTCATGTATTTTGTAAAGGAAGGGAACATCATTAAATATGTTTTGCAGAATTCGAATGGTAAGAAGTAAAAGGCTGCGATGCGTGAACAGCACAACAATAATCTCTGTACTGCTAAACTGTGAGTTATGATTGCAAAGCATGCAGATGATCTATTCAGTAGAATCTACAAGAAGTGCCCTGGCAGAGGACAGAGTTCTGAGTTTTACCTGAGGAGAGCTGTTGTGTTTTACTTTGTTCTGTTTGATGGAGAGAAAAAACACCAGACTCCAGAGAATCAGCTCAACACTTTTGTTTACTGACTGAACATTGAGATGAAAGACTTCCCTGCCATGCAGTCATCTCTTATTGCCAGCCCAGTCCAGAAGACAAGAATAAAACAAAGGGCAAAGCAAATGGCACGGATGAGAGCTGGTAGAGGAAGACAAATACCAAGAAAAGTAATAATAATGATGATGCCAAAAAAGGAATGGAGAACACAGGGCCAGCTGAGCATAAATGAGAGAACAAATAAAGTAGGATAATGAAAAAGAGAGAATAATTGGAAGAAAGACAAACACTGGGAGGTATTGAAAATTCTGCTCAAGTGATGCTAAACTCACACCATTGTTTTGAGGAACAGCTGTGTAACACTTCTAGGCCAGGCACTGACAAATTTAATACTATGCCTGCCAGTGTGGGTTCATCTACAGAGATAAATGGAACAGATTCCGCTTCAGTGTACTGTTATTGGTATATTTGTCCTTTATGTAAAGGTAATAATTTTATAATTGTCTCATGCCTGTTGTAATTCTTAGATCTGCAACCGAATTTCTGCATGTCACTGGGTGAATGCCATGACCTATTTCTATATGTTGAGGACAAACACACACTTGAAAATATTCTTAATCATCCTAACGACTGTGGTTGGCTTTCTTTTCCTCTGTTTTTTCCTTACTGTAGCTGCAGACCATACTGACTGGATTAATTTTGGGAATACACAGCTCAGGCTTCCCTTGAGTGCATAGTGGTGTTTTTTTTTGGCCATTAGTGACATCCTCCAGTAAATAGCTCAAATGCTGGTTTAGCCAGTGACGCCTTGCTTATCTCAGGCTTGCTTCTTGCCCATTGATTTGTTGAACTGGTGCTTCCAACCTCCTTCTGCCTGTGAAGGGAGGTTCTAAGCCCCAGTGAACTGGGTAACATTCAGTCTTGCTGATCCCATGATGAATGCTACCAATTTTTGCATCTCCGTTTCTCAGTCTTGCTGATCGCATTCTGAATGCTACCAATATTTGCATCTCCATTTCTGTTACTGTGAAACTTGGCTGAGCAGTTATCTGTAGTCCCCAGTAGCTAATAGTGATAATAAGTGATGTCAATAGTGAAGTAAACCTTCGGCTGACTAGCAGAGTCATGAGCTGTGTACAACACCCAGCAGATAGGGCCTCTACATTATCCCAGTTTTGTTAGATGATAAACCTCTAGTGGTTTGGTTTTATTTCTTCTGAGTTTTCTGTGTTATTCTGTGGGTGCAAGTGAGAACACTCCTTCAGTCCTAACATTATTGGTCCTGACTCTCTTGGATTTTCATGTTTAGTTCATAAATTTTAATATTGGCCAGTAAGGTAGGGCAGAGTAGCAAGGAAGGGAGAGCCATAGCTATAAGAATAATCGTGTTTTGGAGAATTCATGTAGCTCAAACCATGCATTGAGTATGTTCCCAAAAAGCATATTCTCAAATTTCAGTGGTGTACCTCTTATGTCTTGTGAGGGAGAAAATAAACAATAGGTCTGAATATCAAATAATCTGAGTTCTGAAAGGATGTGCCTTGGCACACAGTTTGCTGTATTCTATGTAAATATAACACAGACTTCTAAAATTTCAGCTGTCCAACAGTGAAACAGCTCCTGTAGTGCTTGAAGGGCAGGTGATCACACAGCCAGAGAATAACAGGATATCTGTAGTTGGAAGTGGCTTCTGGTCTCAAGAGCAAGACCTGCTAAGAGCAATCTTCTCAGGGCCCTTTCAAGCTAAAGTTTACACTTCCACGGGATGGACACTTCATTCTCCCCTCTTAGGGTCTTTTTCATAAATGTGGCTATGCTCATGAAGAGGTGGGGTTTTTTTGTCCCCAGTAGCTAATATGTGTTTAGGGTGTTGCAGCTTGTGTTCACTGCCTTTTATGCTATTGCTGTGCTCCTCTGATAAACAAAAGAAGCTCCATTGGTGCTACACCCTCTCAGTAGGGAGCTGTAACCCTCTGCAACAGTACAGCAAAAAGGTTCTCCATAATCCTTCTTCAGGCTGAATAAGCCCACCTCCTGCAGTTCCACCTTTCTTTCATGTGTTCAAGCTTCCTGGCTGTCTCCATGGCCCTGTGCTGGACTTGCTGGACCTGTATATTGATGTCAATTGCCTCCAATGTTCTTGGGCACCCCCAATTGCTTGGCACAGGCATGGAGCTAATGTCACCAATATACCCAAGGTCATTGAGTGTTCTAGAAAAACAAGCGAGATGTAACTGGGAATGCGTGTGAAAAAGTGATTCCAGAGAAATAATATCTCATACTCAAAATTACAGAAATTCCTGATATGTAACCTAAACCTCCCTCAGCTTTTGTCCCTTCATACTTCCTGCTGGGATAGACATGGTCAGGTTACTCTTTCAGTGGATTTGGAAACAAGTATAGTGGTCTTATTTTCAAAGCCTTGTGATATTTTAATATTTCACAGGGAAAAATACCTGTTTTCATAGTATCCACTGTTCCAGTCCAGGGTCAGCGCTGAGCTCAGTCTTAGTGTTATGTTTCTCAGTATCGTTTTAAGAGTTCCCAGTGAATAGTGGATAATGCTCAATCAAATTGCAATGAGAATCCAGCAATTGTTCTATTAGCACACAAAGTCAATGTTAGTTGTTGTCAAGTTGGGAAAAGAGGTAATGGCTCCTCAGGCCATGCTTGGATGTTTAAGTCAAAGTCCTTCTACATGGATTGTTTCATCTGAGTTGTGTTTATTGCAATGTCATTGTGATGTGCCAGAGGTCTCTGTGGCACCATTGCCAAGTTTATCCCACTAATCAACTTGTGGAGTTCTCCTACATTTACACTTTCACAAATAAATAATAAGTGATGTCAATAGTGAAGTAAAAATGGAAGTTTTTGTCACTCTATGCTCTCTATTCCATTCTCAGTTTTGTTCCTGTAAACCAGGAGGAACTTAAATAACCTCAAGTAACTATGAATAAGCTAGTAGCATGATCTCTAGACTTTTTTTTTTTTATCCAGCTTGTGAGCTGTTTAGCTCAGAATATCCACTTTTGGAAGCAGAGTCTTGAGATACCTGATGGTGAGGTGAGATATAACATTTTCTGCATGACACGTGAGTGATCTGTCAAACATGATAAAAAGTTAAAGAAAAGCAGATTCAAGTTTTTCTTTTCAAGACTCTATTTTTCCCCCCATGGTTAGGCAATCCAAGGCTGGTCCTGATTTCTTTGCTTTTTTGTGAATTGTGTTGTGTGACTGTAGATGAGACAGTGATGAAAAGAACCACGGATTCTGGACAGGGAAAATCAACAGGTGAACTATGGAAGCCACTTTTTGTGAAATTAAAAGTTAGAGTGAGACAAACTCATTTCAGGAATGCTTTGGCATTTTTGTAATGCTATGATTGTATTCCAGTGCCTAGAGTGTTTTCTAGACAGTTTTTTATGGTTAGCTATATATTTTATATATATATATATACACTATTTTAATAGTCAGTTTATATTAGTTATTGACTAATATGAGTCTTATGCAATTTCACTGTGTCCCCACTTGTGGACCCTGACTGAGACCAGGAAGATTTCCTTCCAAAGACATAACAGAACAACCAATTTATCTGTCACTGTGGTTGTCCAGGGCAATAGGATGGGGAGCTCTGTGAAGCATCTCCTTACGAAGTGCAGAGTCAATGTAAGAAGAACCTGGACAGAAGGGCTTTGCTAAGTTTCTTCACCCCTGCAATGCCACTAGGACATAAACTAAATGAAAAATGAATTCTTAAAACATGGATTTAAATGTCATATCTACATGTGTTGCTTGGGAAGTACATGGTAAAAAACTGGGAAATAGCCAGAACCCGCTCCCCATTTTTTTTACCTTCAGTACCTATACCATAGACCGTATCCTACAGATAACATTAATTCTTCCTGTATTTCACCTCCTAGAGCAGGTTTGTTAGAGCTGTAGCAGAACAATTTTGCTACATACAATTTGGGGAGCAAGAGCTGCCCTCCAAGGCCATCTGCAAACTGCTTAAATTAAGAAAGGTTAATCCATTCATAGAAATGTGAAATGGAAGCATAATTTTAATAAACCCTGTGATATGAAGCAAGTGAGCCCAGATCTTGAGCTTTGCTGTTACCTAGAAGAAATAAGTTCAGCAAAACCTGAAATCCAATTTCCATATATATTGCTGGTCTTATCACTGTTTTGTCTAAAATGTTAAAGTAATCTTAATTATCTGAACGACAATCAAAAATAAAAGTCAGCACTGTAGTCTGTCTCATTATAATTCCGGGTTGGGATAATGTTGCTTTGGAAAAACCTCATGTGTGTGCCATAAATTATACTTGGAAGAGTCAAATAAATTACTTTCCCAGCCAAGTTATTTCCTCGTGTTCAAAATGGAAGCACTGGAAAACTTTGCTTCTAATGGCTACATTTTGTGTTGCTTTCTGAAAAGCAGTAATTAATATTAGTCAATAAATGTAGGTTTGTTTTTTTTTTCCCTAAAATATTGTCTAGGAATTGATGCATGTGGTTTGTATATATAAAAATCCTTCTTAGCTTCCACCATTTGACTTGGAACAATTCCTTTGGCTGCTCATATGCATCAGTTTCCCTGTGATGAAGGAAGCTATTGCATTAAATTGTGAACGTGCAAGGTTAATAAGTATACAGAATAAGCTTTATATCATTCTTTGTGATAAGGTGGCAAATATTATAAAATTTTTGAAAACATGTTTTTGCATTCCTAAGAATTTTGATATTTTCCTGTCCCAGTTTTTCAGGTGCAGAAGGTAGATATGCCTGATGATATACCTGCTCTTGATTCACACATTGCTGTTCTCTCCCTATCAATAGTATATGTTTATGTTCACATTTGTATTTATTTTTATGGTTATGTTTATGGATTTACACGACAAGCAAGGTCCCTTTCCCTAGACTGAAGACATGCAAAAGATGAGAGATGGTCCTTGGATTTAAGCTTTTCTATCATAAATAAGCAAAAGATGAGAGAAAGGAATATCTGTATTTTCTCTCTGTAGACAGGGACTTCTACCTACAGCTGAAATAAAAATCAAGCCAAGACCATGAATCCAGTCCTTCACTCCAGGACTGTGCTTCCACCCTCTTATCTATGTATGAGGCTCATTTCCATATTTCACCACATTAATGATTGTTTCCCACAATTGCATGCTGATTATCCTGCCAGTTAAACAGAAAATCCAGGTATATATCATCTGCAAAGAAATTAAACTGCCTCCACTCTTGACAATAGATTGTTGTATTTACATTACTTTTCTGATCTCCAGCTGCACCTGGATCAAATAAAACCCTCTTTAAATTGAATGACAGTATTTTCTTAAGACCTCTGAGACTATTACTAGGGACTTTAAATGAGTCAATCCAGTTTCTTCTATAATTCTGTAATAGCAAACTACTTTCCAAAGGCTTCTTGTAATTTTTCACTCATTTAGAAGGGAAAACCTGCAGGAAGAATAAGTTACAGATGAACATTAATTAGGGTGAAGCAGCAGGGTTATATAAATTATGAAGGAGGTTCTTTTTTCTGAGTCACAGATTGATTCCTTTTGTAATCAAATTCCATTTTCTGTGCAGCTTCCTTTTAAAATGAGGTACGCAGAGAAGAGATAAGTGTCTGGTGAAACACAGTACCTGCTGTTTCAGTTTCTTTTTAGGAGGTTGCCTAGAATGACATGACTCAGATTAAAAAAAAAGAAAAAATAACAGAAGAAAATAGGTCAGAGGTTCTCATACCAATTAATTTAGCATTCAAAAGGGAATAGAGATGGCTAAACTTCATGGCAAATTGAAACAGTTCAGAAATGTGAATAAAATACTGTCTTAGAAAGATAGTAAGAATAATAGTATTTTTCATTTTTCTTTGAACCTCTTTATGCCATTGTTCCAAATGGGACCTTATAAATATTAGATATTTAAAACTCTTGAACTCTCATGGAACTGCCAGGTTATTTCAATTATTACCTGTTTAAGAATGCAAATGGTTTTGTTTTTTTCAACAGTTGAACGACCTTCGCTGTATGTCCTCCTGTAGTTGCTCTTATCCATTTTCCTTACTGAGGACCGTGTGCACCTGTCATGTATGGTATCGCTCCCCACCACTGAAATGCAGCTACCTCCAGGCCAATTGATGCTTAAAAACAGAGGGACCAACTTCCTGACACAGTTCCAGAAATTGAGACCAGAAAATTTTCAGTGTGCTCAGTTGTTCCAGAAGTTTGTTTGCTAGGGGGATTTTCCATCTTCTTCTTTTATGCACGGGGACATACCACTAGCATCTGGACAGAAGAGCTGGGGACTGAGCTGATACATCTTATCCCTTCACTGAATACAAGGACCCATTCTCCACCTCATGACCCAGGCATTTGATTACAGAGAAGGGCTCCCTAGGGAAAAAGAGTTTGCTCAGTTGAACTCTTCTCCTGCTGAACTCAGAGTTAAGTGCCTTCTGTGAAGGTTGAGTTCAAGACAAGGGTCATTGATTCAAACTTTTCTCTACAGGGAACTATACCTGTAGTGCTGATGGGAAGAAGAAGAAGCCTTGGTGCTAATGTGGCATTCGTCTTACAAACACCATCCTTACTCAATGGCTTTGGGTTAAGGGATAGCAGGAAGATCTCATTTTTTTCTTGAACTTAGATACTGTAGGGGATGATAAACTTTACTTTTATTCTGGTTAACATAAATAGGATCTTGGGTCTAACTGTGACACCTGAATGGAGTTGAACATTACTAGTATGTCCTATGAAGTGTAGGAAGTTTCCAGAGGTGGAGGTTTGTATGGCATAGAACACAGCAACTCAGATTTCTCTATAACATTAAGCAAATCCATTTTTCTCCATCTCTTTTACTGTTTGCTAGTCGTAACAGCGTGGGTATGACAACTGTATGCATTTAAGGAGTGTTTCCAGATTTTTTTGAGCGTATTTCATTCATATGAAGTACTTTTCCACCTCATTCTTCCTTCTTCTGTCAAGATTTTTTTCCATTATGAACAGTGTCAAGCTGTCAAGACAAAATCAGTTTGTCTTCTAGCAACCAATTTTTGCTGAATACTTTTATAATACAAAACTTATATATGTATATATTCATATATATATATATACATATATAGTTCAAAAGTGAGCCACTAAAAAGACCTAGTGCCTCAAATGCTGACAGGTTTCCTCTCTAGGAAGCCAATTTCAGTGTTTGACCACCCTCTGGATAAAAAAAAGGCTTCCTGAAGTCCAGTCTGAACCTTCCTTTGCATCTTTGAACCATTCCCGCCTCTCGGCATGTCACTTCCCATGTCCTCACCTTAGAAAGCTGTAGGGGACAATGAGGTTGCCCCTCAGCCTCCTTTTCCCCAAACTAGACAAACCCA
>VYXF01009765.1:371302-487173 GCA_013397295.1 Polioptila caerulea
CCCAGTCACCAGCTTTGGTGCCCTTATCTGGACACACTGAAGGACCTTCATCTACTTCTTAAGTTGTGGGGCCCAGAACTGCACATCTTGCTCCAGATGAGGCCTGGCCTAGGCTGAAAACAGTGGGGCAATCATCCCTTCTGCCTGGATGATGATGCTGTGTTTCATACCCCTGTGGTGGATGGGGTTTGCCCTCTTGGCTGCCAGAACACTCTGCTGGATAGTGTTGAACTCCTGCTGGCCAGCACCCCAGGATCCCTGTCTGCAGGGCTGTTCTCCAGACAGTCCTCTCCCAGTTTATGCCTGTGCCCAGTGTAACTTCATCCCAAGTGCAGAATCTAGCAACTTGTTAAATTTCAGCCCATTAACTATTGCCCAGGGCTCCAATCTATGGATCCCTCTTCAATGCCTCATTTCTTGAGAAAGTCAGCAGCACATCCCAGTTTGGCACTACTTGATGATAACAGTATTGAACAGGACTAGCCCTGGGCTCAAACCCTGAGGACACCAGTAACATTTTCACCTGCTTCTATGGCTGATGTTTTGCCTTATTTGTTGTGATTCCAAGGACATTTTTCTTATTTTGTGTAAGAGTGAGGCAGTCACTGGAATACTCTGAAAAGGCACATTTTGCAGAGGAGAGGCAGAAGTAAGAGGTCCCAGTCTGACCTGGATGTCTCGTTTTGTCCTCTAAGGCATAAGAGAGCAGGAGGGAGTGCACAGAGCTGCTATTGCCAGCCCAGCTTTATGAATCACTTAAAATGTGAGTGAGTTTCAGCAGCCTGGGGTATCGATGGCTTGTAAAGGGAAATGGTTGGAGACAGGCATGACAAAGATAGGAGGGGGATGAAAAGGGATAGGCCATGAGAGATTCCTCGGATAAAACAGGCATGTCTGTCTAAGCCAACTACTCAAGGCTTCTGTTACAACCTATGGAGAAAAATAACATTTGTTGGGTTCTCATCAACAGAGTTTGCATTTCTTTCCTTGCCTCAGGAGGACCCTGACAGGTTCTATATCCTACTTCCACAGTGGTATTTCCTCAATTGCTCTTTAGTCTGGAAATGATTTTATTCATCCATCACTCTAGAAAAGGAAGAAATGGCTATGAAAATGGGATTTGGATAGAAAGATCTATTTGTAGTCCTTTTCAGTTGATGGACTGCCTTCTCTTTGTTTAGTTATCCAACTTCTAAACAAATGAAAAGGGTCTTTGAGGAACCTTGGCCTGGGCCAGATTCTCTGTGAGGCAAGTTGGGGTAAATAAACTTGCTTTCTTGACATAAGTAGATAAAACCAAATTTTCAAATGTGTGAGTCCACAAAAATACGCACTTACGTAACTTACAAACATTGGGTATTTTTTATCCTTTATCAGCTTCGCTACATAATAATAGTTTGTAGTCACATCTATGCTGGTAAATTAACTAATTCCAGGATACGCTCCTGTGGCCTAGACCTCAGCCATCTCTTCTGCTGTATTGTGAGCATTATCCCTGGCATGGTTTTGCCTGGAGGCACCCAGTGTTCAGTCAAACGCCTCCCAAGCCAAGTTGGAAAGCTATGAGTGATGATTCCGAACAGGCACTGTGACTATGGACATGCTGCACTGGAGAGTGAGAGAGTTTAAAAGGATGGATAAAAGCTGTGCTGAGCCAGCTGGCTTCAGTGTCAGGCAACAATTCTGTAATGTTTTGTTCGCCAATACATTCACAGCCTCGAGTGTTACCAGTCAACAGAGAACCACCACTAACTTGCAGGGTAAAAAATTGGGTTTTGGTGCTGAAAGGCATGATGCCACATCACTTTCCTATGAAGCATTACTGCACTGACAAAGGGTTGATATTTATCTATCTAGCCAAGAATAAACAAGCATGAAAGATGTCTCCCAGATAATTTTTTATCCTTTGAATATATATCACAGAATCATTAGACATTAGGGTTGGAAAGGACATTGAAAACCATCTAGTTTTAGCCCCTCTGCCATGAGCAGAGACATCTTCATTAGACCAGGTCGCTCAGAGCCCTATCCAACCTAGCACTGAATACTTCAGGGATGCTGCAACCACTCACCACCTTCACAGTGAGGAATTTATTCCCAAGTATAATCTACTGTACAATATCTATCCAAATGGGGTGTACATAAGCACTAGATTTGACACTCAATGGGCATCTTAGACTGAGTAGGTTGTACATTACCTTTATTCCTTGCACATTCAAGACTAACATGCAGTAGCATGTAGGCTACAGCAATGATCTGCATGTATCTAAAGGATGCATCTGGGATTTCTGAATGGCTGCCAGTCTGGTACAAATCCTAAGTCATTACCTTTCGCCTGCCAAAACATCTAGTCTATAAAACCAGGATATGAAGAATGTACTGGTGCAATCTCAGAAAATACACATTAAATTCATGTGCTTGATCTTACATTTCTACCTAAGTATCTCACAACATTGTCTGGGTGAGATGATAGTGAATTCTCAGTGTCAGCATTTAGTATTTGCTAGATGAAGAGGTGAACGGGCACATTTCTAACAAGGACTTAATTTCATGTAGATTTGCCAGTTTGGACTGGAATTAATTCAGAAGCAAACTTTGGGACTGGCACTGTCTTCGATGCCTAAAAAAAGTCTAAAAAAAGTAATGCTGGAAGATTGGTAATTTATTCGGTTTGAGGGAAACAGAAGACAATTAACTTCATCTCACAGATTTTACTGTCTCATCCCATTTCCAAACAGCATCAGACTTCAGAAGTGAAAGTGATATAGGGATGTCTGGAATACAGTATAAACCAGCTAAGTGGTTTTCCATGAATGAAGCCTCTCATCATCTATTAAAAAAATTCATCAGTATTTAAGGACTCCCTCTCTGCCCTTTGCCTCCCAAGACAGAGAGGCCAAATTAATTTACAAAATGCTGAAGTCCTAAAATTTAATGATATCATTACTATTCAATTGCGGTATGCTGTTGGACAGAGAATCATGTAATGAATAAAGTTCTTTTATGCCATCTTGATCCAGCCGAGTGTATTAAATAGCTGACTAGTTCTCACTTCAGAGAGAATAAACACGGCTTTCATTCAAAAGGAGCACTTCAATCTGTGTCAGTAATTTGCATTGACATCATCGGTTTGTAAGGTAAAATCAGTCCCATTCTTAACTGCTTACCTAGGTCTTAAAATATTTGCTTAAATGCTTTGATGAGGTGAAATCTTCTAGGCCCTAAGGGCACTACTACGAGTGTTTACCATCTCAGTCTACCTTCCCTGGACACCCTGTCCATGTCCATGGATACTTTTTCAGACCAGCACAGGATCAATTCCTGCCTAGTCATGCTGCAGGATGCTGGTTTGGAGCCCTACCACAGTCCTGTCACGCATGGCCCAGAGCCACAGGCTGATAACTGGACCTGTCCTCATCCCAGCCCTATCTCCACAGCTCTGCTGAAGAAAGGAGAGGGGAAAATTTTCAATATAAGTTCTTTCACAGTGGCTCTAAAAATTGTCAGAGTATAATCCATTCATATGGGGGAGCTGCATATCTGATCTCTATTTTTAATACTATTTGAAGCAAGCAGGGTTTTTTTTCTAAAGGTTAAACCAAGTGATTTACACCTCTTTGTAATTAGATGTAGAAATAAGAATAATATTTCAATTCTACTGGAATGTTCTTTTAAACTTTGTCATATAATCTTAAAAAAGCTTAATAGATATGGTGATTGGTATCTTAATTCAATTGTTACTTGACTTGTGGGCTACTTTTTGATTTGCTTGAATAAATAGCTGAGTTTTCTGCAGCATAATTGTCTTCTGCATGGGCTTTCTGTGAATATATCTTTAATTTCTAGGTGATTCAGTTTCTGCCCTGGCTGTTCAGACTCTTTTTCCTTCTTCTAATAACATTAATGCCAGTAATGCTAATTAAGTAATACTGCTGAATATATCATAAGTTCAGCATGTATATTGTAATTTTCAGAGATCTCACTGTATTGTCAGTCTCATAAATCCCCATTTTTTTAAAAGGGAGATGAACATCATTATGCATATTTTCCAGCACAGAAGTGAAATGCTACATTTTCTTAGTCCATTTCTATTTTTTCCAGGCAGATGCTTGTGAATCTCAACAGCATCTGTCATTTCTCTGTTACTCTCCCATGTACTGAAGACATGGCTGAACTCTGAAGACTACCAACACCAAGCTTTGGTTCTTTGGTTATGTGTTTTCTTGTAAATGAAATGTATGTGAGGCCACATTTCTCTCTGAGAGACCATCTGGCGTAGAATGATCAATATCTATGTGAATAAATTATCTTGGACTCTAAATAGGGGCAATCTGTCTGTAGGATCAGGAATGGTCTCTGGTTTATACTGTTACTGGTGCCAGACAAATGTCCTGGACTATACTTGCTGCCTTTTTCCAAGACCTATGCCATGGACTGTACTATTCACAAGTGTTATCATATTTAGCAGTACAGTCTGAACTTTTGTGTCTGCAGCTCGGAGTTCTCATCAAAACATACACTGAGACACCACACTGTCCTTCAGCAATGATGTGATTATATATGAAACATTTTTTCAGGTAGGAGAGGTCAACCTGCATACAGACATGCAAAGTCTTGGTATTCTTTTTTGATGTTCACTCTAGTCAATAAGTTGATCATGAACCCTGCGAGTCATCTCTAGCAAAGATCCTGTAGATGTGGGTGTTAGGAGGAAAGGGTTAAAACTGGAAGATTTGGTGAGAAGGGAAAATGGAGTTGCTTTCTCTCAAGATGACCTTGCAACTGGCAGGTGTTAAGAATGTTCTGTATGGGAAATTTCACATATTGTGCTTGCTTTGGGAAGATTTCTGTCTGTCTTGGGAAGTGGAATTTCTGTTGAAGAGAACAGAATGCTGTCAAAGGATTAAAAGGTATCATTTGCAGGCAGGCTTGGGTCTCCTTCTGGAAGAAAGAGAGACAAGAACCTTGGAGGTTGTAGAAATCATAACACTGTGAAGTTTTGTGCATGTGCCAGGCCTTTTGACATGATGTGGTTCATGTGTTTTGTGCCCCTGCTAAGACTGGACTAGGCTTAGCAGTGTGTGTGTCCCCACTTGTTTGCTTGGGATACTCCAGCCAGTGAGATAATGGAATAAGTTTAGTGTTTGCTCTTCAGCTGTGGGTTGTGGTCACCTTGGTTAATAGCATCTTTCAATTCACAAAATGGGGCATAGATTTTTAATATCAAGAGGTTTGCTGGCTTTGGCGTGGACAGCAGGGAAAATATTCATCATTTTTCTATGTCTGGGTGGCCATCATTCAGAATGTCTTGGTAAAAACAGTTTTCTGTGTGCTCTGATATCTGCACATGTCAGTGAAAACTGTGATGAAGTCTGTGCCAAGTACTGTGATTTTTGAGGAATTGTCTTCCCTTCCATTCTGTGAACATTGAAAGGACTGAAGGGACTGTAGCAACTTACAGTTCCCCAGATTCCAATTGCCTAATTATGGTAGCATTCTATTATAAAAAGGAGAACCAGATAATGGACAGAAAATTGTTGGTTGGGGGCCAGGGATACCAGGGCATGGCAGGAGAACATGGCTTTGAGATAAGATGCAGTTAGAAATAGCATATCTCAGGAGATGAGCTACAGGACTGGACATTGGGACATTTTGGAACAAGGACTAAATACTTCTGCCGATTTGCACTTGGTGTTTCTTTGCTGATGTTTACAGTATTCCTCAGAGGATAATCTGAGAGTTTGACAACACAGATAACCTGGAAATTTAGTTTCAGAGGCCCAGCCAAACATGGCCACCAAAGCACTGGAAATACAACGGAGTGTATAATGAGGACAATCTATGTCTAAAGGAAGAAACATATCCTTGTGTTATTGACAAAGAGAGAAAAAGAGTCTGTTTGTTCTCTGCATTAAAAATAGAAAGTATTTATATATGATTATTTTCAGTTTGGGTAACTTTTCCTTGCTTTTCTTTACTTCTATCTGAATTGGCTGTCTGTGTGCGTAAACACTTTTTTCAGAGAGATCTGGAATGATACCTCACTGTAATACATAGAAAGATAATGAGACCCCTTGTGCTGGAAGGAATAAATCATGGAAGGCTTGGTTTGCAAAGCTGCAGATCTCACTGTATTGGTGTGTGTTATAATGACTCAAATCCATCATCTGACCAAGAACTTGAGTTATTCATCAATGTACTGGATGTTGTTGGGATAGAGTTCAATTTTCTTGTAGCAGATTGGATGGTGCTGTGTTTTAGATTTTTGACCAAAACAGTATTGATAATAATAATATTCTCCCTATTGCTGATCCGTGTTTTCACTGAGTCAAAGACTTCTCTGTTTCTTGTTCTGTTCTTCCTTCTCCTCCTCAGTGAGTACAATGGGAGTTTTGCAACAGGTTGAGCAAACCAGGTAGACGATCCAAATCAACCAAGGAGATGGTCCATGTCATATAACATCATGCACAGCAATAAAAAGGGAAAAGAGAGACGTATAAGAGTTAGGTGCTTTGGGTTTTTCTTTTGCTTGGGAGCTGGCTGAGCATTGTTCTACCTATGAGAGGTAGTAAATGATTGCCTTTGCATTGCTTGGTCTCTTTTATTTTATTTGTCACTTCTTCCCTGTGACCGTATTAAATGTGCTTTTACTTCAACTCTGAAGTTTTCCTGCTTTTATTCTTCCTTTTTCCATTGCCCAATGGGGTGAGGCAAGGGGATGAGTGAGCTGCTGTATAGTGCTTTGCTGCCTACCTTGAGGAACCCACAAAAAGCAACTAAACAATACTAAAAGTATTGCTTTTGATTGCAAAAACTGCAATTGCAAAACGGAGTGCACGTTACTTACTCTCATCTAATCTTGCGCTTTGCTGTGAGTTTAACAAGATAAAGCTTCTTCTTGAAGTACAGGCATTAATGCATTCTTCTCCAGGGATGGGGGAGATATGTCTACATTGGACGCTCTGAAGAAGCTCATTTAGGACCTCAAGCCATATAATGATGGTAGGATGGAATTTCTCAGCAGGACTAATTAGCCTGGACAAAGCACAGTTTCACTGCTCTGCTTCCATCATCCTGATCCTGTGTGCTTGGTTGTATAAACATCATTCTCCCTGCATCCTGCCTGACCTTCAAGCATCTCAGTTTTGTAATATCTTCACTTTTCCTGCATGCTCAGAGCCTGATAATGCTCCTCATTTCTTTGTGTCAGGACCTGGTTATGACCTCTTCTTTCTGATGTTTTTTTAATCACATTATTTTCCAGCAAGAAAATTCAGGATATGTCCACATGATGTTGATGTGCTCAGTCTTACAACATATCAGCAGTGTCCTGCATGACATGGCTTGTTGTGGGGTGAGAAAAGTGATTATTCTGCTTTCATCTCGTCTGACACACCATCACAGAACAGCACTGCTGAAGTTCCCAACTTATAGCTATCTATGTTACAGATGCTGTATATAGGTATTGGAAGAAACTGGAACCTTCATACCAAGGGCAAGGCCCATTTCCCAACTGGAACCTTCATTAAAACCAAGGGCAAGGCCCATTTCCCACTCATTAGTAGAGGAGCACAAATAAGGATGTACCATCTCTTTGCCTTTATACTCAGAACTAAGCTGTAGAATTTTTTCATCACGAAATTAACTTCATCTAATCTCAGGCATCTAAATGTCAGACAACTAATCTAACTATTCTGACTTTAGATGCCTTAAATTTAGGTGAGATGAATCTCAATTAAAAAAAGATTTGCTGTTCAGTTATAGTGTTTTGTTGTGGTATGAACACCATGACACATTCAAGCTGTGGATAGATTTTACCTACAGCTATATATAGCAGTATTGAAATCTTCAGTTATTCTCACGTGAAGCCAGTGCTAGGGATGTACAGATTTTAGAGAGAATCTGTTGAGGCTGATATGCCTTCAATACTTGAATCATTGGGTTTGTCTTTCTATGGCTCAGCTGTCAATTTGCAAGTTCCTTATTTAGGCACTTTAATAAAAGCAGTCTGATTTATTGATCCTGTCTGTAAATGTTGCTTAAAATGCATTGTTTCTTGATAGAATAACAGGAGGGTAATTAAAATTATTATGTAATCTCCCTCCTGGAGTTTGTGATTTTAAGTACTTGGGATGTGCTGACCTCATATTTCTACAAGCATTTGTAACATGCACAGAAATGCACACACCTCTGCTTCTTCTTATTATTATTTTCATTTAGAGAAAAACAAATCATCCCGTCATGACTGAGGCTGAATGTTTCATTTCTTTATTACTGCAGGCTCAGCCATGTAGCCAAACACTGTGAGGCCATTCATTAATTTTCCAGGTTGCTCCAACTGAGGTTTAAAGATTTTTATTTTTAATCCATCCCTGTGCTTTGATACTGTGCCCATCTCATGCAAAGACTTTGTGCAATTCTGAAAGTCCCTTAGCCCTGTAAAAAGGAGTTTGCAAGGTTGCTTACCAATGATCATTTTCTGATAAACAGCATACAGATCCACTAGAGGGAGGTGCAAGTGGGTCAAAATGCAAGCATTTATTTGACACCAACTTCTAAATGCTGCAAGGTGATTAAGAAGTGTTCTTCATGGCCTATGGACATTTCTATAATAAAATTCACACAATCTTCCAGCACACTCACAAAATAAACAAATTTACTGCCTGTGGACGTGCCTGTTTCACTGAGTGAAAAGTCTGAGTGACTGGTCAGGTCTAGATATCTACCTTGAATGCCACCTACTATGACCTCTGAAACATTTCATAGATTAGTCCTCTTGCAAGAGCTGAGTGCTTCATGACAATGAATCAAAGAGAAAAATGAGGTACTTTCAAATGGTTCTAATGTGTGAGCAACTAAACATGAACTCCTAGAAAGATCCTGTGAAGAAAAGAAGAATTTGCATGAATAACATTAATTTGCATGAATAACAATAATTTGCTGTAGATGTGATTTTTGTATCTTCATACTATGTGAAACCCAGTATCCACAGTCAGAAATACTGTTAAAATTGGCGAGGATGGAGAAGAAACTCAAAACTTATTCAAGTACTGAAGAAAAAAAACTTGTAGTGGGGGAGGTTAACTTTCTGTACGTCAGAATGATAGAAGGGTATGATTGTGGTATTTAGGAATAAAATACCAACTGGCTTATTGAGAACCTAAGTTGGAATATGAAATCAGGTGCACTTAAATGAGAAACTAGGAGGAAATAAAGTTTCTTTTTCCTCTATGGAACAGAGTAGGAAGGAAGAGTGGTGTTTCATGGAAATAAAGCTTTCCACATAGCTTTGGATTAAGTCTGGATATACTGCCAAGAGTTGATATACTAAGCAAAAATTGCTGTGCTCCATGGAGCTCACACAGGAGATTAGACTATTTATTCTGATCATTGCTGGGATCTCAACCTCTGTGAACTGCTGAACTCGAATGGTGATACCATGATTTTTCACAGATGTAGGGCAACTTTATAGACAGAGCTAGGTTAGAAAGTAATAATATTTTCTGTGTGAACAATTGAAAATGTATGGTGCTTGACTGTTCAAGAATTTAAGAGAATTTTTATTCAAGGTGAAGTTTCTGCTGTCTATAAATGTCACATGAAACTCCTGAGGCTTGTGTTGGATTTATGTAAAAATTCAATGATTAAGGCTTTCCTAGTATTACCCAAAAAATACCTTCCAGAAACAAGGATGAAGTCTGTCCAGGAAAATTTTAACTGTGTGTTGATACCAACATTTTTCCTTTTCCTGTAGTCCCACCTCTGATGCATTTGCGTTGCTTGACCCACACTCATTGCTTGATGCCAGTTCACTCTGTGCTCTGAAATGAGCATCCTCTGTATGAGAACGTCACAAATTCTCAAAAAATTTTGTTATAATTATATAAAAAAGTTCTCTAAAAATTTTGTTAGAGACTGTCTCATGTGCTAGGAGACAAATTATTGCACAAACCCTAGCAGAGATGTTCCAAATTAGCTGACACAAACCACTTAAGGACCCTTGTTTATTTGAAACACTAGTATCTCTGTAGGGATAATAGCTGTTCTCGTAGGCACAATTACACTTTGTAGTAAATTCATGCTGGATATTCTCTGGTCCAAGGAATACTTTGTAGGATATGCCTATGTACACGTCTCTGTTCTTGGGCATGGAATTTATAACCAAAGCATAGGATGCACCTCACCCTCTGTGGTGCCCACCTCTGTTGTTTATTGGGAGAATCTAAATCACTGTCTCATACTAAATAGCTGCTATGAGAAGATGGATGGAATGAATCTTACTTGGTTAATCTTAAAGCATTTACCTGGTTAATTGTAATGCAGATGCTTCCTCCTCTGTGTAGAGGGAAATGATCAAGTCTTCTGCACTGGACTTTGAATCATTTCTAATCAGCTATTCAGCTCAGATACAGATATGCATCACATTAAGGGAACAATGGCACATGGAAAAGCCAGAAAAAATAATGGAATTTTTAATTCCAGAATACAGAGTATGACAAAACTGTGAACAAAAGAAAGCAGCAAGAAAAGGATGACTGTGAGCTGAGAATTGCAATATATCTGTGAGCCAAGAAATTATATTGGTATTTAGGGCTGAGGTAGAATAAATGATATGAACAAAATCTCAGAGTGATAAATAAAGTCAGATTATTCTTGGACAGAGTCACACATTATATAGCAGTGAGACAAAATAGATCAAGAAAAGCTGATTAAAAAAAAAAAAAGAGAACTTTGAAAGGGTATAGAAATTTTAATCATGGAAAGCTTTAATTACAGTCATATTGATCAGTATCACAACTCAGGATGAACTTCCCCTACACAAGTTCTGAACACTGTGCTCTTTAGGGAATGAGTCCTCTGCCTCTTTTCACACAGGCTGCAGGGCATGTGCCCAGCTGCCTTTTTGATCTCCCAAGAAATGAGTCAACTAAACAACTTACATTGAGAGGACTGGTTCTTTGGTGGGGCTAAAGAACTGAGAGAAGTAGGGATTCTTTTCTTCTGGAGATTGTAATCATTTCAATGTACTTAAATGTCCTTTACAATGTAGCAAATCGCTGGCATTGCTCGATTGCCCAGTGTTACTGATTGAATCTTGTGGGACAATGGGTGATTATATTAATGAATTAGAATCTTCATAATGCAGATCAGTCCATAATTAGAAGTATCATACCCTAGTATGATTTATTTCTCATTTCCTCCTCCTAAATTTCTTACGCTGCAAGATTTTTAGCTGCTACCAACTCATTTCAAGGAACAATGGGAAGAATGCAAAGTTTTTCTCTTCCTGAAAATAAATGCTTGTATTGGTTTTGTGGTTCTCGATGTATGGGTAAAAACAACTCTAATAAAATAATATTTATTCATGCTTACTGAAAAAAGGAAGAATGAAACAGAACCTGAATTATGTAACAGTTACCTGCAGCAAAGCAGAAACCCTCATGCAAGGACAAAATGCACATCTCAAATTGATCTTATCCTTGGTTTTTAGTGATATCACAGGGAGCATAAAACACAGGGAATCATGCTGCATAATTTCAAAAGGTTGCACTTCAAAATCTGTAATCATAAACAAGAACTTTGAAATGAAGATTTTAGAAGCTTCTCTTTTCCATTTAAAAAAAAAATTAAAATATTTTAATAGAAAGGATCACTGAGGAGTTATTCTGACACAAAGTATGAACCAAAGGCATTTTCTATGTAGCTGAAATTGGTGAGATTTACTTTTAATATGGGAAAAATTGCAATCTTGAGGAAACCACTGGTACCATAACTGCAACCTTGAGTCTGAAGGGGATCTGAAATATCTGAAATTCAAAGTGATTACTTTTTTAGGTCTTAACAGGAATGTGACAGGACCATAAATTATTGTAGGTCATAACAGGCCTGTAGCAGGGACTCTCATGTTGTATATGGAACTCATTTATTGTGAAAGTCTATTTAATAAGTAGGCTATTTAAATGCAGAAATAAGACTGAATTCTGCATAGGCGCAGATTTAGCAGGATGCTTAGGTTTGTAACTTTTTTTTTCAATTCCTCATTTCTTCTTGAAATATCTTGGTGAATTTGGTCTTCAAGGTTTTGCCCTACCTAACTGGAAACATTTACAATGTAGACACTTTAGGCCTAAATCTAGCATGTTATTTTCTAATCAATGCATATACTGCTTTTTTCTCTGTAGCTGGTCACAGTTGTAAGAGTGTCTAATTTGTTACTATCAGTAAGATCAATCATCGGGTCTAAATAAAAACAAACACAAGAAAGGCTAACTTCAGTGAAGAAGAAAACCCAATGAAAAACAACAAGGGAGAAACAGAGCATTTCAATAAATATATCCTCACTTCAAAATCATGTTTTGATGAATTAAGTGAATCTGACAAAGTGAAACCAATTAAGAAACTTTTGAATAATGTCTAAAGAATACCAAGATGTTGAGAAGCAAGAAGACAATTGGAAATGATTCAGCACTGTGTAAGTGCTGAAGACCATGGATTCAATTATCTTGACAAAATTCAGTGGCTGTTAAATGTAATTGGGGTTAGGGGTCATTTCCTAACTCTGAAGAAATTCTCAGAATTTGTTTTTTGTTTTTGAAATCTCAGCATAAGCCTTGGGTCCAGTTCTCTGGTTTAGTATCACAGCTTCTGCTTCGTTTTGAGCACTCTACCTGCAGCTGTTCTCCTTCACTGTCATGCCCTTCACTGTCTTTTCAGCAGAAAGGGAAGACCTTTGAATTCAATTTTTTAAAAAACTCCATGTCAAAAACTTCTCTGACTCCCCAGCTGATAAATTTAGTGCCTCAGGGTAACTAAGCTTTTTCACAGTAGCTGACAGTCTGTATGGTCTAATGTGATTGTATTCAGACCAAAAGGGGCAAGACCTTTAAATGGTTACCAAAATAATTCACAGGAGGGACACATTTTTCCCTACCAAAAAATTGATTTTTCTCCAGAAAAAGAAGTCTACACGTAGACAAGAGGCACTACATTCCCAGGAATATATCAGAAAATGCTAAAACCTGTTATATTATATGCAGGCTTTCACATTTTTAAAGTAATTGATTTTAGAAATGAAGAAAATTGGAAGAGTGAATTTTTTTTAATGCTGTTGTTTATATTCAGAAAGATTGCTGCTGCTGAGTGACAGCATGGGATGTTATAGAATGGAAAAAAATACAAAGTGCTAGAAGCATTGTTGTGCTTCCTAATCCAAAACCCACAGATAAGACCTAGTAATTTCTGCTTCTAGCTTTACTCCTTGGTCAGATGGCTTATAATTTAGCCTGCAACTTGATAAGATAGAGCCAAGTCTCTTAAATAACATCAATGTATCTACAAGATGGACACAAGATCTAGGTGGTCCTGTGAATACCTGTAACACACATCAATAATTTCATCTAAGAGTTACATCTTTTAGTCATGAAAATTTAGTGTTTCGTATTGTGCAAGAGAGATATTTTGAGCAGGGAAAAGAACACAAAACCTATGCCACACTCTTTTTATCCAGCCTTAGGAAAGAAAAGGTGCTCATTAAATCAGATGATCAGACTTGCCATTTCAGAGGAAAGAGGGTTAGGAAGAGAGGACACCTCATCATTCAGTGAAAATAGAAGTGTCATCTGCATATAAATGCATGAGGTTTTGCACAGCCCTCAGCTGGGTTTCTAATAAGGAGAAAAGTACAGTTAGAAATATAACACTGACCCTGGTGATACAGATATTCAAATAGTTTAGGGAAAATCAGTCTTAAAGATCTGCAGGATGAGTACATGTGTGGGATGGGAAATAATAGATATCAGACTGGGACAAAAAATGATCATGAGGCTCAGGATACCCCACGCTGAGAAGCAGTGAGAATGAAAGCTGAAGTACTCCTCTGTGTTATTTGTCTCTTTTTGTTTTATGGTAGATGGGATGTGATTTTCCTTTTAGGGAGGAATCTGGAAACAACAACCCAGGTCACTGAGTGGAAAAGTCAGCCAAAGGTTTGCTACTGATGTTTCCCCATGAACAGTGACAGACCTCCTGACTAGATTTGGCTAGCTACACAGAATATGTGGTGCTGGTGGCTGTGCCTCGTGGTGGCAGTCTTTGCAGGAGGGTCAAAGAGCTCCACAAAGAAACTGAGACACTCAGGGAATTGTGAGTTCCCATATCAAGGGCTCTTTCGGTAGGAGGAGCAAGGAAAAATTTTACTTTTCACTCACTAGCAGAAAATGCTGGAATTTCTTTTCATCATTTCCAATCTGATTTGACTGTGAGTTTCTGATGGAGGCTGGATTGGCACTGTGCAGGACTTAAATAATTTCTCAAGAATTCTTGTACAAACTTGGACAAACTATTCCCTCACTGTGCACTGATTTTCATGTTGTCAAGGGGAGATACAAATCTTTAATTTTACAGGAGTATTTTATTTATCTTCTTGGTAAATAAACAAACAGCCTCTAGAGTGCTGTTTATAGTCTTGATGTAGTGAAGTCATCTACATGTGCATTCTGGTGGGCAAAAGTAGTCTTAGAAATAGGTTAAGCTACAAGACATAAAAATTGGAGTGATGACACAGACCAATACTTTCTCTCAGAAAGAACAGAAATGTGGATTCATGTAGCTTGTTAACCAGACATAAAGCTCATCAAATTCAAATTCAGACATAAAGCTCTTCCTCAATTCCTTTAAAGCATTTAAAGGAATAGACATTTATTCTTTGCTAAAACTTTTAATTTTTGGATGAGGAAGAATTCTGCTCTGCCTGTGTGCTTGCTCAGATTTGTATTCGTGAAGATAGATGGGCATAGATTTAAAAGCTGAGTTAGATTTGAATTTTAGAGAAATGGACACTGGGAGATCATGGCAAAAGTGGACCAGGTTTACTAAGGTTGCTGGAGGACATCAGGCTATTGCTCTGAAAGGAAAAGAAGTACTGTAAATCCCTGACCACGGTCCTGGTTTGGATTAAAAATATGTAATTAAATGAAAAAAAAAAATTAAACACCCTGGTATTGATGAGTTCATTCAATTTATCCAAGTCTGCAGATGCTTTGCCTTTTCAAACCTTTCTGTTTTGTTATGTAGATTGTTGCTCTTTCTTCCTAAAGTGTTTTTAATGCCTTTTTAATTCTAAAGCTGAGGCTTAAGAGAAAATGCTGAATATCACTGAGGAGAGAGAGAAAGAAGCATCACGATCTTGCACTCAAGCTTGGCAGCTTAGGGGAATCTCTGACATTTCCTAACAGGTTCTTTGATTGCATAGGATTTATGTTCTTTGCCTGTGTTTGACCCATCTCTGCAGATGGGATACAGAAATAGAAACGGTGCATTGAACATAATTTTCTACAGAGCTTTTCCCACTTCTCAAGGGTTTCCTTCTTTTCCTGTGGGAGCACTAGTTCTTTTAAAACTCAAAATAATTTTTCATCCAAGAGTAGTCATATCACTTCTTTGCAGTTACATTTGCGTTACATTTCTGGCAATGGTCATGAATGACTGATGTAAGCTATGGCTCATTATTCTTTCCTTATAGGGATTGGCATAACAGCAAGAGGCCAAAAAATCCTATTCAATTTCATATTCTTTCTTCTGACTGGCAGATAGACCATGAGCAATTTTGCTGGAGGAATTTTTTGGGGAATGGGGAAAGGAAAGTGAAGCCTAGAAGTTCCAGACTCCTGCAAAGAAAGTGACTCTCATCAAAAAGGGCTACAGATGACGTTTATCCAGCTCATTCAAACAGAAGTCAAGACAGCCAGTAGCTGGTCTGGACAGTTTTTGTAATGGAGACACTTCTGGTGAGTGACAAAACTGTGCTGTGACTGAAGAGGGGGGCAAAGGGAATGGTTATACAGATCAAAAGAGTGACATGTGACAGGAACGGAAGGTGAGTGATAGAGCCAGAGTCACAGAGGTGTTGATAATCTTTTATATCTTGGTATTCTGTATTCTTATACCTCTTGCTTCCCTTTCTAGGAGCCTCTTTTGAGCAGATTTTTAGTAAGGAGGTGAGGTAACCCCTGGACCTATTAACACTGCAATGAGCCCTGATTCTTTGTTTCCATAAGAATGTTACACGCTACCATCTACAGTGAGAACTTCCTTTCTCCTCCTCTTTGACATCTCCGAAAGTCTCTGTAACTATCTGTGGGTTGTGTCTTCATAGCCACATTCTCAATATGTTCTATTAGCCTTCACTGACAATGTTATTGACAAATGCCTTTATGACATAATGACTTGCTAAATTAATAGTAGAAAATGTGTCAATTAATTAAAAAATACAGAGAATAATTCCCCTTCCTTTTGAAGAGATATTAACACAGACAGAGATAGGCAGAGTCATTAATCAGTCTTTTCTCCTTAATTCAACACATCTTCAGCCATAAATGCTTGGTTGATTAAAAGAGACAATCATTGATATTAACTCTGGGAGATATGACTATCAACACTCAGTTGAACATTTAAAGATTTAGGAAGCAGCTCTTTAAAATGAATCTTTAAGGGAGTTTCCATCACTAACAGCTCTGTAAAGTGGAGTTCGCTGGCTCTTACCAGCTATCAAAATTCTCCTTTAATCCAAGCCCCACTGTTTCAAGAGGAGGAGGTGGGTCCTGCTAGTCCTTCAGCAGAGACCAGAGAAGCCAGCAGATCCTCCTGTCAAGAAACAGATACACAGGGAAGTGTCTAAGTAGAGGATTTTGTGCCCTTGAGATCTTTTCTATCACAGAGCAAGATAAGAGAACCACAGGAGGCAAGCTGCATAGAAAGACTTCACATTTCCAAGTACAGCCTCAATTCAGTGCTGCATGCATATAATTTTTTTTTTTCACCACAGAATCTCATACAGTTTTCCACATGGAACCTTGTCTCACTTCCAGAAAAATTAGACTCAGAAAGTCACCTGGTATATAATAACACAACCCTAGCTGTTAAAGGTCAGAATCACAGGCATCAAGGTCAGAATCACCTGGCAGCAGGACCTTATTATGGGAAATATGAGTTAACTACAGCAAAAGAAAAGCCCACCTCTAGTTATTAAAAGTACATGGAATGTTGTTTCCCTCTAGAACACTGCTGCTGATGTTTTTTAATTACAGTGATGTGAGTTCTTAATCAGATTGAAATATGTCTATATAATTAGCTATAGGGACATTTGACTGATGTAGCAACATCAGCAGAGAAGTAGAAAAAACACAGCCATAACATCTATAATGCTATGATAATGAACAATTAGAAACAGCAATGTGTTATCTGCATTCTAATTGCTCTTTGTGGTGCTCAGAGAGGTTTGATCAGGGATGTGGTTTTGTGCTTTGATTCTTACACAAAGTCCATTTTCAGCAGCATAAAAATTAATTTTGGCTTTTGTGGGCTTTGGGTGAAGTCATTCTTGCAACAAGAGGAATAAGAATATAGAAACCAAGGTTAGAATTGAAGTGTCTTCAGAAAAGGAGGAAATCTGAGACCCCTTACCTGTGTCTGTTTTTTAATTCGTTCCTTTTTCCAGCTAAACCCCTGAGCTCTGAGGCATGGCATGTATGGCAGGTTCTGCAGGTGTGTGTGCTCTTCTGGAGTTTGTGTGTTAGCATCGTATCCATCTGACCTTGTGTAAAATAGAGCCACTTCTTCACCCCAAATATTATGGAGACAAGGGTTCCTAAGTTCTTCAGCTAGATTCAGTTTAATTTACCCACAAAGGGAGTGCTCTGGGTCCTCTTATAATCTGTTAAGGAAAGAAAGAAGCTCATACATGGAAGTGTCTGATCTGTTGTTGCCAGGAGTTATGGTAACCTTACAGCAGAGGCAGCTCCTATGGATAAGCCAGATGTTGAGACAAGAGAGAGAATGGTATTCCCACTGGAGAAGATGGTCCTATTGAGTAGTTTATTGCCAGACCCATTCCCAGCACTGGCCCTGTGAAACATGATTTCCAGGGTAATTGACAAAGTCACGGGTTTAGCTTCTGTTGGGATGGCAGCTGCACAGATAGCCCAGGGAGGGGAAGGAAGGGGAAGGGGGTGTTCAAACTGCTGCAATGAAATCTGTCAGAATGAAGGAAAAATCTTGACTTTCTAAGAGCAGATTGAAGAGATGAATAAGGTTCAGAGTACTTTCCTCAAGAAGATCCCTCAAGAGTTTTCTTAGCTGAATTGTTCACCCACATCTATTCATTCACACTAGCTAAATTCTGGCTCTGTAAACACAAATTTTGCATTTTCTTTTTTTTCCTCAATACAGGTAAATTATTTTTGTCAAAAGTCAATAACACTGTAAAGTAATTGCCACAATGGGGTATTGATCACCTTTTTCCTGTAGGAGTTGTTGAACATTTTTCTATTAACATATTAAACCTAAAGTTGCAATTAAACTTCTTTGACTTGGAATCATCAGTGTTTTAAAAATACCTCCATATCGTTGTTGTGAAAAATTCTGATTATCCAAACTTCCTATGCTTTATATTTAATCTACACTCAGGTCAATTAGTTAGCTGACAAATATCCATCCAGATAAAATACTGGCAGCTGTTTGTGTATCTTGGGCCTCTTCAACCAACTCACTCTATTATGCCAATTTGTAAAACTGGCTGACTGGGTCATCTGTGTTACAGTGACACATCCTGTACTCAGTAGGAAGCAAAACAAACCTCCCATAACATAACAGTTCTATCATCTACAAGAAACAAAAATTAGTGTACATACCATTTTTTCTTCACATATTTGTGCTGGGTATTTGTTTATTTGTAGTTTAATTTCGCCATTACGTACGTTAGGATGCATTAAGCAATAAAACTATATTTATTGACTTGATTACATCTTTTAATTAAATGTTGGTGTTTCAGAATATGTTAAGATGCATTTTTAATTTTCTGTTGTGGGAGGAGGGAAGAACCAACAACCCGTGGAACAGCGAGGTGCCTTCAATCTCGACAGGCTATGCACGAGGAGAAGAGTAGACTTGGAATAATATTTCCAGAGAAGGATGTCCATTGCATCCAGGGATGACACAGGCCATTAGACCTTACTTTTCAAAAGTCTTGCTTGTATTATACACTTAACAATGGGATCAGCTGTAAGGTCTTCTCCTCTGGGAAGCATTCCCACAAGGAAGCTGCTCCTACCTTGTGGCAACTACGTTGTACCTGCCTTCTTCAGACTCCTATGTGTATTGGTGTGTGTGAACAGAGATCCAAGTCCAGAGGTTTGTTATGGTGATCAGTGCATGGATCTTTTCATCCTCAGCTATCCCAACATTTCTCTCTCCTAAAGAGGAACTGTGAGAAGGAGCTAGACATCTATCTGTATTGAATTCTTTCTGTTTACCTCCTTATTTCAGAGTGTGCAGTTTTACAAACTGAGATTGCAGCCAAGTTCAGGTCTGGGTTGGATTAAATGATCAAACTTGTGATTCCTGTAGATATCCTAGAGGAGAACATACTTTAAGTTGAGATCTTAGGTTTATACAGCAGTTGTAAAAATCTCAATGAGGAACTTCCTACCTGTGAACTCTCTTCACTCTGAGATTTCTTCCTCAATAGGAATTTTTCTGTAGGAGGAGAAGCTCTGACCTGAAGGAACTTTTTATAGGGATTTTTATGGGGCCAATGTGAATAAAAAGCCTTTGTGAGTAGTGAAACATTAGAATGCTGTGTATCGTTACAGGGCACATACCAGACTGTGAGTATTATTCAGGGGAGAATTTTTGGTTTATATTTTCCTCTTCTCTCATTTAAAGTGTTGCAGACGGCTTCTGGCAAATGAATAACATAGCATGTTAATTAATGGTTAGTAAATGACTGTCAATTGTCATTAAACAAGTCTTAGTTAATGACCCCCTCCAGTACAGGGGAGAACACTTTTTTACTCACTGTTCTTCAAAATATATTCAAAAGACCTATCAGTGACCTTTGAATTTGTTCCTGGCTGCCCTGGGAATGCATTTTAGTTGATAAATGTTTGAGGAGAAAGTTTTGAGGTCCTCCTATCTTTGTCTGGATAATAGAAATGGCCCAGTCTCTATTATGCATGTGCAGTTGGGTTAACATTATTATAAAATAAAAGAAGGAAATACCACACGAAGAGCCATGATAATTCACAGACCCAGAAATTGCTAACATATTGCTAACTATTTGGCAAAGTCATGTAAAAAATGGTTTCTATTGAAATTTCAATAGAAATTCTTGAATTACAGGTTACTAGGAAGAGATTATCTATTAGAGCTGAACAGGATGTAATAGAATCATGCATTTCATTGGTGACTCTTAATATATGTGTGTGGACTTTAAAAAATCTTGTTAAGAAATTCTCTATTTTTTAATCAATGTTTTTAAAATATTCAGAATATTTTATTAACAATGTTATTAATAAATAGTATTACTCCAGACTTTTAAAATTTATAAGATACATTAAAAAGTAATTGATAATTATTTGTGGGCAAAATATGACACTTTTTAAAATGGGGGATATACAGGATGCGTGCATGTGGTCTCAAATAACTCACTAGCAATGAGTATTCTTCCAGATAAATTAAATAAAGGATATGTGAACACTTGATATAATACATATTGTTCATATGAATTCTAGTTTTGGTTATGTTTACTCTAACTGCTCACAAAAATGGTTGTAAATATGTTCTTGTTTATCCATTTGGTGAATAGCTGCTGTTGCTGTGTACAGTCATTTTTGTATTTGAATTTGGGCATTAATAAAAACTGATTATCTTACACTTGTTGTCTTTTGCTGACTATTATAATCAAATTGTATGGAGCAGAAAAAATTGCTAGAAAAAACCCTGTGTGATTTGAATGACCAGCTGTGCAACACAAGGCTCCTGACTTTGCTGGAATTGGAGTAGTGGTCAGATCTTGTGCATGAGAACTGTCAATTTTACCTACATTAAATGAAGCGTAGGGCCAGGGAGTTTGGGAAGAACAGTTTGAACTAATGGAACAAGAAAGAAAAGTATGTTCAAGAATCATTGTCCAGCAAGAAGAAAGGGCTAATTAATCAGATTAATTGACTGATTTTATCAGCTCTATTGAGCAGGGTGTATTACAAAGGAGTGATAAAGTATTTGCACCCATACATGCAATCAACACATTGTTTTTGCAATGAACTTTTTGGAAAATTTGAAGTGTTTGCCAGTAGTTAAAGAATTTCAAAATCTCTAAATTTTCAAAATCTCTGGTGTTCCTTTAAGAATTTCATCCAGTATTTGAAGGAAAAATATTTTAATTTTTTCATAGAGAGGGAGGGATTATAAAATACTTTTTTTTTTTTTCAGTTAGTTTGGGCTTCTCTCCATTTCCATGAAATAATGCAAGCATAATATTCGGTCTGTGTTTCTATCAGCACTGTCCACATCTGACCTCTGACTCCTCAACTTTTCCTTTACTGAGATCCAAATCATTACAGAAGCATCCCTGTTTTGTTTTTGGACCAACACAAACCTAACCAAGCTTTCTGAAACCTCTTGACCACGGCCTGGGCAAGAATGCAGGGAGAAGGGCTTCCACAGGACTGGGAGATTATGACTGCAATCTTGCCTAAATATCTATAAATATTCCCTTTGGAAGAAGTACTAGACCATAGAAAATGTAAGAATTTTCAAGACTTCTCTCAAAACTGTTGCATTCTTGAAAAATTTCATGGTTTGAGACCATAAACTATAAACTAACCTTTCGTGAGAAAGGGAGCCTAGAAGAGCACTTATTATCTTGCTTAAGCCATTCTGAGGCAAAATATCAGGTAAATCAGGAACCCACTGTCAGCCTTGCCACGTAGTGACCTCCTTCTTACACAGGCATCCTGAACTGGGGCAGTTAGGAGCTCAAGCCTTAGGATGACAAAACCTAAATAAGTGTCTTGAGCTTTTTGCTTTAGCCTGTTGCTCAGCTCATCAGCCAGTGAAATTCCATGTGAGCAGATTTAGAATGAGTGGAACAATCAGTTTCTATATCCAGGGTTTCAGGATATAGAAACTGATTGTTCTGGCTTCCTATTTCCATTGATTTTTAATTTTTTTTTTTTTTAAATACTCTTACTTTCAGCCCTGGTTGGAAAAACCACACTTTTCTTCAGCTGTAACCTGAGATCCTCATCAGAAATGAAGGTTCAGTTTATTACTGATATCACCATATCCTAGGTAAGTTTCCAAGTCTTTAACAACTGAGATACAAGTTGAGGAGTTAGTCCTTTGTACATAACACAAGAAACAGTTGGTATGAAAATCCTGTAAGAAAACTAACAGCTGAAGAAAATCAGGCTTTTAATGTGGTCCTTAGCAATAAGGACTACTATGATTATCTAGTTATTTGTGCTCTTTAAGAGGTGTGCTGTAGACACAGCTGAATGTTATTTTGTTAAAGAGGATTTCCATCTGCTTCATTTTACTTGGTATGATGCAGACAACCCACAGGTGATCTCCAGACCACTGGATGATGCTAGCAATCTGTAAGGAGCTGTGGGAAATAGTTTTATGTAAGCATGTTCCCAAGAGAGTGTTTATTGAAATAAGTTTAATTTGACCCTGTTACCAGTCTGATGGCCTGTGTGAACCATGGTAATGCCAATAGCTCAGAATCTAAAGGTAACCATTACTTTGCGGAATAATTGATAAAGTCTGGTTTAATATAAACCTTGTAATACTTTATCAAGGAGTATGTGCTCCCTTCTTTAGGCACAAAATTAATTTTAAATGGAATAAAGATGTAGAAATACTATTTAAGATTATACTTAAGTATTGCTGCCTCTTTGTCCCAGTTCCCTATGTATATAATGGGCAGAAAACCAGACTTTCTGTTAAAGCCTCTTAGACTGTGTATCACTTTTGTAAAACACCAGCCCTCTCTGTGACCTGTGGGATGCCTACAGAAATATGGTCATGGGATGTGTAGGGATATTGCTGAGGAATATGAATACTAATAAGTTGTTCTCAAAGCCAGAAGAGAAAGACATAGAAAAAAAGAGATAAAGATGGTGCTTTCCTCTGGTGAATGTAAGCTGATTCAAGCAAGCACTAAGAAAACAAAATCTCCATGTAGAGTGACAGTCTGAAAGGTGGGAGATAAAAAAAAGTACAAAATTAGAGACCTTTGCATGGAACTTATGTAAAAAGGAGGTTTAAAAATGGTTTTGAACACTTATAAATAATAATATAATTTCCTGTTTTTCTTGAGCGTATTATTGCTACTGATTATTTTAATAATTGTGAAAGGTGCCTCTTTAGTAGAGCTAATGGCTTTGTAGGGAAATGTATTGTTATGCTAATAAACAGATGTAACACCACAAATCCAAAACCATAAGAAAGGGTTCTTTAAATGCCCACGATTCTAGTAAAGACATAAAGAACACAGTGATTGCAGCATGCAGCATTCTGAAGAGCTTCAGCTAGATGTCTCATAGCAACAGAAGTACTGCATTAGTGATTTTAACTTGTCTTGAGATGACTATTTCAAAATGTTGTTACTAAAGTGAATTTTCATTCTGTGCTAGGCAATCTAGCTAGGTATCAAAAACTTTTCAGAGGCTCCTGAAGAATACAAACTTAAATTGTTTCTCCAGCACATGACAGGGTGGTATCTTGCAGTTTAGGAAGCTTTGAGCAGCTGAGAGCACCTACTACCAGGTTCTGTGATTACATTCAGTTACCTGAGGAGAACAAAGCCAGTTTGGTGGGAATACACATCAGCTTCATCCTGATACTGAAGCTGTATCAAGCCCATGACCACGATATAGGCATCTTCCTCTATGGGATGGATGGATGGATGGATGGATGGATGGATGGATGGATGGATGGATGGATGGATGGATGGATGGATGGATGGATGGATGGTCTTTCGACAAGTTGTGCTAGGATTCCTCATAAATTAAACACTTTAAAAGGTAGGGGATGCCTGCATATTGATCACAAGTATCTGTGATAGCAGAAAGTATCTGGTCACCTGCTGAAGAAGAATGAGAAACTGCACAACTTGGAGAAGTTATGGGGTTTGAGAAAGGGGAAATCAAGAAATAGGCTGCTAGAACAATTAATTTGTGACCTGTTCTGCTGATTTCTAAGTTTCTCCCCCCTACAAAACAAAATCCACAAAACAAATCCCACAAAAACTGTGGTGCCAAACAACCTATGGTTTGTATTTCTTGCTGTGAAAATCAGATTGACCTCACAAACTGGTGAATTTGTGTCTGTGGATCTGCTACATCATTCATTACATACAGTACAGGTAAAATAATTCCTAATTATAATATTCAGGTTTTGGATTTACAGGTTTAAAATGATCCAAATGATATCTTCATTCAGGTATTCCAATTATAACCTAAAAAGCTAACATAAATTTTTCCCATCTCTTTATATAATACATAAAATTGTCAAATTCTTTAATTCTCCAGTTTGCCAGTCACTTCAAAATTTCAACCACTTCTTCACTTTGTCAGCTTCTTCCAAAATACTGCATTATAATTTTGCTCAGGAGTTGCATTAACCTTTGTGAGTTCTGGTGCTTTGTTGACTTAAAGAAATAAGGCCAAGTGCCTTTGAACTGACAGCAATAGACTGCAAATGATGGCAAGATGTATAAAACTCCAAGCCTTTAAAATTTCTTAAAATTCCTTTTCATTCTGTTTTCTGTCCAGTGGTTTAACTGCCTCATATATTTGAATAATATAATTTTCTGTTCAGGGAGGCAGCTTCTTCTAACATTTTTCAGCTCAACATTTTTCTTTTCCCTACATTTCTTCTTCTGTGCTTTTGAATTTGAATATTTTGTTGTTGGATTATTTCTTTTTTCCCCTGCATAGCCTGAACTGTAGTTCTTGATCTCAGATGCAGGAACCTGCAATTCTACATTCCATGACAAAAGATTAATACACTAAGGTATTCTTTATTCATCTCTACAAAACTGTTGTAACAACTGTATTCACAGTAGGGATCATGAAAGGATGTCACAGCTGCAGTATGTCTTGAAAATATCTAAAATCATGGAGCTGGACACAAATTTAATAAATATTGTGACAATGCTGATGTGATAACCTGTATAGAATTTGTTTTCCCTTTAGAATACTTTGACTCAATGTCTCCCTATTTTTTTTCTTTTTTTTTTGGTTCCAACCAAGTCATGTTCAAAAATCCATGCCAGAATTATCTGACTAAAGAGTAATGGTCAATTTCTCTAAAGTTTATGTATCAATCCAAGAAGTAAATTCAAGCTAGCTGACAGTTTAATAAGAAGGCACGTTCTATTGGAAAACTTTGAAATGAGAAAACAAATTTCTAAGAATAGATTCTATAGCATCAGTGAAGGCAATTGTTTTTTCAGGATAGAATGGATATAAGAAATCAGCATTGCTAGGTGCTAAAAGAATGATTTAGTCCAGCACATTCTACATGAGTTTGCTCTTTGAAATAGCTTTGAGGAAGGTGCAACATCTGACAAATATGCAGACTGTTGGACTGCAGTCACTGGTGTTATCCACCAGCGTTTAGGACTACATAGATCCTGCTATTTAAATTTCTAGTGATCATGCTGATGTAAATGATCAGTGAAAAGTTGGTAATATATTTTATATATATGTATTTTTAAAACAAACTCTGTAAGTTCAATATAGTGAGAAGTGGAAAAGTCTGCTGGAGTTTGGATTCTGGGGTCTTCACAGTCCATCTTTGTTTTGAGTTTGTTAGTAGACACTGACTGGAGCACTTAAATGCTCAGCTGCCTACTTTGAGGGCATACAGAAGGCCAAATGAAGGAGTTCTACAGCCCGAGTTCAGCCAGTAGAGAACTATTTGAACCAAAGTGATATTGGTTTTGCAATGGTTTCACTTTCTCTAGGGATCTGACACTAGAAAGATTAGAGAGAAGTTCTCAAGGTTAGGAAACCAGCCTTCTTTGAATTCAAGTCTATGCTTCGAAACATGTCAGTTATGGCAGTGAGGAAAACTATCCATCAGTAACTACCACAGAACTTAGATTGGGGGGTGTGTGTTCATGCTGTCACTCATTTCCTAAGATCTCTCCCTCTCTCTTTGTCTCTAAAGAAAAGTAGAAGTAGACCTTGTTGTATGACAATATTTATTTGTGTGCCAAGTCTGATTCTGCTAGTTGTGCAGAGGATTCTAAAGTCGTTACTGTGAGCTCCTACTAGAGTGGTTGACTATAAAACTGAATCTCTAGCTGTCTGCTCTTAGTAATGGGTGATTCATGCTACAGCTCATTTGGAAGGAACACAAAATGCCTCACTGTGAGAGAAGATGATGCATTTAGAACACACCTTGTTTATGCTGCCTGTGCAATATGAAAAAGGGATCAGAGATCACATAACTTGCCATCAAGTTTCCTTAAGCAGTATGCAGACTTTTTGAGAAGCAGGGTGTTTAGAAGACATAGCCCTGCAGCCAAGCTTTATGGTGTTGCCCTCCTTAACAAACCTTGGACTGAATTTGCAAGGCCATGTGTTTGAAGCCTTGTCATGCTTGGTCTTTCTGAACTAGTCCTGACCTAACTACAGCTTTTTTTAAAATTTGGTTTAGCTAACATGTGGTACAGACATGCATGGAAACCCCAAGTTTGTAAGCAGATCAGCCATGGTCAGTTAAAGGAATTCAGAT
Source organism: Polioptila caerulea (assembly GCA_013397295.1). Classification (NCBI taxonomy): domain Eukaryota; kingdom Metazoa; phylum Chordata; class Aves; order Passeriformes; family Certhiidae; genus Polioptila; species Polioptila caerulea. The sequence goes on from VYXF01009765.1 coordinate 397,892, forward strand.
CTTGGTGGGCAAACTGGATTTAGGAATAACAAAGAGAACCATGAACAAATATGCAACATCTGTAAAATGACATTTATGTGTGAAATTTGCATGTAGCATAGACAGGCTAACCAATAAAGAAAAAGCAAGGTGTGTATGTGCTAGCAAACAAAAAACACCCCAAGGAAATCCTAAGCAGATAGAAGTCATGACCAGTATCACCACAGTCCTCCCAGCAAAGGACTTAGGATGCTCTACACACATCTCCCCTTCCCTGGCCAGATGGAAGCCATGAACTCCAGGGTCTGGATGACAGTAAAAAGGTGAACATAACACCAGGAAAAAAGGGTAAAGTATGGGGACTGTGCTTTTAAAAATCATCTTAGATGGCCTATTATTATTGTTGAGATCTTTTCTATATAGTGGTATTCTTTAATTTGTTTCACTTTTAAATTTTTCTAAATACATTGAGATAGACTAATCTAATTACTAATAACTCTTTGATTAGCCTGTTAAGATTTCAATTAGAGTAACAATAAGTTCTTGGCTTTACATATAGATTGTTTTTCTCCTTTCCCATTAATAAAATTTTGACCTTACCACAAAATCACAGTCCTTTTTTGGTTTTCCTACATAAATTAAAGCACTTTGTAATCTTCCAATCTTCAACAAACTCAGTTCCTCAAGCATTTCTCTGCCCTCCAGATGGTATCCAAAGGAGGAGGTTTGTAAGGTACTCCTACCTGAGCTATGGACCTCATGTCCTGTCAGCCTTACAGCCAACAAAGAGAAAAAGGCTTTTTCTGTGTCTAAACTACCTCAATTTTATGATAGAAAAGACAAAAGTTTTGTAGTGAACTCACCTTCATAGAAACCTGAAGGCTTTCTGTCTTCTGTCTAGTTGGCCATTGGCTCCAGCTTTCCCCAGCTGGTCTATCAGTGATTTCTGGACACTTTATTACAGCTCTATTTGGTGTTTGGTTTTTTAAGGAAATTGTATCACCAAATACAGCAGAAGAACAGCACAAAGAGACAATAGGCAAAGACAAAACATGAAAATCTTTCTGCTTTTCATGTGGATTCATTCATTCTTAATCATGCAATATTCCTGCAGCAGGCACATCCTCACTAAGTTTAAAGCTATCCTATGCTTTATAACTCTGCATTTCTTCTCCTTGCCTGAAGGATTGCCTAGGTAAACATATCACTCAAATTTTGACACATTTGTGTGGTTCAAAGTGTGTAGGACATTGACCTCCAAGATTGCTTACACAAGTCATCCTAAACTCATCAGATTTTTAACTAGATTTCTTGGGTGTATAGTCCTTATGCATACAGCAAGAGAATATTGTCAGGTGAGGTCAAAACTGTCAGCATTCTGTGGTACTTCTCAGTTTAAGCATATGTTTTAGCATGGGAAATGATTTGGCCCAATTTCTACTCCTGGCACCAAATCTCACTCTTCAGTTTTACTTTAAGGGGAAAAAAAAGGGGAAAAACAACCCTCAAATGCAAACCATACATGATTATCAATGAGAGAAATTTTCAGCCAGGAATACTTATTTTTAGACCTACATCTGTGCTGTATGATACTCATAGACAGATACTGGAAGAGAATGATAATAAAAGTATCTCCATGTGGCTGATTGCTGTTGGCTCTCCCTGGGAACACAAAGCACTCAGCCTCTTTGATGTAGCCAGAGCAGTACAAGACACACCAGGAATGGAGAGGTTTTAAATTTACAGACTTCTCCTACTGCAAATAAGCTCAGAAATTGTGTAGGGAGCTGAAAATAGACAGGCATGAAAAGAAAGGATATTATTGTGACTGACTAAATCAAGGCACAATGACAGCAGAACAGCAAGAGCCTTGTTTGAGGTGTGAAGTCTCAAGTGGGAGCAAATAAGAGGAGAAGTATGCAGCATCAGATCAGCATCAGTGCCAGGCTCTGCAATTTCCAATAGATTTGAGTTTTACAGGTCTCAGGAGCCATTAGCTTCTTGTCACTAAAAATTCATCAGGTCTAACATCTAAGGAGACTTCACATGGAGATCTTGACCCAGGAGCCAAAAGATCTTTTTGTTATCACAAGCAGGATTGTCATAGTGAAAGGAAACAATATAATTCTAAGAGAAGTTGCAATGCTGCAAATTCAATTGCTGCCTTTCTAGGTTCAACCAGGACACACTTTCAAGGGTACACCAGTGTTCTTTGGGAAAGGAAATCAATAGCCAGATATTCAGTGTCCATCCCAGTATACTGGAAATAATTTTTTCATATGAATATTTGGAAAAATATTCTCCAAAGCTTTTTTTTGTAGTTATTGGTGTTGATACTTATAATAAATTCTTTGTCTTATGAGATGATGGAGAAAAACTCACAATCTGACTTTTTGCATACTGAGCTGGAGTCTCAAAAATTCCCAATTAAGTTAGGTGCCTTTGCAAGCTTCTTCTTAATAAGACTTCTCCCTTGTCAGAGTCACAAAAAAACCCCTTTTATAGAATTGCAGAAAATCACTAGTCCATTCACTTGCCTCAAGGTTTGGTCAGCTGTTCCTGTGTAATTCTGAGGACTGTTTGTGTAATTTTTTTCTTAGAATGGTCAGATGGTTGGGGTTCCAAAAGCTACCAGGAAATTTTCTCCAGTGCTCTGCTATCCTCACTGACCTATTGAAGTGTCTAAATTGATTTTTTTCAGGATGCAGTTTCACCATTTATGTCCTGTGATCATGGATATCATGTCCATTTGCAGAACGTTCAGGCTTTGAGAACATTTATGATGTTATTTGTCAGTCTTCTCTACTCCAGACAAGAAAATCAATATTCCATCAATATTTCCATATAGATCATGAGTTCCAGACCACTAATAACTTTGTACTTTCCCCTCAGCAGTCTCTAATTCACACATACTCCTTCTGATATTCAATACTCAGTCCTGAACACAAGGTTTTATTAGAGATTCTATCAGCAGTGAGTGTAGTGGAAGTGATAATGTCCATATAAGAGTGTGGCTATTTCACTACACCGTGCACACAATAGCCAGTGTTGATCCACCAGAATCCCATATCTTTTTCTCAGTTACTGGTTACCTCAGCCATCCTTTGTGCATTCTGTTTTTATTTGGTTGGTTATGCTTATGTCCTCTAATTGTTCTCATTAAGTTGTGGTTGGGCTTCTTTTATTTTTTCTCCAAGTAATTTCTCCCTTTGGAATTCCAGTCCTGTTTTCTGATGTATTTGCAGCTTAGAGTCATCTGTGTATTTTTAATAAACACAGTCTGTATTCCTTTGAGCAGATATGTAAGTGTATTAGGCTAAAGATGAACTCCTCAGGAACTCCACCTTATGCATCATTCCACTTTAAAGGAATACCCTTGATAGCTACTCTTTGAATATGACTTTCCTGGCACCTTTATACCAAATTTACAGACCTTTCCTAAGCTTCCTTCTGAAAACAGTACATCAAATAGTGAGAGAGTCAGGGTAGAATGTAGATAGAGTTTATCTGTTGCTTTTTCCCCTCAGTAAAGGGAAATTCCGTGTTTGTAAAAGAAAAATTTGTCTCTTTGTTCTCATCTAAGTATTTACAGAGAGTTTATTTATGATGGTACTTTCTGGGGACTTAAAGCTTCTCTATTCTTGTTTTTCTCCCACTTTAAAAGTTGTCACTTCATTTTTCTTTTCTTCATTCACTAATGGTGACCCCACCACTTCCCCTGGCAGGCTGTTCCAATGCTTTGCAACCTATTCCATGAAGAAATTTTTCCTGACATGCAATCTAAACCTCCACATGTGCAACTTAAGGCCATTTCCTCTTGTCCTATCACTTGTTACCTGCAAGAAGAGACTGACCCCTACAGCCTCCATTCAGGCAGTTGTAGAAGAGTATTAAGTTCCCTGCTGAGCCTCCTTTTCTCCAGGATAAACACCCCCAGCTCCCTCAGCCAGTCCTCACCACACTTGTGCTCCAGACCCTTCTCCAGCTCCATTGCCCTTCTCTGGACATGCTCCAGCCCCTCAGTGTCTTTGCTGTAGTGAGGGACACAGGATTTGAGGTGTGCCACAGTCACTGTCCTGGTCCTGCTGGCCTCGCTATTCCTGATAAAGGCCAGAACGCCCCCGGCCTTCTTGGCCACCTGGGCACATGCTGGCTCAGGGTCAGCCACTGTTGACCAGCTCCCTCAGGTCCTTTTACTCTGGGCAGCTTGCCAGCCAGAAAGCTTTCCAGCTTTCCAAGTACATCATATTGTTTTCCCACTGCAAGCAAGAATTTTTATTTTTGAATTTAATGTTTACTTTTAAAAGAACTGCCTCAACCAGTCATCTTTTGATACCTATAGACATTTCCTGGACTGAAATTCAGGATTTTTTTTCCTTTTCCTGGATCTGCTTATTGAACAAGACAGTTTCCCCAGCAAGGCACTTTGCTTCAGTTTCTCCCCCAGTTAAAAGGGAATAGTAATATTTATTCCTTTATAGATCCCTTTCACACCCACTGCTGAGACACTGTGGCATTATTAAACAACAGAATCATTCAAATTCCCTAATGTCTTTGGGAACAAGACACTATATTAAGGAAATTGGTTTCAATTATTTCAAAGCTGCTATTTTGATTATTTGAAGTATTTTGATGATCTGTGTTTAAAAAAGTAAATAGTTTAAGGGAAGAGACTTAGTCTCTACATTTAAAAATATTATTGAACTCCACAAGCAATTTGAGATGAATCTTCAATGAATATCTAAACCACAGATATTTATATTAATGTTTTCTTATTTATCCTGTTGCTCAAGCTGGTTACAGTGTTTGTTAATATTTAACTGGAAATGCTAGAAACTTCAAAACTGTGAGGTTTTGTCATTCTAAAGTGAACTGAAATTTCTGCATTTACCTTGAAAGAAGAACTGTTCAGGCTGATAAATCTATTCGATACTGTCACCTGTGATTTAGTGGTTTTTGTAAATGCTAGCTACAGACAGAGAAGTACAGTAGGGTGAGAGTAGACTGTGTGGCAGACCATTCCATGCCTGAGACATTGCTTCATTCACTTAATTGTGCTGGACCACAATTAAATTCATAGTACAAGTCAGATTTATTTACTGTAAAATCTTTTTCTCCCTCTGATTTCCTTTCTTTATCAGTAGTTCTGAGCCTTGAGGGCTTACAGAAAGGACTATTGATGACCACAGTGCTCTCTGTACATCTGGGATAATTCATTGTTAATGGTGACAGTTTCAAGTCTGTGATCTGTTTATGAAGAAAACACTGTGCTGATGCTCCAGGGACTGCAGAGGGGAAAAAAAGAAAGGGGACATGAAAAAAAAAATTATAATGTGGCTTTTATGGAAGAAGATGAAAGGTTTGTTTTGTTCTTGCTCCTTTTGCCCACATCAAAAATGCTGTTTATTGTGCAAAAGAAGGTATGATATAGAATTTAAGAACTGATTGCTTTTGCATTTCCCCAACTTTCAGAATAATATTGACAGGTAGAATGGGGACAAGTAGAGAATATCAGGGACCTGTACCTTTGTGAGAGGTGAAGCAGGAGCGTGACTCCCACACAGGGGAGAATATTTTGCACGGGGCTATATCACTGATAAACTTTCCGACTTGTTTTATTTTGGAACTGAATGCTATTGGGTAACTGCAAAGCAAGGACCTACCATGCTCTTTTTGTGCCCATTGCACTTCCCTTTAGAGGTATCAAGGTGATGCTGTAACTGTTTATTTTGAGGGGGGTTGTTTTCCAGTGATAGTATTTTCTTTTTTTCCAAATAATCTAGTTTTATTCAGTTGCATGGAGTTCTTGGGAGCAAAGCATTTGAGGAGGAAGCTGTAACATGAGTTTCAGCTGTGAAAATGGAAGCAGTGAGCTGAGATTAGAGATGCTATACCATGTGGAAACAGGGTAGTATTTCACATCAGATGTTGTAGAATAGAAGTGTCCAGGTTTTACCATTTGTTGAGAGTTTTTCAAGGTTTTTCTCTGGTAAGATTTTAAACTAAAAGATAAGAGATTTAGATTAAGTGTTAGGAAGAAAATTTTATTCAGATGGAAGTAAAGCGCTGGTACAAGTTGCCCAGAGAAGCTGTGACTGCCTTATCCTTGGAAGTGTTCAAGGCCAGGTTTGATGGGATCCTGAAAAACTTGGTCTAGTGGAGGTATGCAGCCTATGGTGGTGATGCTGGAACTAAATGATCTTTCAGGCCCCTTCCAAACCAAATGATTCTATAATCCTATGATTTGTATGGAGTACATTTCGTAAAAGATGGTTAATTTATGTTAGGTACAATGAATTTGCAAGAAGTTTAAGATATTCATCCTATAAATCTATGAATGTTCTACATCTTACTGAAAAAAAATATTGAAGACAAATCTCAGGAGTTAAAACTCCAAAGACAAACTACTGAACATGATGTGGTAAATTGACCTTGGCTGGCTGCCAAACCTCCCCACAGCAGCTCTCTCATTCCCCATTTTGAAGAAGATGAGGGGACAAAAAGTAAGATGGGAAAGCTTCTGGTTCAAAATAAGGACATAGAGATTATTTACTAGTTACCAGCATGGGCAAAACAGATTCATCTTGGGAAAGATTAAGTTAATTTATTGCCAATTAAAATAGAGTAGAATGGTGACAAAAAGAGATGAACCTAAAGTCACCTTATAGACATTTCCCCCTTCTTCCCGGGCTCAAATTAATTCCTTAATTTCCAGCTCTTCCATTTCATCTTTCTATTTCCTGAGGAGGAGCAGAGAAATAGGGAATGGGGATAGAAATGGGGCATGGGGTTTCTGGTCAGCTCATAACACATTGCTTTGGCTGCTCCTTCCTTTTCACACCGTTTCCCTGCTCGAGAGTCGGCTCTTTCCCAAGGGAAAGAGTTCTTCATTAATTGTGGTGGCTGCAGATCTTCGGGCACAGACTGCTCCAGCGTGGATATCCACAGGGTATCACAGGCCCTGCCAGAAAATCTGCTGCAGCAGGGGTTCCTCTCCATGGGCTGCAGCCCCTGCCAGGAGCCTCCTTCTGCACAGGCTCTCCACACACTGCACCCTCCCAGCACATCTGCCTGCCAGGCCGTGGGGATGCCCATGGGCTGCAGTGTGGGTGCTCTGTGCTGCAGGAAGGGAATGTGCTCCCCACTGGCTGCAAGGAATCTCTGCTCTGGCACCTTCCTGCCTCTCCTTCACTGACTTGAGTGTCTGCAGAGTTTTTTCTCTCCCGTTTTTCCTCACTCCTCTCTTTCACAGCTGCTGTGCTCTATTTTCTGCCCTTTCTCCAATGTGTTATCACAGAGGCACCACCAGGGCTGCTGATGGGCTCAGCTTTGGCCATTGTTGCCTTTGGCTTGGAGCCAACTGGAACAGGCTCTGTCGGGCATGGAGGCAGCACCTGATTTCTTACAGAAGCCACCCCATCAGTCTGCCAAAACCTGACCACATAAACCCAATGCACGAGCAGAACATTAGACATTGTGACATTTTCACGATATTTAAGTCTGTAAGGGACCATTTACACCATCATTTGTCACAAACCATTACTTTTATCCAGCTTCAGTTAAACAAAACATTTTTATTTGGGCAAATATAAATCATATTTACAAAACAAGAGACACTAGCTGATGGTAGTGCCAAAAGACCTTAAGGACACCACATTAATTAGGTTAAAAATGTCCCATTTCAGCTGACAAAATGTACCTCGTGAGGCAGACAAAACCAAAACTGTCTACAAGCTCTCAACTATACTGAGGTAATGGAGAATTTTTTCTGACTCGGGTGAGCAGTATGAATAGATTAACTGGTAACATCATGCAGATGGCTGAGATGGCTCCTACAGGAGTGCTCCAGAAAGAAGGATTATTGTGCACAGAGCTATGGTGAAACTGGAGTGTAGAACTGCAAACTGCAAAAGAGAACGACACGGAAGAACCTCTATTTTCCTTCTGTTTCTTCAGCCCTCCCAACAAATCATTCCTATGTTTCCCTGCCTTCAGTGATAGCAAGTTGCATCTTATTTCAATGTTGAATTTGTCTGAGTTCAACTTCCAGCTCTTGGTGTGATAATAAAGTATGGGAATAGTATTATAGTCTTGGTATAGTAACACAATAAAATTTTATGAAGCTATCATCATGCCTTATAAAGTAGAAGGAAAGGACACAACCTTTTTTTTCTTTTTTTTTTGCTTCTTCTGTTCAGATCATCTACTAAAATGACAAGAACAATTATGGAAACAATTATTGCAGGGAGGAACAACGATACTGAGGCCTAACTTGTCCTGCGTGAGCCTAGTTTTACAGTAGTTTAACTTCAGTAAAATCAATCACAGTAACAGGAAAGGGAAATTGAGTGAAAAGGATCCTAAAATTCATCTTGATGGCCTGAACAGAATCCCAACTGCTTAGCAGGCTTGACTGAGCTTGATAATATTATCTTTAAAATTATGTGTTAACTCAGTTGCTGCTTGCTGTCGGTGCTCAGAATCCCTGAATGTGGTGCTGTTACTGACTGCTTTGTTCAGGAGGCTGCTGCTCCTCCTGGATATCATCAAATAATGGAGGTCTTGGGGAACTGTACACTGCAAATAACTTATTTTCATTTTGTTTCTCTGCTTTGGGAATCTGATGCTTTTTTGAGTTTGGGTTTGAGTTTGGGTTTTTAACTTTTATATTCTGAGAAAATTCTGATTAGAATTATGTCTCCTACAGCAAAACTACTCCAGTAGGATTTTCTTTTTGTCTCACAGCATAAGATGATCTGTAACATTGTTATGGTTTATTGAAAGTTATACCTTTTTAAGACAACATGAAAGTAGAGAGTTATTTGTCAAGCACTGGTCATGATCATCAAATCTTTTAATGAAACACTTCTGAAAATAAGACAACAGGATGGGCAGCATTTTTCATTGACTTAGTAAACCATTAGCCTTACTTAATAGGTTTTGCAGATTATTCTGCAAATTGCTGATTTGATTAACTCTGATGAAGTTTAGCTGCCTCTAAAATTGGAGTTACAGAATTACAAGATATTTCAGGAAGCCCCCAACTGAAGTAGATTGGCTAAGCAATGTGTCTCAGTGGACTTCAGCAGAAGTTGTGCATACTCAGCACCTTGGTGAATCTGACTAGAAATGAGGACTGCTTAGAATTGAAATGGAGGAACTGCAAGCCTGTTTGTATAGGAGAAGGCAGTCTGTGAGCTTAAAAAGAGAGCAGAACCCGTCTTCCCCAATTCACTCTTTGCTTAACGTTTTCTGACTGAATGAAAATTACATTCTTTCACATTTGTTGAATGTCAATGGAAGAAAAAATATAGACTCTCAACAGTGTGCCAATGCTTTGAGTTACCCTGAAAATGGCAGAGATACATTTTTTATAGTCTGATAATTTTTTTTTCTTGCAGAAATTATTACCATGAGCAGGAAGCAGGTTCAGTATTGGAGAGTGTCCAAATATCCAACATGGCATTTAACTCATAAATTAAATTATAACTTAGGTCCCTTGCATCTCCCTCATTTTAATTTTTAATTAAATGAGTCCTGCTTTTCCTCTGTTTCAGAAATTCAGACTTCAACTCCTGTTAAGGTCATAGTACTGCAGCCACAAGTATCATGTTCTGAGTTGTCCCACAACCAAGTTTTCAATTAGCTATCTATGTCTTATTTTTCTGTCCATAAAATCAACCTGAGTGCAATCTGAAGAATTTTTTTTTTTAACCTATGGCTATGCTCTGATGGAATTACAGTTTAGTACCTGTGACCTGATCTATGAGACACATAGGATGCCCAGGCAGATCAGCAGCACGTTCTGTACACATTATGTCCAACATATCCTGAATGCACACGTCTGTGCTTGAAGCAACTAGAGAGGAAATTCATTGGACTTTGTCTAGAACCAAAAAAGTTGTTTCCATCTCAACTCAGTCCTGTGCTTTGCTCCACGGTTGATGGAGATAAGTGGACTTTACTGGCACACAGTTTGTATGGCTGCAAGAAGAGAGGAATTTCATTGTGTGAGCAGAAGTGGGTCATTTGCAGCCTGCATCTGCCTCTCCTGAGCCGTGCAAGTGCCTTGTAAGTCTTTAATTAATTGTCATGTTGGTGCCTTGAAAATCTCAGGACCCCACCATTGCCTATAAATGCTGATGTTTAGACAATGAAATTCCATCCTGGGAAGTTATAGTCAGGGAGCTTGAATTATGTGGAGAAAGGTGGGCCCAAAAAATAGGGATGCACCTGTTAGACCTCCAGATTCTGGGAAATCACCAGAGATGAAGAGATTAAAAGAAGGATTTCTGAAAGCACTTCAGAAATTATGGATTATATTCTCATTGAGTTTGTTGGCAGATATCTTTAAATGCTGAAAGTTTTTCTCTTCCTACCTATCATATTTCATTCAGTACTTGAATAGTGACTCCAGTCCTCAGCCTGCCTGTCTTCCTTTCTTTCATCACTGGCCTGCTCACTTCATGAACTAGCAGTATTTTGTCCCATGGTTTTTAATTTGTAGGAGCATCCCAGAAACTTTTAACAAATTATTCCTTTGTGACAATGTATTTGCTTTATGTAGGAAGGCTTTGGTAGCAGGGAGGCTACAGGGGTGGCTGCTGTGAGACACTGCTAGAATCTTCCCTCATGTCCAACAGAGTCAAAGTTAGCTGGCTCCAAGATGGGTTCACTGTCCAAGGCAAAGCCCGTCAGTGATGGTGGTAGCACCTCTGGGATAACACATTTAAGAAGGGGCAAAAAATTGCACAAAAAATCTGCAGACAAAGCAAGGCACGAGATACAACTCTGCTGACGCCAAGGTCAGTGAAAAAGGAGGGGAGGAAGTGCTTCAGTGCCTGAACAGAGACTCCCCTGCAGCCTGTGGAGGTCTGTGCTGGAGCAGTTTATGGAGAATCATAGCCTTTTAGAAGGACTCAGAGGAATCTGTGGAGGAGACCTTCACTTTGGACCAGGGGAAGAGGGTGAGGAGTCCTCCCCCTGAAGAAGGAGTCGGTAATAACATGTGATGAACTGGCAGAAACTTTGATTTCCCATCCCCCTCTGCTGCTGCTGGGGAAAAGGTAGAGAAAATGGTGAGTGAAGCTAAGTCTGGGAAGAGGTGAGAGGTGGGGGGAACATGTTCTAAGGTTTAGTTTGATTTCTCACTGTCCTGTTCTGATTGGTATTTAATTAAACTGTTTTCCCCAAGCTGAGTCTGTTTTGACTGGATGGTAACTGGTGAGTGGTCTCACCCTGTCCTTGTGTTGACTGTGAATCTTTTGTTATGTTTTCTGTCCCTTGCCCAGCTGAGGAGGAGAGAGATAGATTGGCTTTGGTGGTCACCTTGTGTCTAGTCAAGTTCAAAGGTATTACAGAAATTCTACTTACTAGTAATTTAATGACCTACACCATGTCTCTTCTAAAACTGCCATTTGGGTGGTAAAAGCAAAGTACATGACTGAGGAGGAGTAGTAGGAGTAGTAGTCTCATATGATGAGACCCACTTACACTGAGCAATATAATCTCTGTTTTCTTATGCTGTCTTTTTTTTGATTTTTTTTTCTTTTTGTCTTTTCTTAGACATGGCCAGAAATTGTCTTCTTGTTTGTCTGTCACGACCAAGTTATAAGATCTTATCATAAGTAGGGCTGGTAAGTGCTATGTAACAAAAAAGAATTGTCTTGATCAACTTCTGAGCTGTATAGTCATTACAATTCCCACTCTGAGGATTCTTCCAAACCAAAGCCCTCCTATCCTGATATTTAGGTGGAGACCAGATCAATTCTGGACATTTTTACAGGGTGTGGAAATAACCTCAATTTCTTCTCTGCATATAGGCTCCAAAAACATGATCCTAGGCATAAGCCACAAAACTTTTACTTCCTATTGAAATACTGTCAAATGTTGTAATATGTATTACAAAGGAAGGACAACTGATTAGCTCTATTAATTTACATACAGAACAGTCTTCCTTTCACATGCTTATTAATAGAAAGATTACTAGTGTAATTGACCAAATCCACTCAGCACAATTAAAATGGATTTTAAGGGCTTTGATGTACATCACTGTAAGCAGAGGAAGCAACAGTTAAATCCCCAATTAACACAAAGAGAATATGAGACAGGATTTTGTATCATTTCATTGCAAGCAAACAGAAAGAGAATAAATCCTCCCTCTGTAATGAAGTTTACTCCCTACAACAAGCAAAACCAATTTAAAGATATTGTAAATCTTAAATTATTCATTTCATTCTCAATAGGTCATTAAAAAGCTGCTTCTAGCTTCTAACATTTGAGTATGATTCTTGGTTTATAGCAAGGATTGCAAAAGGGAAGGAAAGATGTGGAACCCCCAAAGGAATCTGAAAGTTGAAAACAACAGAATGAGCAAAACAAAGCTGAAGGTCTTTTTATCCTTGGGATTTTCAGAGTGACTTGAGAGGATTTACTGGGTTTTGGACTCCCATGCTTTTAGTTGGTTAAAAAACTAAAGGATCAGCAATCACCTGGGTCCTGTCTGAGCAACCCACATGCTGAGGGTATGTAACTTGCATGCCACTTTGGCTATTCTGGTAGGACTGCCAGGAGAGGTTAACCTTGTAGATCATGGTGTTAATGTGATAAAAGCTTGCTCATATCCATCACTCTGCTTTGCTCTGCGGAGGGATACATGAACATGTTCTGTGAAATCATGCAGCTTCTGGAGCTGGCATTGAATCTTGATACTCAGTTGATCAATCTGACTTGAAAACTTAATTTTGCTCCCTTAAAGGTTCTTGCTTGGCCATGAGACATAAGAATTGGTCCAGTATCCACTTCTTTACCCTCCTGTCTGAGTGCCTCACGGCACCTTCTTGGTACTTGCCTGGAAGTCTCTCTTATTCTCCAGTTCGTGTATAAATACTTCTATGTTACCACACAGAAGACATATTTGGAGTCTTAAGAGAGCTATGAAAGCCACTTTTGAATATTCTGGTTGCTAGCAGCCTATGGGGTACCAGCAGCCTTCATAGTTCAACCTAGTGACTGCCTTGGTAGTCCTTCTGTGACAGCCATGTGCGAATAATGCTGACAGCAGAAAAGCATGTTATTTGTTAAAAATAATTACATGTAGTGTATAAAACCAGCTTTTCAATTGAAAGAGAAATATTTACTCAAGTGGCAAACATACAATAAGATCTACTCTATTTTAACGTGTCTTGTCCACTGTCTCTGAATGCAGAGCACTCTCTGCAGGGATGTGAAGGAAGGGTACCACAATTAATGTGACTGCGAAAATAGAGATCCCGAGACAACTTGTTATTTAACAAGGGAATGAAATCAAACAATTTCTCTGTAATGTGGGCTACAAAAAAAAAAAAAAATTAAAGGTCTGACTTTTTTTCTCTCAGGCATTGTCTTTTCTAAACACACAGTGATGTAGGTGGCAGAGGCCACTGCTAGCACTTCTGTGATCTCTTCACTTTCACTCTGTGATGTGGCTGTAGGGAACCAGTTATGCACATATATTAGGCTAGATAGAGGGTTCAGAAGAACTGGAAGAAAAATACTGGAAGTAGCAGTACTAGAGTTTGTCCTGCAGTAGGATCAGTCTGGCCTTTGAAAGTCTGTGGGGAGCACCTTTGCACTACGATAGTGCAGGATTTTAATGTCTTGCCTTTATTAGGATAAAATCTGGTTGAGGCTGGGCTATATAGAAAACGTTGCTCTTGAAGAGTTTTCTGGTGTGTTGTTGGTGTTTCTGTGCATTTGTGTGGTCTGGTCTTTTTGGTGGTTGTTTTGTTTTGTTTTGTTTTGCTTTAGCTGGGGAGAGAAGGTTGTTGTGGATATTTTTTTTTTGGGAGAGGGGGTAGTTGGTCCTTGTTACAGCTGGAATATGTGCGTTTGCTTTTTAATTCAATGGAAAGTTGGTGAATCAGTAAGACTCACATGTTTTTTCCTTGCTTCGGTACAGACTCTCCATGTTTCTGTGGCATCCGGTACCGAGCCAGGGACATTGTATTGTATCTCTGATCAGAAAAAATTATCTACTTATGAATTATTAACTTGGATCAAATCTCCCCCATATTCCGTGGGGAGGAATAGACACTTTTAAGAAGCAATTCTTTTCCATATTTCAGATGAATTGCACCCCAAAAATGACTATGTCTTTCCAGTTCTAATACAGGGAACCTGACATGAGTACCATTAGTACAAGTGTAAATATTTTTTCTGTCCAAAATAAGAAATTATATCCAGATTGTGTGCCAGCCTATTATGGAGTCCTCAGTGGCAAAATCCCACTCTAGAGCAGTTTGAAATGATCTACATTTTCCATTCTCTTTGTAGCACTTTCTGTCTTTCTCTTTGTCTCCAACTTCCAGACAAAAGAGGTAGGATAAATGTCCCTGAATGTTTTTGCTGGCTCGACAGCTCAATAAAAGTATGATGAACCTTTTGAAGAGGCTTTTTTTCCTTTATACAGGAGTCAAACTAATCTTATATTAAAGACTTATCACAAAATAAAAGAATTGCCACATGGAGTTAATCAGGAAGCACTATTCTATTTTTAATTCACAGTCTACTTGAAATCATGTTAAATTGCAAGGATTGATTAAACTCTAGATAAAAGCATCTACATTTATATCCAGCTATAGGTATCTCCATGTGTCTTGGGTGCCAAATCTGTCGCTGCTATCAGTGAATCCTGGAAAACAATTCAGCTGGCCATGAGTAAAATGTTGTATAATCTAGCGTGGGATAATTTCTCCAAGACTCTTAATTACATTAACTAGAGGATAGGCTGGAATATAAGGAGAGCTCAAAACTTTTGTTCACCGGAGAACATCTACACATAGATAATTCAAACTTCTTACTTTGCAACTGAATTTCCTACAACTTGAAAACCCTCAGCTGAAAGGTGCCAACATACTCATGAAGGTCAGATTTTCATGCATAATGGCAGTTCTAAATATAGATGGTAAAGGAGTTCAGGGTGTTCCCCCATCAATTCATGATGACACACATAATAAGTTGCTGCTACTTTTAAGGGTCTTGCAAACAAACAAGTTTTACAGTAGGTAGTTTATTAAGGAATGAGTCATTTTGTTGCCTATAAAAACAGCACTGAAAATAGAAGGACTGGTGTATGGAAAGTTTAATTATGATTCAAGTGGATTATGCTGAAATGTTTGTTGTTCAGAAAATTACTTCATGAAGGTAGTAGCTGCAATTTCCTTCAGCTTTCTTACTCCCTGGTAACATTTGTGATTGAATTGACTGCAAAACAAATCCCTCTGAATAGCTGACTAACCCTGCAATATAGATTGGTTACTAGCACTCTGGGATTCTTCAGTAGTGAATTTACAAGGTGAACTGTATGGAACAGTTCAAAAGAAACCTTATTCAGCAAAGGTTTTACTTTTTGCATTTACCATGCTATTGAGCACCTAATCAGTGAATAATTTACTGGGTTTTGCAAAAAGTATTTGTCATCTATCATCCTGGTTTCAAACATGAATAAGTGAGTCTCCAAGTAACCTGATCTAGTGGAAAACATTTCTGCTAATTGCTGGGGAGTTGGACTAGGTGGCATCTAAAGATTCCCTCCCAACCCAAGGTGTTCCATGTTTCTATGATTCTATGGTAAGTAAAAGGAAAGAAACAAAGAAATTATGTTCATAAACCTATCCCAATCAATAGAGAGGAAGATAAAAATGTTCCTTCCATATTTCAAGGTCTTTGGAAAGGAATATAATAGTTTTTATCACGTAATTTTTTTTTTCTAATTTAGGAATCACCAGGATCCACAATTACATCAAATTAACTTTACAACTCTTTTCAATATTTAATATGATTACTTTACTATGTTAATTTTTAGCCTGATTTTTTTCCATCCTAGCTACTTAGAAGTCCTAAGTTTTAATACCTGGTCAGTAACCTTCATCCAAGTTTAAGGTCATCTCAATGACATTGTGCTTGCCATGCGAACTATCTTGATTTCCCATCCCACTTGGACTGGATGACCACTGTAGGTCCCTTCCAACTGAAACATTCTATTCTATTCTATTCTATTCTATTCTATTCTATTCTATTCTATTCTATTCTATTCTATTCTATTCTATTCTATTCTATTCTATTCTATTCTATTCTATTCTATTCTATTCTATTCTATTCTATTCTATTCTATTCTATTCTACAATCCAACATGATATGTGTGTATCATTGTTAATCTTTAAGCATTTATTTTTCATATCTATGTATAAGTCATAAATATGATGACTTCACTGTGATCTGCAGAATTCTATCCCATTTGTATACTTTCATGAATGCTACTCAAATTTACCCAAATGAGCATATAACTGTAAGAGATTGCTGCTGAAACCAAAATTACCCTGTACTGTGTACTGGTGTATTCAGAAAATATGTGAGAATGGCAGGAAACATTACATCTCCATTTGAAATTGCAGGGTTTTTGCTATATTTTTGTATATTATAATTCATATTGATGTGCCCTATTAGGTTTTTAGCATCAGGCAGAAGGTAACACTGGCATTTTTTAAAAGTACTGCTATTGACAAAGACTCTGTGAGAAATTTAGAAGTTATCAACAGAAAACCTTCCATAAATTACATGTGTTTTAAATTTTCTTCTGCTGTTTTATTAGGTTTTGTGTTCTCCAGTTGTAGACAAAAAGGACACCATGCCACACCTTATTTCCACCAAAGTGTTAGTGAGGCAGGTTTTGGAATAATTTATCATATTTTGCTATTTATAAAAGATCAAATGATTTTGAACTCTCAGATGAATGTATTATCTAAAATCCATTTCACATTTCCTCAAAGGAAGTATCACAGTGTGATAGATCCCCTGTGGCTCCTTATTACCCACAGAACTGAATTCCAGATGTTGTGTCCAATAACACATGAGGGAACTAGCTAGTTCAAAACTAACTCTCAGCCTGTTGCCAGCCATGGAAGGTGAAGTAGGCAGGTATACTTCCTTGCTCATGTTCCCTCTTAAACGTGCGGGTACCACTGTCATTGCTGAGTCCACTGTGTTTCCTACGCTGTGACACAATCCTCATGAAAAATTGCAGACAAGGATTAAAGGGATGATCAAATGAATACATGATCATCCTTCAAAGAGCAAGCTTACCTCAAAAGAGGTCGTGCTGTTTAATTCCACATTTGCAGAGGGCCCACTGGAAATCAATCATTTTTGGGTTATGCCTGAGGCAGAGAAAGGTCGCAGCCTTTAGTTTGTGATTGGTTCAGTCAAATTGAGTCCCAGTATGAACTAGAGCTATCTAATGATCTGATGCATAAATTAATATTCCCCTATATCTAAAACTCTAGGAAGGAAAAACAATCATTACTAAAATGAGACTTAGAAATACTAAGCTATATTTTAGGAAAAATTGTAAGATTAAGCAGAGATAAAGACAAGACACAGATTAAAGAAATAAAATAGAACTTTGTGGATCACGAACAGCCCAGACACACATTTACAGTCCTCAATAGCAGTCAGACTCTCCCAATGGCAATTTCACATCTAGTTGTCAGAAGTCATCAGGCTTGCCATAGGATATAGGTGTGCCTTCAACATATTATTCATGAAGGTCTCTGGATCCTTCTTCTGCTGTGCTTTTCATCCTTTCATAATATTCTCTACTGTTTCCACTCTGCAAGGCAGATGCCTCAATGTATAGAGTAGTGACATTTTGGGATGCCCAGACCTGACTATTTCTGGAAGAAGAAGGACCTAACAGACAGTGACGACAGTCTTGCCAACAGACACCAAAACACAGCCTTTTCCATAATGTACCAAGATTAGCACAGTGGCATAGAAATCAGATACTTAACTAATCTTTTGTTGCAGATAGCTGAGACCTGTGGCTCTACAACAGGTCAGTTCTTCTAAGATTCACTATGGAATCAAAGAATCATTTAGGTTGGAAAAGACATCTAAGATCATCAAGTCCAGCCATTAACTGCCAGGCTCACCAATAAACCTAAGTGTCACACCTATACAACATTTAAATACCTGCAGGGGTGGTGCTCCAACCCTTCTGCCACTCTTCTTGCATATACCATTTGTAGACTGAGACAGCAGAATTAGTGACCTTGCTAGGACACCATCCCTCTAACATTGGTGTGCTACCCCCAGGCTTATCTCTGGTGGCCCTGGTTTTATGCCTTTCCCTCTTGATTTGATGCTTCGAGATGAGACACTTAAGCTCTTTGATTATTGGCTTGTGTGACTGCAGTGTGTGACTGTGCATCAAATGAGGAGTTCTGGCTCTCTCTGAAGAGAACAAAGACCCTCTTTCATTTCATGTTAAAAGCAGAAGATGATCTCACTGTGGTCATGGTGCAGGGCTTGGCCTCACTGCACAGGCCCAGAAGAATCCCAGTACAGCCAATGCACATGTGAACACTAGGTGTGAGTTGCCATGGTCACTGTACCTTTACAAATCCAGTTTCAGAGCCAGTGGCTGAGCAGCTGGCTGGCAAGATCCCTTCAAACACAGGTTTCTGCCCCTGAGTGGCACCAGTCGCGGACTTTTGTGTCCTGCTGATGTTGTGGGTCTCCTTTCCAGTGGGCACAACTTATGTTAATGGCTGCCAGCTCTCTCTTTTCTCTCTTTCTGTGTGAATGGCTTCTTTGAAGCAGTTCTCCAGGTCTGTGTTATTCTGCCCTATGCATGCTCTGCACAAGAGTAGGCTGCAAAATCAATCCCTCTTTGCAGAAGTCTCTTCTCAGATATTTTTTGACTAAATTACAGTTCTAAGCAACCTGATTTTACTCCTGTCCTTCAGACACCTTGATTATTTTTTTTTCAGTTTCCTTTCATTTAATGGACAAGATTGGTACCCTTTTCCACGATGGCATAGATAGTGCCTCTCCCTTTTAACCTAGGGCCATTTTAGAAGCTTAAGTGATTTCAAAGCTGACTTTGGTGAAATGGAGGAATAAAAAAAACCCCAAAACCAAACAAAACCAAACTACCACTCCACGAAGAAATACATGACTGATAAGAGAATTTTGAACTCCATATCTTCAATCCCTCATTTGAGTGCCTGAGATTTTGTGATACATAAGGCCCTTTGTCAGAGGACCCCACAGACAGTTATTAACAAAGAGCTTGCCATCCAGTAGTAAAAATGATGGTCAACTCAGCAACATTTTCCTGCATACCACCATGATCTATTTGTTTTCAGTGATAAAATCCTTTTTATTTATTTGCTTTTCACTTCTAACTTTAAATACTTTAACAACAGTTTTAAAAGGAACTGAAATGTTTTGTTATAGGAGTAGGCAGAGCCAATTTTCTTTCCTTCTGAAACTGGGATTTAGATACCACTCATGCTTTTGGGGATTTCATAAATCTGTGTCTTGGCTCCTCATACATTTACATGCTGGGTGGGCTGCTGGAAATGACAATGACATTGATCACTTTGGCCATGCCCTTGTAAACCAAGAGTGCTGTTTTGATCTTTTATCTTTTCATTTGCCCCATCTGGTTTAATTTGAAAGGTCCCTAATGACAGCCTCTTTTTCTCTGTGGATTATTGGTGCTTTGCAGATTCTGGGTTATGAAGATCTACTACAGTCCCATTAGGTAAGTAAATACTATTATCACTATTCAAAAAGGACAAGGGCTGAGGAGATGAGGCCTAATTTGTGACCTGACAAAGATCATGGTGAAGGTCTATAGAATAATTTAGAATGGAAAAAAATGTCTGCCAGACTATGAGTTCTTTGTCAAACGTTTGTGATGAATAATTACCTGAAGCAAAGTTTTGCGATGAGTAACGGTCTGAAGCGTGACCATTTTTTCCAGAATTCCTGTTTGCTTTTAACAGTTACTGTTACTGGATTGCAATGCTACCTGCTTATATCCAACCAAAGAAGCTCAGTAACTATCATTGGTGGCAGCTATGAACACATACTCAGATGTGTTAAAGACTAAACTATGAATTTGAATTCCTAAATTTTACAGTCCATCTTTGAAGTGTGCACTTCATGATAGCTTTCACTCCTCAGAAGGCTTCAGGAAGGATGTACTGCTCTCTCAAATCCTCTGTATTCTTCCAGGCTTCCTACTGGATGTGAATCAACCTCAGAAGAAATCTGCATGGCTATCATCTGTGTACAGTTTATCTAAAATGTCACTGGAGGATCCAGAAGTGCTCCTCTTCTCAGACACAGCACAATCATATATCATATATATATTGTTCCCCTGCTCAAGAAGCAATTTTTTGGGCAAGGCTGAAACTGTGCAGGGATCTCTTACAGGATACAGAAAAGATTCTTTTTCTGCTCCCAATGCCAGGTGCATTTGTTTACTTGTCAGTCTATAATGTGAAGAGAGAGAAACGTGTACCTAAAAACAGTAACAAACCCCTGCCAGGGATAACCTCTCCCCTGAAGACATTTCTCAGACTGGATAGCAGCAGTGAGAATAAACTTTTAGTGATGCTGTTAAATGCAGTGCTGGTAGGTTCTATAGAACAGAATGTGGTTTCTACCTTTTTTCCAAGCCACCCAGCTCAGGAAGGACCACTCTGACAAGTGAATCTAATCAATGCTCCACATACATTTTGTCTCAATTAAGAAAAATCACATTGTTGCCTCCTGAGTACTCTGATTTCAATATATTAAAAATTATATTATTTTTGAAGTTGAGATAAACTAATGCATTTTTGCTCCATCAATAATACAATATTTATAATGTAAATTAGTGTCTGAATGTTGTGTGGCTTCAGTGAGAAAAAATAGAAATGGCTTTATTACATAATTAAACATCCTTAATTGTTGGACTACAGCAGCTTTAAACTGTACCATTATTTTTGGTTACAATCTCTGCCTTTTTATTGATCTCAAAATGTTATCAGTCAGAGCCAGATTGAAAGTAAAACTGAAGAATAACATTACAGGGCTGATGCAATTGAGTGAAATAAATTGATGCTGGCCTGGCTTTGAATTCAAAATGAAATGTAATTAATGAGAAGATTTACAGAATAATACATTTCCAACTTTTGAAGCCAAATGTTCTCACTCAAAGCAATAAAGCATAACATGCAATTTAGCTGCATTTATCAAAGTATGAATGGCTTGTTGTCAAGCCTCTATTTGTTTGCTTGTTTGTTTGCTTTCTTGTGGCTTAATTAAGGAGCATCTCAAGGTACGGTTTGGAGCTACTCTAATGTCACTAAGCACTCAGCAAATGTGTCAGGACTGAAGACTGTGATGGCAAGAGGCTATTAAAACCTTTTCTTACTCCAGTCTGTTTAAATGCAATTTGTGGATTTACGATTCCACCTTAAACAGTCATATTTTTTGCTGTGGTATTGGAGTTGTTTGTTTAGGTTTTTGTTGTAGTTGGGTTTTTTTGTGTGGTTTTTTTTATTTATTTCCTAATCCTAGGGAGAATTTTAGGAGCTGGGCAATGCTAACTAGGGGCTGTGATTTATTTCCCAGTTGAGATCCTCCAGGCTCATCTACAACTCTGGAAAAAAGACATATTTATGGAAGAATTTAATTGAGTAACTAGACCTACACATGCCCTCAACTAATTTCTTAAATCAGTGCATTGGTCTATAATCCTTCAGGGCTGGACCTTGCATCTTACCATGTCCTTAACTCTGTCAGAACAGAAAAGAAATGGTAATATTGAACTAGTTTAGGCTGTAAATATGAAGAGCCTATACAATGACATCAAGTTTAATGGCATGAAAATAGCTATTTTGGGAGGCTATCAAGAAATCCATTGTCTGGTTTATCTTTTACCACTTTATAGGTAGTAATATTGATTTCCCTGATAACTGAATTTGCTCTGTCTCACTTACTCCCTCTTTCACTCTTCACTGGGAGCAACACTGCTTGAGTAACTTTCCAATGGTTCAAAAGTTTTCAGGTATAGACAAGCAGACAAATATTTAAAATCTAGAATGAAAATGGTAAGACAATTCACCTCAATTATTCACCTCAACCCGATCAAAGTGGGTGTTTTATCCCAAGGATGTGAGAACAAGTGTGGGTGTGCCACAGTAGTGGGAAGTCTAAGTCAAATTGCTGAGTTAAAAGTGAGAACCAGTGTAAAGAATTGCAGAAAGATTGTCAGAGACTAAAAGACTTGGTGATTAAGTGGCAGATGAAATTCAGAACAGATAAATGTAAAATGACATACATGGGGAAAAACAATCCAAACTTCACATATAAAATTATGGGCTCTGAGCTAACTACTATTACACAGAAATGAAATCTTGGAGTTGTAATATATAGTTTTATTGAACTCGGTGCCCAGCTCTAGTAAAAAAAATGCAAACTGAATGTTAAAAATTATTATGAAGGAGAATAAAACAGAAAATATCATTATATCGCCATGCAAAGTGCTGACGTGCCTGCATCTTAAATTCTGTGTGCAGTTCTAGTCTCAATTTCAAGGGCATAATGCTCTGAGAAAAGGCCAAGTGAACAGGAGCACAGGTAATGGTGGGATGCAGATTGCACATGAGGGTAGACTGAACAGGATGCAGCTCTTCAGGGAAAAACAGTGGAATTAGAGAGACAGTTGTATAGAGGCTGTATGAATTCTTGTGGATGCACAAAGGGCTTGTAGGCAATAATTTTCCACTGTCTCTACCCACACAGAGCCTAGAAACTTCAAGTTAAGGTAGTTGGTAGCTTCATAGCAAACAAAGCAAAAAAATTCTTTGTTCATCTCTGAAATTCCCTGCTGCAAGTGGCTGTGTGTGTTGAAACAGTACATAAGAGAAGATGACCGGATGAAGTCATAGAATAACAACACACTGAGAGCTAATGAGCTCAGACAACAGATCTGACTCAACTGTCCCTAAACTGCAAATTTTTGGAGGAGCAGAGAACTGCTCTGGCATATCATGTTGTGCAGTCTCTGCCTCTGTATCCTCCTCCCAAGGAAGCTGCTGCTGGCCATCTCTGACTCAAGGATGCCAGGATAGCTGACCCTGGGCAGCTGCCCTCTCCTCTGTGCTTATCCTGTGTCACAAGCCACCCATCCTCAGTCACCTCTGTTGCGTGCTGCACGTTCCCAGCAGTGATGGCTGCAGAGTTTAAACTTCCCTGTCTGCCTGGCTAAGGCTCACACTGTTTCCACCTCAGAACACAGCATCCAGCCTCCACCAGGGTTTCAGTTGAACCCATGCATTTCTTTATCTAAATCTGGATTTACTCTGGCCATTAGAGAGATAGAGTTTGGACAATGAGTTGAGATTAAAACCTGAAAGATTAGTAAGCTGCCAAGTTCAACAGAGCTCAGCGCTTACGTTATCTCTCTCCACAAGCTGTCTAGTCCTGCTTATCCACACAGAAAATGTAAATGCTTCTTTCTAAAACAACGAAGAGATGGAATTAGCAAAGCTCACTACTTTCTCTCTGGCTGAAGATTGTAGATTGGAGAAAAATGTTTAGGTTCAGCATGTAAAATGCAGCCGAAAAATTATCCTTTTTTCTGTATTTTCTCAGTATTCTCCATTCCTGCCTGGTAGTCTTTCTGCTCCTATTCTCCCCTCCACCCCACCATTTCTTCAAGTTTCTTATCTGTGTATTCTTGATCTTATCACTGCAAAATTGAATTCTCCTTTACAGTGGAAGTGGTAGAATCCCAGCCTGCACTAAAGGATAAAAAAATACTATTCAATTTGTTCAGAGCTGCTGTGCAAATAAAAACAAGAAGAAAATGACTGATTAAAATGAAACTCCCAGCGGTAGATTTTTGCATTGAGTTGAAATTTGTTTCTCCTGAAGCATACTGTCTGAAAGTTTCTCTCTGTTTATCAACTGAAGTACTTTTCTTCCTCCAGAATTTATCTGAATTCACACTCGTCAGCTTAAAGATGACTGAGGGCTAAATTCTGTTCTATTTTATGAAGTGTAACAATACAGTAAGAAGAAATGAGATGTCTTCCCACTTACTTGGTAGGCTCACCTGTAATTTGGGGCAGTCTCTTTCAAGAGTGGGGAGGAGAAGAAGATTCTTTCTTTTTGCTTTTATTATGTTTGCATAAAATATTGTTCCCAATATCTTTGCTATGAAGTTTTACAACGAAAGTTTAAAGCCAACATTCTTGTTTTCGTGGATGACTTCATCATCAGTGAGTAAATGAATTTCTTACAATCAAGTTAAATACCAAGTATATACATAGACCTTACTTTCATCTTTACAAGATGTCCAGATACTTGAAATGACAGGGTAAAGACCCAGCCAATGAGTCTGTCTAGCCTGGTACTCCATCCCCAGAAGTGCCAATACGAGATGCCACTGGGTGATAGCATGTGAGCCTGGCCACCTTCCACAGTCCATTTCCCTCATATTCCCTGCAACAACTGTAATCATTGGATAGGCATGTCTTCCCATTTCTTACTTTGGTTCCTGGATGTCCTGGCTGTGAATCTGCTCAAACTTCTTTTGAACCTACCTGCTGATGCTACCTGGCGGGCCTACCTTCAGCAACAACAAATTCCAGAAGCGTGTAAAGAACATCCTTTTCTTTATTTTTAAATCACCTCTTAGCAGTTTCCATGAATGTTCTGTGTTTCAAGTACAGGATTCCTAAAGGACAGCAGCATTCCTCAAACAGAAGCCAGAATCTTGAGCAGAGGTAACAACCTATCTTACAGAAGTGTGAAGAATTGAGAGACAGTTTTATACCTAAATGTAAACCTTGTAAAGTGTAACTAGGAGTAGCAAACTACACGTTTCATATCTATGTATCCACATTCAAACACACTTATTTCTTAAGTTTTTCACCTTAATAAAATAAATTTTTCTTTCCTTTTAATTGATGGTCTGTTTTTCAGAGCAATTTTGACAGCTGGAAGAAATTGAATGTGTTCCATTCTTCCAAGAATAGACTCATCAAAGGGAACAGACTCCTCCATCCTCACAACGCCTTGAGTTCCCACACGGCACCACTAACTTCATGTCAAATTTGTGAATGTTCCTCCCCTAAGTTGCAAAAGCTTTTATGAGGATTGATGTTGCAGCTGTCCATTTAGGAAAAATGTCTTTTGATGTCAAGTTTTAACCAGATTATTGTTGACCTCCAGCAGAACAAGAGGTATAATTTCTTAAACCTCTGAGACAAGTCCACATTGCAAACACAGTCTTTCTACCATTTAAGGATCTTGGAAGGGACAGCATGAGAAATGGGCTGAATTTTCACCTTGCCTCTCTGGGTCATAGGTAAATAAATTATGCCCCAGTGTTAGCTACATCAGTCTCCCATACAGAGCTTGATAGTGGCAGAACAGAAAAAGGTAGCACTGCCTTTCCTGGAATTTCTCCCTCTGCACTGCTCCCAAACACTGAGATAATGACTTTGTTGAGCATTGCTAAGACAAGCATTGTAGAAGGAAGTACTAGACCTATAAAAATTCCAAACTTTTAAACCTATTTAGTCTTTGTAAGGAAAACAGAATTGTTTCCCTTACAAAGACTAAATGCCATCAGAATTGTTATTGCTATTATTTCTACCTATATAGAAAAAGACAGCTGTAAAAGCCAAGACCAACATCACGAGGATATTTCCTTTCATTTTTTCTGTCCAATTTTTTTTTCCAGTTTGGTATGGTCCAGGTTCCTACTACCCTCCTCCTCAATGGCTGATTCTGAGCTGTTTTATCACTGCACTCCCTAGCCCTTCAATTTAGTGTGTTATTTGTGTCTCTTGTACTTACCCGAAAACAAACAAAATCCTTCCTGCCACTGACATGTTGTTTGCTGGGCTTCACATTACTCTCCTTGATTAGGTAACTGTCTTTTTCTTCATTCATCACTTGACTGTTGAGTTGATTTAGGATGGTGACTATGCACTGTCTTCTCTTTCCCTGGTACCTGACTGTGGCAGGATGTCTACACCTGCCCGCTCTCTATCACAGGTTGTTGGTGCATAAAGAGATAACTCAGGCTGAAAGGGGTCATCTCTGGCACCAAAAGGGCTCAGGCCTCAGCTGAGAATCAACATCTTAGTCTGGAGAGCAGATATGGGAAGAGATAAAAGAAATATTCTTGACTTAGAGACACTGTTTTATAAATTATAAAAGACACATGATTTATCATAGAGGCAGAAGCCTTCTACACACAACCTGAAAGTGTGGGAGACCTCTCCCCAGACCCTGGATGTGGGTTCCATGGTTACTTCCCTGGGGCTGAGGGAAAGGATCTCGATGTGTGTCCCACTAACTACTGGATGGTAAAATACATTGAATCCTAAGTGAAATTATTTCTTCAATAGCTGTTACATTAACAGGTACCTTTAACTGTGCACTATATATACCTACTAGTAATTTCTCTTTTTATCCTTATTCCTGTGTAGTATTAGTTTAAGTTTTATTTCTGTTAGTTTTCTGTCTATTAAATAAATAATTGATTCTATAATAGACCAAATCAGCTGTTATTAAAGATTCTGTGAATGAGAGTGGGCCTTGGTGCTGGCCGCCTTAATAAAGCTACTGCCTGCTGCCAGAGGCCTGGGCAAAAGGCAAGGACTTATCTAAACCCCACATCCATTCCTAACACTGACAGGGTTGGATCCTGATCTTGATTGATTAAGTACCAGAGGATATAGACAGAATGCTATGACTTTATAGTAACCTGTTGATACAAGGAAATACTGTCACCATACATTAAAAACAGAGGATGGTGTCTTTCTGCAGGCATGATGACAAGCCTTTCTGTCTAAGCTAATTTTGGTGTTTGTTTTGTGCAGAATGTAGATAATATTATATACCTAAAGGCACACATATCAACATCCATTTATTCGCCGTTTGATTTGGTGTGATTTGTTGATTTGGTTTCTGCTGTTATGAAACTGTTGCTGTATGATATTTAATGTCCATTAATCCTAGCAAGGAATGAAAGCAGTGAAGATAGACTCTACTTAAATGAAATATCTCCCTCGGCTACTTTAACTTGCAAAAAACTGTGAGGCTTCAGAGCTCACCTAAATACTCCTTACAGTTTTCAAAAATGTTCTCCTAAGATAGAAAAACATACACTCAACCCTGCCCTGCAATGCATTTCTCTACATGCTTTTTATGATGCTCATCAATTTCTTCACTTTCCCTTTGTTCCCTTGTTTTATTCTTCAAATTTTTACTCAAATCAAGACTTGAGAATAAAATTAAATGACGTATATATGTCCACCTGACTATTCAAAATAACAATGTACAAACAAAATAGTAAAGAAGACATTGAAATGTGTCTATTGTGGTGTACAACTACATGATCTGAAAAGAGAAAAATGCCAAGTTTCTGACAACCGTCAGTGAGGACAACTGTCTTCTTACTTTTTTTTTAAAAATAAAAAAAGGGTTAAGACAGCTTAGTCATCTGTTTCTTCCAATCTCGACCATAGCTGCTCTTTTTACTGGAGGTCTTCTCAAACTTTGAGAAGCTGATCTCAGCAGAGGGGAGGAGGTCTGGAAAGGTGGGACATGTTAAGCCACAACACTGGAATGTCATTGAAGATATCCACCAAAAGACATAGTGCACTGAAAGAAACGGATATTAAATTTGATTAATAAAATATTCAATTTATACTTATAAAATACTAAATTTATATCACTGTTCAATGAGGAACTGTGTTCTGGGCAGCCCCAGCACCACAGACCACTGAGCTTCTGCTGCTTCACCATCTTGCTGTGGCCAGGGAGCATTGGAATGCCAGCCCTGCCTCTGGGGAGCTGAAGGTGGAAGAGCCAGTGCATTGCTGCTGTATTTTAAATGTAACACAGAGGCTTCCTGGAGAGCCGTGCCTCTGCTGTTTTCAATGGCAAGCCTGGATTCTCCTGGGGGATCAGGGAAGTGTTGTACCTTGGAGGTACCTTCAGGGAGACCAGGGAAAAATCACTCTTTTGCAATCTTCAACCAGGTGAAAAGATCCCTCATCAGACCCTGCAGGCTAACATCTCAGCTGCATTCACAAGATGGGACTTTTGTGTCCACAGGTACACAGCCTATGAAGAAAGTTCTGTGTATCACTGAAGGAGAATTTGTATCTCCACCTACATCGATGGCATTTATTTAAACATTATAAGCTTTGATATAATTTCTCTAAATTCCGCATGTATAAAACCCATTTGCCTCTATGAAAGAAATCTCTAATAATCAAGTTTACATAGTTTCTCTGAACTTAAACAACTTAAATCCACTTGACAAGTGGAATTTAGGGCCTAAAGATTTAGGAGCACAATGAAAAGTTGTTGTCTTGTCGCTAAATGAGCTTGCCCCAAAACTGGGATTAAGTAATTAGCTGGTTACCTTCTACAGTGAGCTAAGCTTGGCCATAGCCCCATTTAGATGTACTCTGTGTAATGCTTTGGCTCTCATGCTGCTGCTGCTACTGAAAGGCTCAGTTTTTTGGTACTCTCAGCTTGTTGGATAAATTTTTTGTCTTACAATTTATCACTCTCTTTGTAATTCTTACTTGAAAAAGCCCCTTTCTGAATACATTTTGTTGAGTTTCTTTAGACTGAATAACAAGAGAAATGTTTGTACAGTAAACTCTTCCTTCAAGTACTCAGTTTCTTTATACTTGTGTGCACACACTCACAACGCTTTCAATTAATTTCCTGCTGTATCCCAGAACAATTTCTCTTCTGATGTTTGCTATTGCTTGCCTGAGATTGTGCATGCAGTCTGGCAAAACTCAAATAAAAGAGCTTTCCCTGAAAAGCTTTGAAGATGGTGGCTCTGAATCCTGGGGAAAGGCTGTGCTCTCTCATACGGGTGTTAATTTGAAATTATCATTAGTTTTGTTCGCTGCTTTTGTGAGTGATTTTTAGGGGGTTATGAAATGATTCAGGCAATATCCTCTGTGCTGGACAAGCAGCCCCATCTCAGAGTGTGCTATTGCTTTGATAGCCTTTAATGCAGGAGGTAGAATCAGCAGAGGGGGGTAAGACTAGCCAAGCAAACAGTGCTGGGATCTCTTGGACTAGGGCACAGCAGGTGAACCGCTGCTGCAGCTGTCTCTGCTGTGTTTTTCCTGTGCAAGACAGAAGGATTTCAGTTCACCAGGCTTTTGGTAAAAAGCACTTCACAAAGCTCTGCCTTACATACTACAATAAGAATTATTACCCTCTGTTTTACCAGCTAATGTGGTCTGGAACTGGGCAAGTTCCACATAAATAGGCAGTGCAGAATACACATCACTCAGGATCTAAAATCAAGTCATATTTAAGCTCTTGAGTGTAGGAGTGTGCTTTTGCTAATGTAAAATGCACTCATTTTCTTGAAAGATTTAACACGTCTGACAACCAGATGACGCTTCTGATTTTTCTTCTTTGAGATAGGCTGGAGATTTTTTCTCTCACCTTGGCTTCTGATATTGAAAAGAATTTCTTGTCCACTTCTGCATCTCCAAATGTTATCATATGTTTCTGATGAAGCAGGGGAGGTCATCAAGGTGCTTGTGATTGTGTATGGAGGCACCAGTGTGTCTTGATTTTGTCTGAGATTGAGTTAATTTTAGTATGAGAATGATGGGTTTAGTATGAGAATGATGTTGTTAACATATTGATGTTTCTGTTGTAGTGCTGTTGTAGTTAACAGATTGTAGTTTCTGGGTAGTGCTTACTCAAAGTCAATGACTTTTCAGTTTTCAGTTTCCTGTGCTCTGCCAGCAAACAGGTACACAAGAAAGCAGGAGAGAACATGTCCAGGACAGCTGACCTGAATTGGACAAAGCAATATTCAATACCAGAGTATATCATGCTCAGTGTATAAACCAGGGGGAGCTGGCCAAGAGGGGCCCATCACTGCTGGGTGATGCACTGGGTGTCAGTCAGTGGGTGAGCACAATGCTATTGTGCATCACTTGTTTCTCTTTGGGTTTTATTTATCTTTTCTTCTTGTTACTTCTATTTTCCTTTTCATTTTCCTTTTTACTTTCCTTTCCCTTTTTATTTTCTTTTTCATTATTATTATTATTATTGTTATTATTATTATTATTGTTATTATTGTCATCACCATCAATCATCATCATCATCATCATCTTAATTATTTAATTTGCTTTGTTTCAATTATTAAACTGTTGTTATTTCAACCCATGGGCTTTACTTTTTCCTGTTCTCCTTGCCATTCCACTGGGAAGGAGTGGGCGAGCTGCAGCATGGTACTTAGTTGTCAGCTGGGGTTAAACCACCAAAGAGTGCCATAAAAACATATGAAAAATTGTGCAGATAATAGGGCTCATAGAGAAACACAGCTTTTCTCTCTCTCTCTAATGGGAAATGCCACAACTCTTTGATGTTTAGGTCCTTCTTCCACAATAAAGTCATGTATGTTCACTTTGGAGAAAGAACTGCATTTTTGCACAAGAGGTTATACAAAAAGAAAATCCATGGATGATGAGGTGAATGTGCTGCTCTGGGGAAGAGTAAGGCTCTCTCATTCTGAAATTTATGTGCCCAGTATTTACTGAGCACAGTATTTCACTATTTTAAAATAAAAACCTTTCCTTTCCTGTTCAGACTTAAAAAGATTAAGGCACTGACCTCAAGCATGACCTAATAACACACATAAATTTTACAGAGGAAAAAAAAAATTGATTAGGATAAAGATGTGATATTCCAAATTATCACTTTATACTACTTTACACCCCACCTTCCAGTTTAGCCATGAATTTTCCTTTGGTCTTCATTGAAAGCCTCCTGAAGTCAATAGAAAGCCTGCTGTTGAATTCTGATGGGCTTTTGCTTAGGTTTTAAAGGAATATATACACTTGCTTGACTGTGTGGTTTATATTTTGATGAATTGCTTGTCATATTCCCTTGGATAATTCATCGCTTCAGTGGAGAGATAAACCCAAATCTTGTGCAGTCACCCCATCTTTTATAGGTATTGCAATTTACAATGTATCAATCATCTGCCTGTCTTTAAGGAATTTACAGCAACATTGCAAAATTATGTAAGACTAACACTCAGAGATCAGAACTGGAGAGGTTTTGTTAGCACATAAAGAATCCTACGTAAATCCAATGATATACTTAATTTGCATTGAATTCCACTGAATACTCATGATTTCCCAAAACCTTCCATTAGTTGTCACAGTTGATCCATTGCTATGCCATGGTTAAGAGGTAAACAGGCAATGGAGAAATGTTCTGGGGCCCATCTGCAGGGGAAGCCCATGACAGTCAATGGAAACTTTGCTCTCAAGGTGTGTGAAAGGCTGATGGAGAGGTGTGTGTTGGATGGCTGCAGGGCTCATGGGTGCCACTGCACCATGTAATATCCCACTGCAGCTGTAATGTCCTCCTTGAAAATCTCAGCAGCAGCAGCAAGCTTGAGTTTTTGTTCTGTCTACCTCCTCACTGTTGAGGAACAAAGAAACTAAACTGCTGAAATGTCTTGCAATGGCTCTAAGTCAACACATAATTAGAAGCCCAGTCACAGCAGCATCTAAGAATATGACCTTGTGTTCATAGTATTGCACTATATCCCTGCTGGAACAGGATTAGGATTTCATTTCTGTTTCAGCCATGTTTCATTATTATGGCAGCCTGCAGGCTGTCATGATCCTGGTCTTTGTTTCCTGGCTTCATTCAAGTGAGGCCAGTCAGGTTTTGTGTTTAGCAATAAACCTGTGAGATGATAGTACCTACTTTCCATTAATTGGTGTGAGTTTTGCTACAGGTCAGGGCTTTTTAAAAAATATTTGGACAACTTAGAAGAGTTAGTAATTTACATTCCATCAGGGAGAGGGTTGAGGGCTTGAGAGAAGGCAGAAAGGACTCTTAAATTAGCTCATATAATTATTCTTATTAGAAATAGTATATGTCATGTCTTGATAGGTTTCATGATGCAATTTCTGCACCAAAGTCTTGCAGTCTTTCATTTCTTGTGTAGTGGTCATCCAGAAAGCCAGAGAGGCCCTGACCATATGTCTCACAGGCAAGACTAGCAGACACAGGACACAATTATCCTTTCTAAATTTTAGATATCTGCAGTTGCTCAGAGGAATGGAAAAGGAAATTCTGGGCAGTATTACCCTACAATAGACATCTGAAGTATATTAGATGATTCACACTCTCAGTCTTTGTGAAATGGAACCTAGGGTGACTAGCACAGGTGTATAGGACAAAACCTAAAATCAAGCAAGTTGTGTCTTGTTCATAATTACATTAGCAATGGCTGTGGACATTAAATTAGAGATGAGTGCTGGTTATCTGCCTGTATTATTTGGGAATAAAAATTGCTGACTACAAAAAAAAAATAAGGTCTTTCAAATATTTTTTGAACCAGATGACTGGCAAGTGTGAAATTATATGGGCCATAAATGACAAAGCTTTTTCTGTGAGTAAATTATGACATCTCTGTCGTGTAACCCTGTCAGATTTGAAACTGGAGGAAAGTTTGGTCTAAGAAACAGGCTCTTCACTATAAAGTGGGATGCAAATACTTTTGATTTCAATAAATATAATTTAAAAAAAAACACACTACAGAGAGACTCTAGTGATCTGTGATTAATTTCTTCCTGGAATTAGGAAATAATATCAGTTAATTTAATCTTATTCTTTTGAGCAGAGGGACTGGAATAACAGTTGTACCCAGGATGCCATCATTTGTCCCTTTAAGGATGGCTTTTAATCTTAAAAAGAGAAAATATATGTGTGTGTGTGTGTGTATGTGTATGAGAGCTTTAATGAAAATGGCTCTTACCTCTACACATGACATTATGAATGCTTCAGACACTAACAGCAAAAATAATCTCTGCCAGTAATCACCTTAATAATGATTTTCATTAATCTTGGTTCAGAGCTATTCTCTTTGATTGAGATGAAGAGGAACAGTAGGCAGTGCAAATTCAGAGCAATGCCAGGTACATTCAGAAGATACTCTAAGGCTTTGCATTATGAAAGCCCCTTCTGATCTGCCATGTGTGCAGAGACATTTTCATGGTCTCTCTTAATAAAAGAGTTAACACAAAGAGCTTTTATTGGAATAAAGGCTGTGTTCTCATTATATATTGCAGCATGGCTTCACTTACTATGAATTTTTTCCCTTATAATTTTCTTTCTGAGTTTAGTGTTCCTGCAAGGTACAGGAAGAACATATTCATGAATTGCATGACAGTTTTACCAGGATTTGAACTTCTGACTGCTCAAATGTAAAGCAGGATACTTTACACTGCTTCAGAGAGACCATGAGACTAATGCTGCTGAAGAAGGAAGCCCAAGAATGTCAATCTGAAAGGCAGGACTGCAGAGCTGAGGGCTAAGAGGGCTTGTTCTTTGCCTGCGTGTTCTTTGGCTTCTCTACCCTGGTTTTGAATAAAGGTAACTCTTCTTACAGGCCCTGTGTGCTTACAGTGCTTGTCAGTCAGGAGGGCAGACCAAAACCCCAGCTTTCAATCCAAGTCACTCACCTATCATTAAAATAAAGACAAACTCTGGGATGCAAGATTAGACAGTGTTCCTGGTTTCTAGACAGATGGCTGGTGCTTAGTAGTAATGCCTATACTGTAGTAGACTAGACACAAAACCTACTACCAAAAATCTGTACAGAGTTCAATCACATGTATAAGTTTATCTTTCCATACTCTAAGTTTCTCAGGCTGGCTAGGGTTAGAAACAAAAGGAGCAGCCTAGGAACATCAATTATATGAGTGTGCAAGTTATTTTTCTTTTCTACTTTTTTTTCCTTAAGACTTGAAATCCTATATTCATTCAGAAACTATACATAACCCCTTCCCTCCCTTTTGTAGTTCAGGAGACGAAATTCACATGATTCTCTTTAGAGAATTCAGGTTGCAAAGGCAACATCCAAGCTGCATTTGCCATTTTACTCCATGGGACTGTAATCTTACAATAATGGCCCCTAACAGCCCCCAGGCAGTACCTTCTGGGCCCTGGCATCTGGTATTTATTCTCATGTGTTACTGTCAGCCATGAGACTCTTGGGAATTACTCAACTATGGCACGGCTATCACTATTTATGTTTATACCAGTAAGTTAAACTTTGACAGAAAACATTCCGGTGCACTGGCACTTGAGTTTCCACTATTAAACTCCAAGGTAGTCCTCAGTACAGTTTTGGCCTGCAGTTACTCATGGCTAGGGATATTTTTTGAAGAAAAACCTGCTTCCAAAGACCATTCCAAAGGGGGAGTCCATGCACAGAAACTCAGTTATGTAGGATAAGAGGATGGGCATTCTATGCCAGAGAATTTCAGCACCAGGCATATTTGATATATTAGTTTAGCTCTTTTTATTCATAACTTTTCCCCTAACTGACAGTTGTCCATGTTATTTTTAATTATCTGCATTTTATTTAAAGAAAAAAGCGTTTTCAGCAGAACAGATCATTACTTTGTATATTTATTAGTTTCTAAAGATAATTTAATTTCTTAAGATACATGTTTACATTTTTAGTACCTCCATCTACCTTGTAATTACTATGAAATTAATTTTTGTCTATTCTTAAGCCGTGCTTGTTCTTCTTGTACATCTAAATTGCTAATTTTTTCTGTATTGTTTAGATGAGCATGTGTGTATTTGTATTAAGAAGTGAAGTATTGTATATAAATCTTATAAAACAGCCTGTAAGAAGAAGGTAGAGTCTGCAATACATCTCTTCTTCTTGACAGATATTTGTCTGGCATATGTTTGAGACTTGTAATGATGAGGGTTTTGCAGTCTCCCCCAACAAGCCTTCCCTGGGCTCTATGTGCTTTATCTTCACAAAGCTTTTTGCAGGACTGACGTAGATCTCTCTGGTGGCTTAAAGCTGCTGCTTTTTGTCTCATCACAGCCCTAATACTTACTGTCTTTTGTCACAGACTATTTCACACCTCTGATCCTTCCTGTCTCTCTTCCTGATCTCCCTCCATATAGATATATCTTTGTTTCATTTGATTGATGGAATTCTGTTGTTGTTTTGTGTTTTCACCATAGTGTCAGTCATGTCTGGTTAGAAAGGTGTCGTACCTTTGTCATCCACCTGCATGAAACTGTCCACAAAGATAAAATGTGACATAGCTCTCCATAACGTGAATTATGGAGATGGATGTTTTTGTGACCCTGTGCCTTCTTCCTTGACTGTATAACTGAGCTGAAATCAGGAAATCAATGGCAAAATTAATGTGAGTCCTTAAGAGGCCAAAGACCCCCTCTGTAAACTCTGAGGTACACAACAGTGGGTGAGTGCCAAAACAAAGTTATTTGGATTGTCCTCTTGCAACAGCCCTGAAAGGCAGACACAGGTGCAGCCACTGTTAAGACAACACATACTCCATTGAATGTATGGGTCTGAGTAATAGGACGGATCAGCACACTCAAGCACAGAAGAAAACAAGCTGAGTACAATTTAAATGGTAAATTTTTATGCAGTAAAGAGGTCTGCTTAATCTTTTGATATTAGCTTGCTTCTGTGGATGTTCTGTCTTTACCACTGTTGCAGGAGAAAAACAAATGTAGGTCTTAATGTTTCAAAGCTAATGTGTGGAAAAATCAAGGTAATGGGTAAATCTTGTAAAGGCTCCTGTAATATTATTTCTTTGTTGATTTATATCTTTTTTTGTATTCATAATGTATGCAGATGTCTGCAGACATGCCCACTACTAGGTACATTCTTTGCATTAACTTTCACCCTTTTAAACATTAATTACAATGATGTTCTGAATGTGTCAGTCCTGTGAGGATATGTCTGTGCTTGTATCATACCATTAAGCTATTTTGGTTTTGCAACTTTAAGATAAAACATCAGTCATTTAATTTCTTTGCTATACAATCAAACACATAAAGGCTTATCTGCATTTCCTGCTAATTGGCTCCTGTTAATTCATATAAAGGCCTGTTTGATAACAGCTAGCATAAAGACAAGAGAACAAAATTTGAAGCTGTGCCTCAAAAATGTTCCTGCATTAAATGACTCCTCAGATTAGGTGGTGTGTGCATGGAAGTGGAACCAGTTGTATAGGGAGTGGGACTATGTTTTATCCCTTTAGAAAATGGCAGTGAATAAACATAATTCTGTGGACACTCTTCTGCCTTTGAATATGAGCAATATTGTGGTAATTTGTGAGCACAGACTGTGCATTTGGAAAAAGGGGATTTAGGATCAGAACATAAATGTAAAGCATAGCTTCCTGTTTGAAATGTACCTATATTGTACAGTGACAATATAGACCTTTGTTATACCAAATTCCATCAAAGTGTGCAATTACTTTTTAGGGCAGAATTTTTCAAATCCTGCTGATCATTTCTGCCTTTTAGAATGTGTTTTTTTTTTTTTTTTTTTTTCTCTGCCAATTTTAAGCACTTTGTAAGCACTGGCTGAAAATGAGCCCTCTTTTAAGCCATAATCATGCTCTTTGGCTGGCCCTCTGAAAAACTGTTGCCCTTAATTGTTTTCCATTAGCAGAAGAACATTAAAGGTACAGCCAGTGATAGCTGCCCATTAGAGATGAACCAGCAGAGTGTA
The DNA here is from genome assembly GCA_013397295.1 of Polioptila caerulea. Classification (NCBI taxonomy): domain Eukaryota; kingdom Metazoa; phylum Chordata; class Aves; order Passeriformes; family Certhiidae; genus Polioptila; species Polioptila caerulea. The sequence continues at coordinate 434,310 of VYXF01009765.1, forward strand.
TGATCTCAGCCATGAAGAAGACATGGCCTAGATAGACAATGCAGAGTCCTGAGGGTTATGCACACTACTGCCTGATCTGCTTTCTCTGCAACTCACAGAGACCATGAAATCATTGCTGGGACTTGAGGTGAATCACTTTGAAAAAAAAAAAATAATTGTGCAACCTTTGTTGAAGCGTAAGAAAAGTTAGTAAGGGAAGCTTTGTTTCCCTCGCTAAGTAAATGATGAGTGTTTGTAAAGTGCAGCTGGAGATGAGAATCACATTGTAACCACACGCAGCAGCAATTTGTTAAACTCTGGGCAACCCACACACTAGCTTTTCAAACAGGTTAAGTGTAGCTCAGCATGTGTAACATTATGTCAATTAAAACATCTCTGCATTCTACTCCTGGTCAAAAAAATTACTGTCACTACACACACTGCTGTCATTAATGTTTCCACCCTCGAACTTTCAGTTTGCTCTGTCTGATGTCCTGTCAATTAAGTGCAATTACACTTAGCTTGCCAATTTGTGATTCAGTAGATGGGAATGGGGAGGGGAATTGGACCACCTTGCTCAAAGAAGAAAAATGCCATGTGAAGCCCATACATCTAGGCAACTTTACTATCCTTAGGAAAACAATAAGAAAATCCCAATATTTTGGGAAAAAGGAAGTGGACCTTCCCCCTGCCCCACTTACAGAGATCTTTTCTAACGCTTCTATAAAAGATAAGCCAAAAGTCTAGGGCACACACAGCTATGAAGACATACCAGCAGCACACAGAAAGGATAGGATGCTGTTAGCTTCATGTTTCTGTTTGATATCCCAAGGTCAGGATGGCAGACAATCTTTATAAATTGAAGGGGATTTTTTTTTCAACATTTTTAAATAAAAAAGCATATTTAAATGGACTTCTTTCAATTTCTTTCAATAAAAACTCTCATAACTGTACAGAATAGCTGAGGATGGCAGATCACTTTAAGGGAGAAGGAAGCATGTTTGTGGGACCTGGATTAGGAAGTGATAGCTCTAGTGTGAGGAAGAGCTTCAGAGAAGGTAGCTTCTTCTGTGGAGGAGATGCAGGGCAAGAAAAGCAGGTAGTTACACGAGGATAAAGTGCTGCTGTGTGGTAGGATGATTCTAAACATTCATGTGTAATGTCTGTGTGAGTGATCTCCAGCAGCAAGAGTCCCCAAGTGCAAACGCAGCTGCTACAGGTGCCAAAACAGACATATCCTCTCTCAATGGCTATGCAAGCTTTTTTTTCAGAGAAGTTCTGACTTCCAAATCCTGTTAGGGCACCAAATTATGTATGCTTCCTCAGCCCAGTGATGCATCTCTCCTCACTTTAGAACCCCGAGCTCAGCCTGCAGCGATAACCCTCAGATTCCTGTACACCAGGTCCGATAGAACACTTTCCAGCTCTCCTGGGTCTACAGCAGTCACCTAAAAGAGCCCAGGTCCGATTGTGCCCCTTGCTTCCCTTCACTGAGCTGAGAGGGCACTGAAGAGGATGTGCCAACTTGCTTGGACAGGTGAGGTGAATCCCTCTGTTGAGATCAGCCTTGCTCTCCCAGCAGAGCATACCATGAATACCTCTATTCAAAATCCAAGGATGTAATTCTGAATATGATCAGTCAGGGCTGTTTTCTTCCAGGAACCTGTTTCCCCAGATGGGCAGTGATAAATTTATTACATTCCTTTACAAAAGTGTTTAGAAGGTATAAATACTTAGGGAATTTTATCATATCTCTTTTGAAGCTAAATTCAAGGCTTATTTTAGTAACCTTCCAACATTTTTTCTGTTTTTGACTGCTTTCAGGACTACACTCCTGATTACATTGATGTTTCCAGGCTTGCAACCTCAGGACTGAAAATTGCTGACTTCTTTTCTCTTGTCCCTGCAACCAATAACGCACCTTCTGCTGTCCCTAGTAACACTTGTGGAGAAAAGTCAAACAGGCTGTGCTATTGAAAGAAAATAGGGAAAAAATCTGGTTAAACTTGATTCGTGGTGTTACAACATCAAAATGCTTGTCTGTTACAAGTTAAGGCCACAGATACATGCCAGCAGGATGGATGTCTTAGTCATAATATTTTTTTTATTATGAGAATTTCTGTCAGATGTAATTTTTGTGTTATCAACATCTGTCACTGAGGGCTGGGCTGTGATCCGAAAGTGTTTCAAGTAAAAGGAAACAGATTTTCCTTCTAAAAATCAGAAACTGCCAAGCTTTTGTTTGGAGCAAATCCCTGCATTTAAAGCAATCTTCTCCTGACAGCTCAAGAGAGGCTTTAATTTTTTGTGTATTTTTCTTAATTCCAAACATCACCTGAGGTCTACCTCCTTGTCTGATAGTTGTGATTTCCTTCATGTCAGTCACTAGGATGTCAATACTGTGCAGTAGGATGATATTAATTTTCTTTCCCAGAGTATAAATGTTAGTGTTGTCTAAGCCCACATTAATTTTTGTTAAAAAAATATGCTACAATACTTACTCTTGTGTATGACTGAAGGCATAGAAGAAAGAGAGGCTTGCACTTCCCCTTTCCCATGAGGAACTCCTTTGAGGAGCTGCCATTTTATGCATGGTGTTGCTGTGCCTTACTTTCAAGAAAGAAAAAATCAGTAGATGTGATGTGTTAAACAGTGAGACATGTTATACCTGATAAACTCCTGAGCTGGCACTATCCTCCTCTGTTGGAGAAAAATGTAATAGCTATTCAGCAGCCAACTCTGTTTTTGAAGAATCTAGGAAAAGCCACCTAGGTGAATAGTTTTAACAGCAGCAGCATCAGGAGGAGGCTGATCCTCTTGGAGGTTTCTTGCTGGAATTTCTTTTTTTTTTTTTTTTTTTTTTTATTTGTNGGTGTGTCCTTTGGGGTTTTTTTCTGGAATTTTTTTTTTTTTTTTTTTTTTTTTTTTGTTTTAGATATTCTGTCTAACTTCCACAGGTCATGTATAAACATTAATCATAATGCTGGCTCAACTCTGGCAGAAATATTCTTAGCTGTCTCCGTCTGCCAAGAGTTTACAGTCCAGAAATTCCCAGAATGAATCTAAATCCTCAGTTCAAAACTGTCATGCTTCCAAGGGTATGTCTACCTGAGGGACAGCCGAATTGCACAGAGAAAAATTCCTTAGCTGAGCAGACTCAGAAAGAAACAGAGAGTACTTTTTCATGAAGCCCACATCTCCCATTTAAATAGGAATCTAAAAACTGGGAATTAAGGATAAGTTGAGCTTCCTGCATTGCACGCACTAGAACATCCTGTCAGAAAATGATTCTTTTATATAAAGCATGAAGCAAGTTTTCTTAAATTTCTATTAATTCCTTCCCTGCAAAATCTTCACTCACTCACAGAAATCAATTAATTATAATTTGTTGGGTCACTGAAATGAAAAAAATAAGAAATGGTAGATAATAACAGCATAATGGCCAAAAAAACCCAAAGCTGCAAAAAATTAATAAATGCCTGTCCTGAGGGTTTGTTTCAGCTGAGAAAAGAGATGCTTCAGTTGCCTGTCTAGCTGGAAGTGAATGACTGGAGCACTTGTGCTCCCTGTTACAAAATGATGTGACATCAAGTAGTTCTCGTTTAGATGTAACAACAGAGTTTATTAATTCATGCTCAGAGCCCTGCTAATCCAAGGTGATTTGTGTTCAGTTTGTGCCTCTCTATTCCTGTAGTGGATATCAAGTCTGTTGTGGATGCATTAGGCAGTTTGTACCTTGTATATCGAGATTTCTCACAACAGGTGAGCAGATGGTATTTACTAAACAATTAGTATTCTCAACATGCAAATTCTATAGCCATTAACTTAATTTGTTTCTTTTCATATAACTCAGGAAATATAAACCATGGATCCATGCAGACAGAGCAGCAGAGGAGAAATCCTGTAAAATCAGTGGTATTTATATAAGCAGCTGTTATAGAGAAGACTGTACTTGCAAGTCTATACAAAGTGCATGGTTCCCTCCTCAGAACATGTAACAGCCAAGTAGGTATTTTTGATAGAGAACAAGAGATGGACACCAAGAGCACCAAACCTCAGCACAAGAGAGACTTCTATCCTGGAGCTACCTCCAAGAACACTTCGAACTTGGGGCCCTAAACCACTAATCTCTCAAGTTTGACAGGGATTACGCTTGTCTGACTTGAAGAGTCTAAAAATCAGGCATCTGCTCTGAACTAGCTGTCTCATTTCCCTTTATGATCAATGGGGATAGATCAGCAAGGTGATGATTCATTCCTCTTATCTCGGGCTGGCATGAATCACTCTTTTTACTTCTCCCTATAAATTATTTTCTTTATCCTATGTATGTCTCCTGTTCTTTCAGTTGCAAAACACTTCCAGCTGCTTTCCTTCAAGCCAGGAAAAAGCCAGGAATTTCTACCAGTGAAGAAATCACACATTTATACAAAGCCCTCACTCTGCTGCAAGTCCAGCTTCATATGCTTCATTGAGAAGGCAAAAAGGGCTGTCCCTGCACGATGCTGTGCCTGACACCACACGGTGCCGCATAAAGGTCTGGAGGAAGGTGACACAAAATGGATATTCAGTCAGGAGGAGATGCCAAGGCTTCACCTACTTCCAGAGAAAGCTGTAAGATGAGAGTGCCTGACCTAGTATTTGTGAAACTCAGGGCAATTAGATCAGGGAAAATAAGAGGTTAAACATACAATCTGTGCCCTGCTTTTCCATCTTCCTCCAGACCTTCCAGAAGGAGATTTCTATACAAACAACATATGCTGTTGTCTTAGCCTTTTTCACAGAATTCCCTTCTCTTGGCTCTCTGTCTTGTCTCTGAAGTCTTGCTCCTATAGTGTAGCAATTTTTCTCCCCAGCACATACAAGAAATAAAAATCATAACTACAGTATTCACGTCTTGTGAAATCTACAGTGATTCATGTCAACTAAAGGACTAATTTTCTTTCTTAATTCCAGTGACTTTTTGAAAGGCTTTCCTCCATCTCCCCACCCCATATCAGCAATCAGAATGTGTCCTGTCTTCTCTCTAATTAATGATCACTCCTTTCAGGCATTGCAGATGTCTTCACATATGGCTCATTACCCTTAAGACAGAAACGATGTAAGAGTTAAAGGTTTATTTCACAGAGTGCTTTGGGCAACCATGAAGGATGAAGTCATTAAAAATACTTTTAACTAAAGAGAATGCTGCCACATAGCCTCATGTTTTCCTGCTTTCACAATATTATGTGATGCTCATACCTTTGGGATCAGAGTTTATTAGCTTTTTATTGTGGTAAATTGGCCTGGAGCAGAAGGAAATCAGAACAATTGTAACAAAAGATATATATACATACTCTCTAGATTCCAAGGAATTTACCTTTTTTGGTAATCTTTAAATCAATACAGTAATTGAATTAGAAATATGTCTTTATGTGTATTGATGAGCTGGCAGACCTTACATGAGTATTCAGAATTTGGGGTTCATAAAAGAACTATAGAAATCAAAACAGAGAATAAAGGTTACAGTTAAAATGTTAAAGTCTCATTGTCTTGGTAAATTTGATCTTTGTATTTACAGAGTTAAATTTGTTGATAGAATGCTTTAAATTTTTATTTTGTATTTGTACATCTGAACTCTGGAGGCCTCATACGATTATGGTCATTCAAGATTTTGTGAAATTCTGCAGTGTTTTTCAATCAGTATCCATCAAACTTGTGACTATGCCTTCTGTTGCAGGATTTGTCTGTCCTTCTAGAGTGGCAGAAAAAAACCCAACCTGGTGCAATACTTTTCTTTTTGAAGATTTTTGGGTTTTTCTATATGAAATATAGATAAGACTGAAGGTAAGTTTATTGTTTCTGGATAGAAGGTTGTAATATCTGTGGTAATCTTAGTTATGGATGTTTAAATATAGGCCTCAGAAAGTTTCATGTCCAGTTATATCACATCAGTGGGGTGCCACCAACAAAAAAATTATAGCATTAATCATGGTTGTCTCATCATACAGCAGGATCCTCCAGAATGCCCTAGGTAAAAAAGTCTGAGAAAAATAGGTGGAGGCAGTTTTTTAGTGCAAATAATAATATCAGCCAGGAATCCATGAGCCCTACAGGCCTGTCAAAATATCTGATGATTTTAAGGCATGTGTGTTTGATGTCACAGGCTGCATTATGGCCATCGATGCTCTCCTGTATCCAATCTCTTGATGGGATTTAGCTTCAGCCAAATGTGTATTCCCATTACAGACCTCTCCTGGCAAGAAGTCCTTTTCAGAAATCATTGTATATCCAGTGACTGTGATGGACAGGAGTTACATGTCTTTGTAGAGTTCCTGAACTTAATCTACACACGGATGTCACTTGAGCTCAAATTGCCTCATGATTAACTTGGTGCTTCCATGTGTGCGTTAAAAAGTATCAAAGAGAAAACTGGACCATATCTAACCACTGATGGAGGACTCAGGCCTTGCAGGAAAAAATCTACTAAGAAGTGACAGGAAGAGTACAAATGCTTTAAGGAATTTTAGCAGATTTGTGCCTTTCAACTCTTTCAGGCAAGTCTGAAGTATTGAAGGTTCCAGAGGTGCCAAGGGAAATGCATTTATGTATAAAAATTATAAAATTTTATATCTGTGGCTTTAGTTCTGATTCCTAGTTTGACTTCAAATCATATCAAGCTTGGAACTGCATGTAAATTGGCTATGGCTGTGAATAAATATAACATATCTGGATATCTTTCGTTTCTTGTATTCTAATATGGTTTTAAGGTTTTTTTTTTCTTCAAATGCTGCTCTACCTCTTTCAATTGAAGTTGCCTTAATTGTCCATAGCTCTTGTGTTAGGTTTGAAATAACAAGGTTCAGTTCATTTTGGGGTATTCAGGGTTCCTGACTGTGTCAAAGTCTGGACATGGAGCTGTGTGTATGCTGACACTCATAAGCAATGTCCACAAGCAAAGTCGTTCTGTGTGGAAAGGCTTTCCAGTATCAACGCTCTTTTTAGTGAAGGACCATAATTCACCTCTCCTTCTCACCTAATTTCTCCTGTCTTCTGCAGAGGTTTGTAGCACTCAGAATTGATGAAGTTGTTTAACACACAAGATGGTTGCTAGATAACGCCTTGGAGGCTCCTTTGGCAGCTTCACCAGGGGCTGGCAGGAAGGCTGCAGACCAGTAAGGGAACATTACTGTTGCAACTTTATAACATGTATTATGTTTCTTCTAATTTCATGTGGTGTGGATAACATTTCTTAAGCAAAGGACCTCAGAAAAATAGTTGATGAAAATAAAGGCCCTCGGGGAGAATCAGTATTGGGTGAAGAAAATGGTTTACTATCCTGTGGTGAGAATGGTATTAACTTTTTGTATGTTGTTGGAATCCATTTCCACTGAACCAGAATCATTCATCCCAGAGATTGGAAGGTCTCTTGTTGATGTTCAAGACTTTATTTTATGATATCCTCATATGAAGGCTGGGACACAAGCAGTAGGTGACCATTCTATTTAAGCAAATGTGTTGGGTAATTGGAGTGTCTGCAGCCTAATTGAACTATACATTGAAACCACTCAGGCTAAGTAGACAAAAATGTGCCATCACTGTGATGAAAAAGCCATCAGTATATTTTTTATGTGTCATTAATCCTAAACAATCTGTAAATAAGGAAATATCAGTTTTAATAACTGGGCTGTCTTAAATTGAACAAAATGTTCTTGCCTAGGAGCACTCCCTCACAATATGTCCAAAGAGTGTTCTTACTGTGAGACAGCCTCTCATGCTGCAGGTAGATGGAAGAAAAGAATGCAGAACTTGCTTCATCTGGTGAGGTATTCGTGGGGAAGACCATACTCACTGCTTGACCACTGCTGAGGTCCTAATATTTATAGCAGCTCTTCTTTCCTCTGTGACCTGACCATTTACGTGGCATGTACCTGGTTTGCATGCAAGCCATGGTCTTGTGCAGAGATCAGGTGTTAGATGCCAATAAACAAGTTACTTTTGTGCATTTATTTCAAGCTCAGCTGTGTTAGGTGAGGAATGAATAGGAAAACTGGAGGTTGTTTTTACTAGACACCCTAATGTACAATCCCAGCATCATGAGAGAGCCAGTCTCATTGCTGGGTTAGTACATTTACTGAGCCTGGGGAGTGCGCAGAGCTAGAATAATGGATTTCTGGAATATCAGTGGCTGGTATGAAAGTTGGAACACCATGATATGGAACTGAGCAGGGAGGATGTCACTTGTCTGGAAGGGCTTTTATTAATTATGCACTAGAGAGAAAAGGAACCAAGGTAACACTTAGTTGTGCATTAATTTCAATGGAAGGCTACTAGAGAAAAATCACACTGGAAAAAATGAACATTGAATACCTGTAAACCTAGTGCATGGAGGGTTTTTTTTTTTTGGGGGGGGGTTAATTTTAATTCCTGAGGATTAAGATTTATATTAAATGCTCTACCCCTGTAAGATGACTGCCAGGTCTTTTAATATGCCAAAATATGCTTAGAATCAAGGAGCATCACTGGAACCAAACATGCTGGAATGTGATGTACTCTAGTCTGATATCTCTCAGGGTTTTGTGGGAAGGTTTATTAAACTTGGAGGCTCATTAACGCTTGTTCCTGGATATTGAAAGGAAAAAAATCTGTTTATATAAGAGAGTCAGTGGCATTACTGACTACCAAAGTAAGGTCTCCAAGCAACCACTTGCTTTAGTTGAGAGTTGGACTGCAAAGACCTGGAATACAAGGAATAATCAGAAAATACCTCACTATTCAAATAAGACTGCAGCAATGTCCAGAGCTAATATTATTTGTGTATGACCAAGCTAAAGTTTCCTAGAAGACAGCTTAAAGTATCATGTAGAGGCTGTGCTGAAAACAAGTCCATCCTTTTCTCACAGCAGGCTAATTCGTGTGGTCATTCAGTTCAAGAGACATGTTTGAGTTGAACGTCAGGGAGAAATCAGTGCTTCCCCTCTTAACCTTAGAATGTATATTGTTTTCAGAAAGAGCTTTGAAGTCTGGCCAGAAGCATCAGTCTGGCCAGTTGCAAAAACACTGTATAGGCAGTTAGAGAGTAATTTTTCACACTAGAAATTAAAGTCTGAGCAGTGTGGTGTATTTCATCTCATGTATCTTGGAACTATATGTGCAAACAATGAAAAGCCTAAGGACTATCTGCTAGGTCAAGGTCTATCTGCTGCTGTTTCTATAGATATATCCATGATCTAATTCTTCATGGCAAAAACTGCGAAGGGAAAGGATAGTGGCAATACCCTGTGAAACCACCTTCAGAAACAAAGACTCGATGAGGCTGTAATTATAAACAGTGTGCTCTGCTTTGGTGGCATTCTTGAACAGGTGAGGGTGGTCATATTGCAGCAATGGATGAACTCAGAAGCAGCTGAGCTGAATACAAAGCAAAAGCTGGATTATGAAAAAGGGTTTTTGGGAGTTAAATTGCTTGTGTTTTTTTCTTCTGTGGTTTTTGTTTGGTTAGGTTTTTTTTTTTTTTTTTTTTTTTTTCCATCAGGGAAGTAAGCAGAAGAAGAACAGAATGTTATTGTAAAGTGAATTTCCTTTTTGAAAACAGCAAGCAACTCTCAGGAGCTTATACACAGAAGGAAACTCAGAATAGGTTTCCTTTTAATTGAGGGTTTATAGGAGATGCAGCATCCTAATGAGCAGGTGAATACAGGGATACAGTCCATTTTAATAGATACATTGTAGTTGTGATAATGAGAAGCTATTAGTATTTTTCTTGATAACAATTAGTCTGTTGATTGGTTTCTATTCCCTTTGCACCATCAGCACTTTTATATATCAATACAATGTTGATTTAACTTTTAGTGTTCCTACATATCCCTTTCAGCTGCTTGGGTGAAAAACAATTGTATTGACTCAGCAAGGCTGTGCTTTGCAAGCACACATATATTTTATGCCTCAGTTTTACTCCTCCACAGTAATAGGACTTGAAGGCTGCGGAACTAAATGTCCAGAAACTGAGAAGAAAAATTTAACTTTTGAGAGTTAATTCTGCTTGTCAGAACATGTCGTGATATTGTGAACTATAACAGGGATCATACATAAAATCTGTATCTACAGGAAAAAAAGAACAGGCTTCCACATAGCTTGAAACTGGTCACTGTCTCTTTAGTTTACTGGGGATGCTGCTCAGACCTTCCCACAGCACAGTGTGGCACCTAGTGGCTGAAATACAGTGAAAAGGATGTTTTAGAACAGCTCACATCCTCTGAGCCATGAATTTTCTTTAAAAGAATGATCCCAGTCCTGTCTAGACCTTAATTTATCAGTAGTTGGACTTGATGACCTAAGAGGCCTTTTCCAATGTTGAAGATTCTTTGATTTTATGATTCCAGCTTTTGATCCCTATGCAATCAAGCATCCAAAATACAGACGACAAAACTGCTCCCGACCTTGCTAGCTGATTTGCAATCAGGGCTTATTCACTAATTATTTTGCTTCCAGCTTCCTAAAAATGCACCCAGTCCTGAAAAGAAACTACATCTTGGTCAATTTTCACCCAAATGTGAATATCTGAAAAATTTTAGAAGGCTAATGAAAATTAGACCAGCAAGAACACTATTGAGCATCATTGTTACTGAAAACAATCCAAAAGTAACTCTGAAGAAAACTAAGGTGCTGGATTTCCCTTAGAGCACATTGATGTATTATTGATTTTGATGGACTTCTTGTCTCTTTCATATGTGAAATAAAGCAAATTTTACAGTATTCAACTGTCTTATATGTCTGGTACCATAGTATGAATGCACAAACATTTGGGAAAAGAACATCATGTACCATTTGGCAATTAAATAAATTTGAGACTTAGAAATATATTCCTCCTCAGGGGATTGGCTGCCCAAACTGGAGTAATGAGCAATTTGTAATCTTTAGAATTAAATGTTTAGCACCTTGAGTTTTATAGCATTGTACAGCATGATACTTACAGATCTTTCATCACTGCAAGGTTTGAATGTGTCTTGAAGAAATAAAGAATAATAATATCCATCTTAAGCTAAAATTTTCCTTCACCAAGCCCCTGTGGTTCAATTCTGCAAAAAATTTCAGAAACCAGCACTCTTTGCAGGGTGATCAGCATTGGAGTCAGCTGAGCTGTATTCACTGTACTCACCTACATCACATGTTGTTGTTTTATTTCTTTCCTGTGTCTTGCTGAAGAGGAATTTATTTGTCATTCAGTTGGATTTGATGAATGGTATGACCCATTCTGACTGCTCCTATTGCTCAATTTGAGCTCAAGACGAGTAACCAAAGGAAGCCCAGTGGGTTCCAGCGCACACCCTGTCCCCCCTTCAGCCCAGTGGCCTGGCAGGATGGACAGTTTTTACAGCACTGACACCTGCTCTATACCCCTGCTCTGTACTGCCCAGGCAGTAACCCACTGTGACATTTACAACCCTTACACAATATCCACACTGCTCTCTGCCATTCTGCAGCCTGGCTTAGGACAAGGACACCATCTTCTGTGACAGCTTCTTCTCAAGGACTCCTCAACACAGGTTGGGCACAACTGCTGTGTTTTGTTTTAAAAAGACACTGTGGCTCATTATGCTGCATTTTGCATGGCTTTAAGGGCACTGCACGGAGCAAGGCAGATGTGAAGTGTGGTACTGTTTTTAGACACTCAGTTCCATTATGGGATTTCCCTTTGGATCACAGTCTCGTGTGGGAATTCCTCTTGGTTGGTAATTGATGGCACCTGCCTTTCCCAGGCGCTGGTGTGAAGTCAGCAACCAGGTTAGTCTGTGTTTCCTAAACTTGAGACTGGCTTGGACAACCAGAAGACCCTAGTGCTGCAGCAAGTGTCTGACTCCTGATCATCTGAATATGATTATCTAAGATAGACAGGATGATTACTTGCTATTTATTGATTTATTTATTGATTGATTTATTTGCTGTAAAGGAAGGCATACCATTCACAGGGAATTTTGCAGGCTTAGAAAAACAGAAGTACGGTGTCAGATGGAATAACTGCACTCATCATTTCTTGTTCAAGTTCTTCTGCTGATTTTGCTATTCTCCTTGGCAGAATTGGGCATATGTTTTAATTTTACATTTAATTTTGTATCAAGGAGAGGTAAAGGCTCAGCACTATGAGGATATAAGAAAACAAGTGGATCTGCTTTGTGCTTTCTACTACACCATAGGGTCAAGTCTACACAGCATCGCCAAGAACTTATTTCATTGTAGCCTGTAGTGTTGGGTTTTTTTGTTTGTTTGGTTACATATTAATTTGAGTAGCAGAAATTTTGCTTTTCAGAATCTGTTTGAAACTCTGTACCTGCTCCAGAGCTCCACAGATTAAACAGAAGATGTCATATCCAGCTCAGAAATAGTATAGAGACACGATATCTAAGTGAATAGCCACCACTGATCAATATAAATCATGCCTAGCCTTTGCTATATGTGCTACCTTTTGTATTCCATTATCTTTGTGTTACCTGTTGAAAGTGGCTCCCACATATAAGCTCTGTAGCTTAGTCTTGTTGTCTTAAATTTTAAAAAGCTTAAATGTTTGAGCAAGTAAATCACACGTAAACAGAATGTGCAGGCTTTGTTGTTATTATTGTGCTTTTTTAATAAGAAGAAGTCTTTGAGGTAACAGATACTGTTTCTGATCTACTCTGTAAATATGGTTCTATTATATAAAATAAGTGCAGTGCAAGTACTTTGTTATGACAACACGTGAATCTGTTCAGATTCAATTTTTTATTTTATGGAAAAGAAAAGAAGAACTTCTGAGAAATTTCATTTAAAATTCTAGGTTTGATTATTTCTTTCTCTAAATGTGTTTAATTTTATTATGGGATATTCCTTGTTCTACTCTGTGTAGTCAGTTTTTCCCTTAATAGTTTTTAATCTCTCCCAAATACATAGACCTCATTGGAGTCATTCAGCCAGCCCTTATGCATTGGCTGTAATTTTGGGTGTGCTTTCCACAAGTCTGGAATGTCTCCTGAGAGAGCAGCTTAAGAAGGGCAAACATATAATTGTATCAGGAGATTGTTGGTTTAGATTTTTTTATCAGTCTAAAATGCTCTCTCTAAAAGAAGATCCATCTCACTTATGAGGTGCTTGGACAAAATGCAATTGCATTGATGTGAGTAACTTGAGGGAAAGAGGAGGGAGTGTTTTATTCAATAGCTGTTCATTCCTACACAGGAACTTTTATTACTACTCTCCTGTTCTTCAGAAAGTCCAAAAACTGGGAAATTGATTGATTACTTCCTGAAAAAATCTCATTCAGCATGTTCAGTAATGTTTATGGGTTATACCTAAGTGCTGCTTGAAGTGCATTAGCTTGCCTGATGCTGTTAGTCTTTCTCCATATCTGTGGAAGGTTTGAGACAGACTTCCTGAGCCTGTACCTGCTTATACTCGGTGCCTCTCTGATCTGATGGTTGAATATCCCTTTGTTCATCCTTCCAGGAGTCATCAAAAGAGTGATTTCTTTTTCTTCGTTAAACAGACTAAGGAAAATGGCATACTGTAGTGCTAGTCCAAAACCTTAGTATAGAGAGAAAGCCCTGGGAAGATCAAGATGCAGGAAGATTAAATCAGCAGGTAGGTGCTGTGAAGTAATGGGTTGGGCTGTCAAATTATGGACGAGCCATAGATGGATGAAAGTGGAAGTGTAGCTCTTGCTTTTTGCCCATGATGGGCCTCATACAAGCTCCAGCATAAATTCCAAGTGTAGCTACAAGTCATCTCCTCTGAAAAACATCTGGGAAATGCACACAGGGACATGATTTGCTGGTTATTTATTTATGAAGGTGCACATGTCTGTAAACGGTTCTGTTTCAAGGCATGAGCCCACAGGTGTCAGCTGATAAGACTTTGATCCACCAGTGTAGAACAGAGATTTCATAAAGTCTCTGTACATGCTGCTCTCTAGTAGGTATCAAATTCCCAGCCTGTTTTAAGGACTGTACTTTTTTTTAAGGACCACATCTTTTCTCAGAGCAATCAGCTGCTTTTCTGGAGAGTATTCCTGCAAGAGGCAATTGTTTTGCATAGCGAGAGAGTGGCTGCAGCACAAGGCAGTCAGGCCTGTCAGTACAGTCTGATATGTCACATGCTGAGAATCCATTCAAACTTTCTACTCCATGGAACCTGGAGAACTGCTTTTTTGTTTGTCTTTTCCTTCTGGAACTGAAGCAGCTCTGAAGGCTGATAATAGCTCAAAACATCTTTGCTTCTTTTGGGCTTCAGGGCAATCTGTCCTGTGAGCAACTGGCAGGAAAGTGCTCCCTGTCTAATGTGGGTTGCTTTGTCCACTCCCACTTCTCTCTTACATTATTGCAGGGATGGATGCACTTTGGAGCCCTTTAAGGTGTCAAGGGTATGTTCTGACACATGTACTTGGGTTGAATATTTTTCCATCAAAGAACTGAAACTCAGTAGAGGTACTGAAGAAAGTAGCACCACATTTAGGATATTTGAATGTGTCCCCTTGCTACTTAAGCAATGAATCACTTTATAAAATCATTAGTATGTAAGAATCCACTTACTCTTTCTGGTCATCATGTATTCACACAGGTCAATGAGATTGTTGATGGAAAAATACTCACTGAAAGAAGTAAGAGGCTGTCTGTTGGGTGCTAAATGTACAGACTTTAGTTTTGAAAGAAAAAGATCAGGAAGACATCTGTGTTATACAAACAGATCACATTTTATAATGAACAGTGAAACCACACACTAGACCTAATCAAAGTAATTAGACAGCAGTGAGGAAGATGAATATCAATTCTGAATACTTATTTTAGTCTAAAATCAAAGATATGTCCTTGTTATATCATGCAGAGATTTTTATGTTGTATCAGAAAAATGACAACTCCTGTAAAATTTTATGAGATTCCAAAATCATGAAAGGAAAGTAGCAGAAAATGAAATTCAAATATGAAGAACTGACTTCACAGGACTTGACACAAATGCATCCACTCATAAATTAAAATCAAATACCACCTAATAAGGAGGTTGTAAAAAATACCCCTGCTCTGTAAAGTTTGGAAAGATATTTTCTAACTACTGAGACTGAAACAGTACTTATTTTGTGAAGAATAAGGCAACTAGGACCCTATCCAGCTGCCTTTGTCAAGGGGATGGAGAAAGGCTCCTCTTGGCTGAGCAATAGGACAGGAGGCAAAGGGCAGAAACTGATGCACAGGAAGTTCCATTTGAAGATGAGGAATAGGTTCTTTACTGAGGATGACAGGAACAGGTTGTCCAGAGATGTTATGGGGAATACTCAAAACCTGACTGGAAACAATCCTGAGCAATGTGCTCTAAGAAACCCTTTTTGAGCAGGGACTAGATGACCTCCAGTGGTCCCTTCCAACAGTAACCATTCTGTGATTCTGTCATTTTGGCTTGTACAAGAAAAGTGAAGCTCCAAGAAAGCTGTCAGATCATGGCTGGATTTTGGGAGAAGCAAAGTAGAGGCACCAGCAGAGATATTCCAGTGAAATTTTAGAAGTATGGGCGTATTTATCTGGAATGAACGGCCCAGGCTGACAGGCCAGGAATGTGAAGCAAAGAATGAAACAGTGCCCCTAATTCAGTGTTTAACCTTGCCCGACTTCAAGGCTCAGGGATTTTGAGTATTCTGGCCTCAGGTCATCCTGCATCTGTAAAACTCACTTGATAGCTGTGCCGCTGGTCCATGAGCACTCAGTCATCTGTAACCTAAAGAACTCATTTCCCACAGCCTAAATGGATATTTCTTCAGTGCTTAACCTCAAACATCCAATTTTAAAAACACTTGAGTCTGATCTTTTTTTTCCTGTAGGCTGCTCCATTTGCTGTTTTGGTTATACTCTCTGACAGTATTTATTTCATTCTGAGGAAATATTTAGTATATGGACAGATGCAGACAAATGTCTTCTCTGGCTATGGCTCTCAGGTGACTCCTGACCGTGACATGTAATCACAGATGTGAATATCAACTCTTTTATTTTCCTCCTCTGAAAAATATAATCTAATTGAAATATGTGCAATGTATGTCTGTTAAATGGAAAAGTGAGAATAATTCTGAAGGTGAATCAAATGCTTGTACCAAATTCTAAGAGAATTTTGCAATTATTACTATTATTATTATTATTATTATATGCGGAAAGGTATTGATATAGTTTTTTCATTTTCATCTCCACAAAATTTTTCCTAACTTTAGATCTCTCTCTTTTAATGCACATATGAAACAGACATATGAAACCTGCAGAATGTGCAGGCTGTAAGTACATTAACTTTCGTTTGTTTTGAATCTTTGCAGTAATCTAACCATGTTTCTTTATAATGTTTCTTTACAGTCAAACAACAAACTTATGCTGTAGTTGCAGAATCAGATAATACATTTTTATTAGTAATTATTTAGTATGATGTTCTGCATTATTTTGAAACAGCAGGAAACTTCTTTGAGAAACTTATTTGAAAAATGAATCAGAGAAGAAAAACATTTCTCATCAGCTTCTTTTCTTATTGCTCATCAAAGAAAAACTTTTTTTGGTGAAATAAAAGAAGTTATCACTTTCTAGTCACTCAGACAAGGATAATATTTTTTCTTATCTTTTTTCCCCTTTTTATACCGATTAATTTTATAGTTCTGATATTCTTGGATAACAATTACCTACCAAGATGGGCAAAAATGGGGTTTCTTGAAATACCATATAAAAAGAAAATATTTAACCACAATTTTATGGTTTTTTTTGTTTGTTTTGGTTTTTTTTTAAGAGTCTTGCTATTTCCATGGTACAGAAATTAATCAGTCGTAATCTTATCCCTTCTATTGCTGAGGTAGCTTCTATGCTTATAGAGAAAGGGAAAGAATCTTCCATCTTCCCCTCCAATATACTCAAAAGCTTTGTGTCATTTAAGTGGAAATAATGTTTGTACTGTGAATGACCCTAGCAACAAGATCATAGAAAAGAACTGGGAAATAATAAACACTAGATTAAAAAAAATGCAAAACAGCAAAACCAGTTTGGTTTCCCCAAATTTAGTTTTTCAGAGAAACCTTGAGAAGCTGCTCATTGCTCAGCTTTCCAACTATTTATTGCTGAATGTATTATTTTACACAGGATGCACATACCTGATCATTTTTAGACATCATTGCTGATGACTATGCAGCAACTATTAAATCCAGAGTTTTACGACTGGTAACAGAACCCAGCCATGTGACTCTCTTTGGGATTCCCACCAATATTAAAGGGTTACTATAAAAGCATTATACAGGAAATGGACTAAAGAATAAGATTATCTCTATGGCTTCCAAGATGACCAGCACAAAAGTATATTCTTGTTTTGCAGAGTTGAAAGAAAAAATTTGATTTCAAAGAGAACCCCTTGTCTTGGTAATGAATGATGACTCTTGCAGAATGAAACAGCAAAATGAATCTGCTAAGATGTGGAAATGTAATGATCCATTAGAAAGCCCCCAACTTTACAAACTCTTAAAATATATAAACTGCTATAAATGATAACATCTAAGTGGTTTGCACTTATTGTTCTAGGAGGTGACAAAAGCAATCCCATGTTGGATGTGTGAACTCAAGCTATTAATCCTGTTCTGACAAAAATTATAACTGGCTTGCTTTATCCCCTGAAACTGAGCAAAGGGTAAAAGGTGAAAAGGAGGAAACATGGCTTTTGTGCATTCATTTGCATATTGCTAATTGAGAATTTCCACCCTGCAAGCAGCCACGTAACCTGCCAGACCCAATTCCCCAAGTACTAATTAAATAAAACATGAGCAACATGATCTTTTAAATTTTCTGCTGTATATAACCATGAGATGTGTAAAGCTAAATATACATAGTTAACCAAAGTATCAGCTTGTAAGGATTTTTAAACTATACTCAGAACAAAATTTTGCAGGTACTGGGAAGAAAATCCAGTTTGTGCTGGAAAGAACCTCTCAGTTCTTCTGGCCACTCAGCTGCACTGACCTGGAAAAGTGCAAAGTGAACAAGATGTTGTACAGTTCCTTTGGTACCTGATCATAGAAGCATTTTGTAGGATAGCCATCCTTCCTATGAAGGGCACTAAGGACCTCCCAAGGTGTCTTGGACATGTCCTTATGTCACCTCCATGTTCTCCATCTGCCACCTTTTGTATTCCTGCCATCACTGCTGTTGATGAACTTGAAACATCTTTTATACAAGAGTTTGCTTCTCCAGACTTGCATACCATGACTACTTTCTTAGGGACATGGTAAGTGAACTGTGTCTACTGAGCTCAGGAGAGATGGGAGAAATTTAAAATAAGATTTGTATGTCTTTCCAGAATTTTGATGGGTTCTTTGGCTCTTTCTGTTATTTTTTCTAAAACAAAGGAACACAGAAGCAACTTGAATATATAAAATTTGCGCTTTCATATTCACCTGGTCTTAGAGATCTAGCTATATGCTTGTAAAACAGATCTATTAAAAAATAGGAAAAATATCCAACAAAAACTCCCCAGAAAATTGATAACTATGGGTTTCCTTATCCATGTGCCTGATTTTATTTGACTTTCTTGGCTCTGGCTAAGAGAAAAAAAGACACAGAATTACAGAATGCCCTGGGTTGGAAGGGATCTAAAGACAATCTAGTTCTAACTCCTTTGCCATGGGCAGAGACACTCCTCACTGGACCAGCTTGCTCAGAGCTCCATCCAAACTAGCCTTAAATGCCTCCCAGGATGGGGCATCCACAATTATTTGCAAGCCATTCTCGTGCCTCACTATTCTCAAAGTAAATACTTTTATCCTATTATCTATTATAAACCTACGGTCTTTAAATTTGAAGCCATTCCCCCTCCTTCTGTCACTACAAGCTCTTGGGAATAGTCTCTCCCTATTTCTTGCAGGCTCCCTTCAGGTAGTGGAAGGCTGTAATCAGGTTACACTGAAGCCTTCTCCTCTCCAGGCTGAACAATCCCAATTCTCTTAGCTTTTCAATCAATTTTCTTAACATTTTCACAAAGCTGAGTTGTCCAATGCAGATGACAGTAGTTACCTTACAACATTTCAAGGTACATCTCACTCAGGATACTTCTGCTTTGCATTTAAGATAAAGTTTTTCTTCTGTAACAAGTTGTGTTGAACCTGAGTGTCGCTGGTGGTTTTAGTGACCACTCTTTATCCTTGGTGGTTGTGAAAACACATTTTAAGAGTGAATGGTCTGATCTTTTCCTTGTCAATGATCACTGGAAACCTATTCCTCTACTGTGATTAGTTCAATTGTTGTTTTTACTGGTTCAAAACAGTGGAAGAAAACTTTTAGACTGTCTGATTGTTCTTGTAAATGGTCAGTTTCTCTGTGGTGCAACATATCTAACACATTATAGATATGAAATATAAATGTACACTTAAAATGAAGAAATGCCAATTTGATCATAAATAAACACAAAAGATGAACAACCATGAGCTGGAAAAGTCTCTATGGATTTCAGAACATGACTGGCTCTATGTGATTGAAAGAAAACTATTAATTATACTGCTTGAAAAGACAGTTCTACAATTATTTTTCAACCTCAGCCTGG
This sequence comes from Polioptila caerulea, assembly GCA_013397295.1. Classification (NCBI taxonomy): domain Eukaryota; kingdom Metazoa; phylum Chordata; class Aves; order Passeriformes; family Certhiidae; genus Polioptila; species Polioptila caerulea. Next base: position 453,828 of record VYXF01009765.1, read on the forward strand.
TTGATCCAGTGAGTCCAGTCAGCACTTATTCAGTTAAAAGCCCTCAGAGACCAGGGAAATACCCTGACCACAGGGTATTTTTTTTTCCCTTTCCTGTTCTAAACAGTGTTGAATGGAAATGAGCCTTTGGTTAACAGGGAAGAATATTTCTGTTCTTACTTGGTCATTATGGAATTAGTCTGGCTTTCAGAAGGTTAACAGGGAGTGGCTTAAATCCTAGAAGAGGGTTAAGATATGATCTGATATACCAAGGATCAAGAATTAGAGAGAGAAAAATGTAGAGAGATTACTAAAATGGCTTATAAAATATTTAAGTATTGCATAAGTGAAGTAGGGATTTAAATGCAAGTGCATTAGCAGAGGATAAGGATGCCAATTGTTCATGGTCATTGGTGGACATACAGGAAAGAAGAAGGAATATGTAAGAAAGGTATATGTTCACTGTGATGTTGGTTCTCTATAATGTTCTTGTAACTCTTTTTAAAAATCTCAAATGCAAAAAAAATCCCAAAACACCAAATCTAAAATGCTGAAGATAGCATACAAACCAGACAGATTTGCTTGAGGTTACAGATGTTTATATCAAGTTCAAAAACATAGAGAAAATTGAAGAAACATACTAGCATGAGTTTTTTATGCTTCAAAACATACGAAGAAGACAAAACAAAAAAAGAAAGAAGCTGGTTTTAAGTTTACCATTACAAGAATAATCTCTATCTTAAAAAGGTACTTTTTATGTTAAAGCAACCTAGAGAAAATGAAGGTGAAGAGGTGCCTTGAGACAATATGTATTGATCTCTAGGACTCCAAGAGATGGTCATACTGGGAAATTAGACAATCTATAAGCAATATTAGCAACAAGATGAAAAAAATGCCATGTCCTATACAATGAGGTACATAATAGGGCCATTTTACTTTCTGGAAGCTTCCCAGCTCTTTGAAAGAGGTAGTATTGTTGTAGGGTTGTGTTTTTGTTTTTGGTTCTGTAAGGTTTTTGGGGGTTTTTTGGTTTGTTTTTTTTTTTTTTGTTGTTTTGCTACAACACAGAGTAATTTTCATTTGTACAAAAAAGACCAAGGTAGAACAGCAAATGATTTCATGACCGCCTTCTGCAACCCTATTTCACTGCAGTGACTCTGGAGAGATGAGCAAGACCCTAGAGGCTCTGACCTCATTGACTGACTGCTCCTCAGTCTTACATCAGATTCTGAAACGACACCACTTTTAGACTACAAGTAGCCAACCACACAGCCTTCCACAGTTAATCCATTAGGAGGCAGTACAGGGTTTGTTTGAGAATAAAAAGGAATTCAGCACAGAAAGTAGTTTTCCCTGATATAATTTAGAGGTTTGTAAGTAAAAGTGTGCTGCAGCAGGGCCAGTACTAAGAATCTATATGCATTGGATAACCAGGAAGAACCCACAGAGTTTATAATAAAACATGCAAAAGTTGTTTTAGTGTATGGCCAAAGAGCACAGGCAGCCTCAGGAACCTTGTTGCACTGCATCCAGGTGACTATGGGGAGGACAAACATTAGAGGGTAGAAAAGAGTAATTTCTATTCCTTCCCCCTCCTGCTCTTGTAGAAAAAAATGAATGTAAGTCATATTAAATAATTGAATTGCTGCTGAAATCCTTTCCCAATTAAATGAAGAAATTCAAACAATCTTCAGCTCCCAAATGGCCAAACATCCCTTTTTAAAATCTTTGTGAATATATTGTACAAATGCCCATGCTCCCATTTTTGTTTGTTCCTCTCTCTGCTTGCATGCATCTATTTTTATAAGAAAGAATGTAGGTGGTTGAATAAGAACAAATTTTTGTTTGCTCCTTTTTAGTGTTTTCCACCTACAGCCTATCCTTCACGTCCTTCAGAAAAGAAGGTTGCATATTTATGTGTAGCTCTTAATGAGAAAATACATCCTTGCATATGATATGCTCTGCTTCCTGTCATGTACTCATTATTCTCTTTGAGTTTACCAATGTTTTTTGGTTTATAGATTCATGATTAATTTATTCTCAATCTACAAGAAAGCCCTTTTAATTCCAAGAAGTGGGTTAGATGAATTACCAGACACTACTTTATTTGGCCTGCTTATCTACTGGAATGATTTGCAATTATCATCCCTTGCCTCTCCTGAGTGGAAAAGAAATCAACTGTTGATGAATCTAGTGAGAGACAGGGAATTTTTTGCAGATTTTAGGATTTCTAGCAGGATGGAGTCCCAGTTAGCAAAGAATGGTGTCAGGAGGGAAACTGTCCTGGATTGGCACTGAGAGCAACTGGAAGAAGACAGACTGTCTGTTCTCCCATCAAAACATACCAGGACACTGTGCAAGGCCAAGCTGGTGTAGCCTGCATTGCCCTGGGGTGCCCATGGCTGCAGGCAGCCCCACCACACTGGGCATGTGGCCAGTGGAGCCCTCAGCTCTCAGCAGGAACTGCTTTTACTCGTCTGCTCCTCAAGCTGAAGGAAGCTTTCCCATTGAATGAGTTCTGACTGCCTTGGTGCTTACTCTCCATGTACTCATCAGCCTTTGTGTCTGTTGGATGGAACTCCAGGTGCTGTGCAGATGCTGATCAGGTGAGGGGGCAAAGTCAAAACCTCAGCAAAACGGACCAGCATGTGTTGTGCCATTTGGAAGCTGGATCTGCTAGGCAAACACTTCCAAATGCGTTTTGGTGGCTACAGATATAAATGTTACAGCTGTGAATCAGTCCTTTATGAGCAAAAAGGGCACTGAGTGGGAATTTGAGACATTTGTGATCTGTTTCCAGTTCTGCCTGTTGTTTGCTCCAAAGTTTTATCTGTATAGTTTGTAATTTTTTCCTGTATGTTTGTACAATGCCTGGAAAAGGCACTTCAGTTTTGGTGTGGTGCCCTACAGTGCTTCTGTAAATAATCTTGCTGAATTATATGAGCATGCAGTGGAGAGAAGTGTGGGCTTAGGAAGGGTAAGACAGGAAGCAAATGTGAATACTTTACATATCCAGTATACAGTTGCATATGGGTGAGTAGAAAACATAACCTTCCGTGACTTTGTGCTTCCAGAACCCAGTGCTGTCAGATGAAGGGAAAAATGTCATTGTAGTTAGCGTAATTTGGCAAAAATGTTTGTATGAGTCTTAGAGGCAGAGAAAGAAGTATATGACATATGCTTAGGAGTACATGTTTCCTTTGGGAAATTTCAGTCCTATTAAAAATTTTGAGGTCATATAATGTTACAGTCGCATTAAGAATACATAGTTGGATGAAAGAAAATAGGTATCTTGCCTGAATTTCTAGTGCCTTAAAAAACAAAAGATATTTTATTCATTTATCTCTGTGAAAATAAAAATAAGTCTCTTTTTTACCACAAAGACAAATGGATAGCTTCTTTAAACTACTACGAGTGAGAAGAAGGGAGTACTAGAACCGGGTCTGAAACTTTAAATACTGAGAAAAGCATTTAATAATCACACACATCTGCTTGAGGCAGGTGTAGCTAATAAGGAGGAAAGGAAGGAACAGCTGTATCTTGGATAAAGGCTCCTTGGCCACACGAAGATAAATAGCTAACAGCTGGTTTCCCACAAGGGGTAACTTTGCTGTAATGCTCCTGTTTCTGCTCCCTTGCTTAGAGGAATCCTTTCTTAGGCTAAAGGGGGAGATGTGTTTATACATCATGGAGACAGATGCTTTCATCCTTGAAGATGATCATTTATCCTGGCTGTGGAAAATTAGTTCTCATTGGTCACATTGGGAGTGGACACAGATGTTGTGTATTGTGGTTTTCAAAGTCATGCTACTTATTAGGGTAGCAATGCAACATAGCTTTTCTAGACATGAAAAATGTTGAGTAGGGAATATGCTTCTTCATGCAGTTAAATTCTGGGTTTTAGCACAATTTATGTAGGTTTGCAAGATTTTTTTTTAAGAGAGCTTCACTGGATGCTTTACCATTCTTTCTGATTTTGCAGCCAATATCCTGACATGAACCCAATATTAATCACAGTAGGGCTAAAATGACAAATGTAAGGTATTTCAGCTAAATGGAAAGGACAGTCTCTCACTCCAAAGACATTGATGAGGATCTCAAAGGGGAGGATAAGCTCTGTATAGGACTCATCTTCCTGCCTTATTTTCTCTAGCTGTAGGATGGGGAGGCTATGTGATAGTGCATATCCAAGAGCAACTGAGTCTTCTTTTGCTGACTTGTGTTGCAAGAACTGGGTTCTGTCATCAAACCTACAAGTAACATCTAGTTTCATTTTCAAGAAAACAATCTGAATATGGATATTTAGTAGAGTTTGCAAGACATTAAATTGGGGTTTTTATGCCTCCTTCCCTCTATGGAGAATGCTGAAAGGTCCAATCCAAATTTTATTTTGTGCTGTACTTTCTTCTCTGCCTGATATTTATTGGTTTTGGTATGTGAATGAAGTTTTTTCCTGCCTCTGGAGATGACCTGGAAAAAATTTGTTCTTCTGGGTACACTATTAACATACCCTGCAGATTTCAGAATTACTTCTAGGATTGATGTTTTTCTCAAAGGCTATTTGAAATTATACACTTGTTGTTTTTCTTCCCCAGCATGCACTGTAAAACAGCACACATCCTCATGGGACTTCTTCACAAATACTAAGTCTTGAGACCTTTTCAGAGTCTTAATTTTGCATTTATTTTGATAATTATTACAACAAGTTTATTAAAATAGATATATAGATGATGACATACAGAGTCACTTGATATATTTGGGTTGTAGCACCTATCCAAGCAAGTTGTGAGCACAATATTTATTTCCAAATTTTAGCTGAAAATCTAATTATGTAGTTACGAAGTGATAGATACAGGCAAATATGATACTGCATGAGTTTTGCCAACAGAGCTTTCCACAACCAAGGAGCATGAAAGAGCTTAAGAGACTTTCCAGTAAATCTTTCCAATGTAATTATTTTTTAGGAGCTTTATTGCAGAGAAAATGTGTGCCTTCTCCTAGAGTATCATCTGAGACTTGCCAAGAAGAATTAGTAATTTTTATATGAAAATTGTGAGATAGAATTTTTATTGCATCTATCAATCTGAAACCTTTCATGAACTTTCATTTTTATGGCAAATTAATGTACTTTTTTGCTGCACTGCATTTCAGATTTCATGAAAGTTTATTTAAGCAAAAATTTACACTGACTAATAAATGTAAATGTTGAGCCCTTATTTTGTAAGGCAATTTCCCTTAATTTTTGATTCTATTAGCTAGGTTGTATCTACACATTACAAACTAAATTTACCAGATATGTAGCTTATAGTCCTAAATAGTAGAATCCTATAATCTACTCTGCTTTATCTTCCATCCTGGTTCTTTGTGTTCCTGAATACACAGAAGTCAATGGGAGCAGAGACTGTAAGTGATGCCAACTTGACCTGACAGGTTCAGCGCAACATGACAGCTGCTGAGTCAGAACATAATGTACGTAACAGAGCCAATATAAAGAAAAATCAATTTGAAAGTACATTTCATATGAAAAGTAAATTTCCAGCTTTTTCTTGGTGAAAAGACACTTTTTTGGTTTTTGTAAACATTGGCTTGCTTTTCTTTTTGCGTACTTCTCTTGTTTGCATGGTTTAACCTCAGACAACAACTCACCCCCAGACAATCACTTGTTCATTCTCTCCTGGTGGGATGGGGGATGGAATTGGAAGGGCAAAAGTGGGAAAACTCATCGGTTGAGATAAAGAGAGTTTAATAGGGAAAAATAAGGCTATACAAGCAGTCAGAACAAGGCAAGAAATTACCTCACCATTTCCCATGGACAACAGGGGTTCAGCCATCTCCAGGACAGCAAGGCTCCATAGTGCATAACAGTGAGCTAGGAAGGCAAATTCCATCACTTTGAACAGCCCCCTTGTCCTTCTTCCCTGGAGTTTTTTTGCTGAGTATGACACCTTGTGGTCTGGGACAGCCCTTGGATCAGCTGGGGTCAGTTGTTTTGGCTGTGTCCCCTCCCAGCTCCTTGTGCACACCCAGCCCCCTCACTGGTGGGGTGGGGTGAGGAGCAGAAAAGGCCCTGGCTCTGTCTGAGCACTGCTCAGAAATAGCAAAACCATCCCTGTGTTATCAATGCTGGTTTTAGACAAAATTCCAAAACATAGACCCAGAGTAACTACTGTGAAGAACCTTAACTCTATGAGGGCCAAAACAGGCACTGTTATTGAAAGGTATTTTCTGACAGAAAACTCTTTCAATTAAGGTTTTCCAGCAAAGTTAGAAGCCCAGACTTCATAGATCTTTAAACATTGTGAGATTCTTTTTACTTTTTTTCTTTTTGTGTGTTTTGAAGGAATTTATTAAAAAGGGTCAAATTGTGCAGGGTAGCAGGAGCATTAAACAAGACTTTTGGAAACTTAGAACTTTTTTTTGGAGAAAAATCAAGAGAAAAAAAAGAGCAACTAAATCTTTTTATTAAAGGTTTGAATTGTATTTGTTTGAGTTAATTAAATCTTATCACATTCATATGCACTTTCTAATTAACAATTAGCCATGTTTTCTTTGTAATAAATGAGAAATCTTTCAGGAATATGAGAATGGATAAAAACATGCAGCAGCTTAATTAATCTCTATTTTATCTCTGGAGAGCTAAGTTATATTTAGCAACAGTGACAAACAAAACCCTATACTGGTTTACAGTTTCAAATGTGACAATTTCTTTATGAAATCAACTACCTGCAATAAAAGATTCCAAAAATAGTATTCTTCAGTACATAGTCTGAGTACTCCAAATGAAAGTGAAGAAACTAAACTTGTTTTAAACAATCAACTAAGACTATAAAGAAGAAATACTGCATTTAACAAGACAGTTTAATGTGCAAGAAATGTAGGCACACAAAGAAATGGAAACACCCACATTTGCCCTAAGTTTTGAAAAGGTCATCCCTTCAAAAGACTTGATCTTTAGTAGGGGAAAAAAATGTGTTACTTCCTCTGTTCTCCTAGACCCAATGGAAAATGTTGTGTTTTAATAAGTTAACATGCAAAGGCAAACTGCAGATTGCCACAAAGTTGCCATCCTGACCAGGTAGTTCATGTTAAAACTAGAGCCTGCCCTGTCTACAGCAGATTTAGCTAGGTGTGTTGGTGTGTTTGTTTTATCTAGCCTTTTTTAGAAACATCTTTCTTCTCCTAAAGCCCTAGGACCTTGATGATTTAAGCAGTACTTCCACGAAATGGATTTAAAGCAGCATTGACTGTATGTAAAGCTATGTCTCCTACTGGCAAATAAGACACAAACCCTACATGTAATCCTGGCTGCTCTTCCAGGTTTGCCTACTGGGGTTGTTTCACTTCATGCAAATCACACAGTCATTGGGCCAAAGACAGACCAACTCTATAGCTCTGCAACTAATAGGTGTAAAAAATTCACCCTGTCCTGGACAAAACTAGGACACCAATGTAATGAATTCCTAGGTTGTTTTGATGTTGAAGAATCCATCTCATCTTTTTAATGACATTTTAAAAGGACTGTACTTGTAGAATGAAGATGGATTCTCCTAATCATACAAATACCTTTTAAATGAGAGAAAATCTCCTCCTCCATTATTGATCTTAAACAGCCATCATATAATTTTTGTTTGTGCATTCTCCCTTGGTGTCTGCTTAGTGAGAGATTTTTGGACTAGTGCCATTTTCTCTGGGAAGAGCCTAGCTTATGGCACAAATTTTGAACAGTAGATGGTGTGTGATGAATGTACATTTCTGACCACTTTAGGAAAAGACCATCAGCTCTGCGGCTGAATCCTAAATCTGGCCAATTTTGTGTCTGATGTCCTTTGAATAACTAGTTGAGCAATCTGACCTCCAGAACCATGTAGTCCTTCCTTCAAGGACTGCATCATGTGGCAAGATGGTGATTGATACAGCCAAACCAAACATTTGGAGATACACAGGCCAATTGCCAGCTCTGTGTGTCAGCATTAATGATCTCTCTGGAGGCAGTGCCTTTGAACATGTAGTGTCAGAGGTGCTGTTGATGGTTTCTCATGGACTGCTTGGTTGCAAAAATTGAATTCACTTTGAGTACCATTGACATCAATGGAAATTAGGAATACTCAACCTCTGGAGGATTTAAGGCAAAATAAAGCTGGTTGTGGAGTGTTTCTTCTGGGTTTGTGAGGTGTTGTTTTTTTTGTTTTTTTTTTTTTTTTTCTTTTTCATTTTATTTCTTTGATTTTTTCTGGTGTCTCTTGTTTGTTTGGGTTTTTTGTGTTTGGTTTTATTTGTTTGTTTAAATTAGTTACATATCCATGGAGAACACAGTGATTTCATTTCAAGCATTTGGAACCAGGAAGTAGGAGGCTATAGGGCAAAAGCCTATATTTTTATAGGCCTGCAGTGATATATCACTAGTGTGAAAAACAAATAAAAAGTTATTTTCCACCAAAAAAGCTTTTCATCTGTTGTGTGTAAGTTCACTTTTTTCTGTGACCAATACTTCATGTTTTATGTTTTTTTACCTGCTCACTTGCAAATGGAAACTATATTCCCTTGATCTTGTCCATTCAATGAGATGGACAAAGTCTTCTAATTCCAAAACCAGAGGCTTCTTCATAAGACACTGTACAATGTCAATCTTACGATACAAAAGCATCGTGTTGATTGATATTTATGTCATGCCCCAAGGCCTCAGCTCTACCACATTAGGTAAGTTGCAGACTTTTAATGGTGATTAATGATGTGCTTTTATGGCAAAAGTCAGAAGACAGCCACAGAAAAATGTGGCTGTACCAGAGGTGAGGAGTAAAGGCACCTAATGCTAAGCATTTTAAAGTATACTTAGAATTGACTTGTGCAGAAAAGCGATTTTATCCAGAAGATCTTTCCTCGGTACTCACATCCTCTCATACACAATGGAAATGTCAGTAAGAACAGGGAAAACAGATCAGAGGTTTTAACTGATTAAAGCATGTGAATGCACCAACATTCTGGTCATCTGACTTTTGCTATCTGTCTTGGCCTTCTTTTTTATCCTTCTATTATGATCTAAAAAAACAAGGTTTGTTTTTTTTTTAAATAAACTAACTGATTTGGGTAATCATCAAAATATTAATAGTAATAACATCAATAATAATAGTATCAGCTACTTCTAGACAGTTTCTCTTATCCAAGCATCTGGAACTACTTTAAAATATGAGATTTTCAAGCCTTGTATGTGCGCTACATAACATTATGCCCATTCATGTTCTACATCACTATGAGGGGATGAGTCAAAGGTATTGTTAAGACAACTGTCAAAACCTAGAAGAGAATTTTATATCAGCTTTTATTTCTCAAACATCCAAGTTGTCTTGGGTTTTGTAGTCACTTAAGGTATTTGTCTTCTTTCATAAGGTTCTCCTTTCCACAAATTTCTTTGAAAGAAAGCGCCAAAGTGCAGCTGAGCTGGGGTTCTGTTCTTTTCCTTCTTGTAACCAAAGTGGTGAAATGCTACATTATTTTCTCTCATGTCCTCGGACTCAAGATACCACTCAACTTCTTCAAGGTCTTAAGTAAAGTCTGAGTCTATTTTCTTGTTATAAAGCATGTGGAGGAAGGCACGCAATAGGTACGAGAACAATAAGAACAAAGAAGTGGGTAAGATTTACAGACTTGCAACCTTTCCAGTGTTTGTTTTTATCAATATACTCTTTATATTTTGATAGATTTAAATCCCAAACAGTCATAACCTATCTTTGCTATCACTTTGCCAGTCTGCACTTTTGCCTTTCTCATAGGAAATCATGCAAGCCTGTTACCATGTGTACTACTCTGCTGAGAATCTTCATTTGTAACAATACATAGAAACACCACCAACAGGGGAGAAGCTGTCAAGTGAGACCGGTGTTTACTTCTGTTGAACAAGCTGATCATGGTGATCTTGGAACATACAAGTAATCTATATGTGTTTCTTTACCCTTATGCCAAAATGATCATGTTTTCAACATTAGCTGATAAAATCTCTCTCTTATAGGTGTTTTTAGTTTTATCTGTGGCAAAATTTTCTTTTGCTTACAATGAATGATCTTTTACAATGTCAGAACTAGTTAGGTTTTGGAGAGTAATTATTTTAAAAATTTTGCTAAGGAAAAGGGAAAATTTACTTCAGTTGTTTGAAAGTGATGTTATAGTGAAACAGTTTTTCATGAACAAAAATGTTTGTCAAGTTCAGATTGTAGAAGATGTTTCTCAAACACTAAACTTAATTTTGGTCTAAAATCAGCTTCGGAATTATTGATTGTTCCATTGACAGGACATGGAAATAGACCCTGTGATTAGATTTGGAGGTTTTTCCCTATCTCCTTGCCTAAAATCTTGGACAAACTACTCAAATTGAAATGAGGAGAAAAAAAAATTGGAAGAGTAATTTTCTCCTAGATGATTTCTTAGCAATTTCTTAGTTACTTAGCTGTGTTACAGAGTTATCAAGTCCAGAAGGCATGCCAGAAGCACTGTGGTTCATATTTCAGTAAACACTTTCCTGTAATACTTTTTTATTGGAAATACCCATTTATCCTTATACTAGAATCCAAGCCAGGATTATATCTACATGTATGTTAATTATGTTGTAGATTGTCTGTGTCAGATTCACACAGAATATTAATCTCTTCAGACTCAGCTTGGAGCTATTGTCTCCCTTGGTAGGAGACAAGTTTGCTTATTTGCTGGGCTTTTATCTCAAAAGATTTCTGTGTTTACAGACAAGAGAGAACTGGTTGGGATGTGAAGGCTAGGGGCAGATTTGACTGCTGTGACCATGGAATGGTGGGGTTTGGGATCCTGAGAGAGCCTGGGAAATGACAGGATCACAACCCTAGACTGCAGAAGAATAGATTTAGGACTGTTCAGAGAATTGCTTGGAAGACAATCATGGGTTACCATATGGTATCATACCCTAGAGAGGAGAGGAGGATCAGACAGTCATTTAATTTTCAATGATCACCTCCTGCAAGTTCAAGACTTGCTGATCTGTTTTAGTAGGGGGTCGTGCAAACATGGCTGGACCTCCTGTGAATAAGGAACTCCTGGCAAAACTAGAGTACAAAAAGAAGGTGTACAAGAGGTGCAAGCAGGAACAAGTGCCCCAGGATAAACAGAGAGAATTTTTCAAAGTGTGCAGAGATGGATTAAGAAAGCAAATTTAGAGTGTAATCTGGCAAGGGACATGAAAGGCAACAAAGAGGATTTCTGCAGGCATAACAGCAGCGAAAGGAAAACCCCAGAAAATGTGGCATAGCTGCTGAATTGGTCAGAGGACCTTGTGACAAAAAGCATGCGGTACCTTCTTTTCCTCGGTCCTTGCTAGTGTGAGTTACTTTCACAAACCCACAACCTCTGAGGGATCTGTGTCTGGCTTCAGTCAGCAGTTGGTCAGCAATTGCATTGGATTTGATTTTCCCTTCCTCCTGTCGGGAAGTCTTTCAAGAATCTGTCCAGTGACAGGCAAGAGATGATACACATAAACTAAAAAACAGGAAATATGATTTAAGCTTAGGGGAAAAATTTTTAGAGTGCATGTGGTCAGGCACTGGAATAGGCAGCCCTAGAAGGTTGTAGAGTCTCCAGCAGTGGAGGTATTCAAAACTTGACTGGACACAGTCCTCATCAGCCTGCTCCAGCTGATCCTGATGATCTCCAGAGGTCCTTTCAATCTCATCATGACCTGCTGTGACTTACTGCTACATATGCTCCTCTGTGTTCATGGGTAAGGATCACATCAGCTTACTTCTGGGGAACATTTCTTCATGGTGACTTGTCACATGTAATTACCCTGAGAATCTGGTGTCACTTTGTGAAAGGTCCTGTACAAAATTTGTAATTTCCATACTTTTTCTGCCATGGAGAAAGCACAGCCTAAATATGGAGTTAAATCAGGTGCATGCAAGACATTATAACGGGGAGAACATTAATAACAATGTTAGTTCAGGTCACAAACACTTTGTTTATTACCACAGGTTTCAGAGCAGAGAAGGTTAGGCGTTATTGATTAAGAAGGCTTTGTAAATGTTTAATTACCCCTCCTTCCACATATGAAAAAGTGATACTGTCAGAAGCTGCATAAACTGCTATTTGTTTTATAACAAAGGTTCTATTTAAAAAGCAGTATGTTTACAGTTTCCCTCTTTAAATAGAATGTATATTTCTTTGGTTTTAAAAAGTATAACAAAATACAGTTTTTGAACATCTGTTTATAGCAGTTGGGGGAGCTGTGTAAATCTTTAATACTGTATGCTTGTTCTCTTGGTTTCTGTCATCATCCATAATTTAAAGCAACTAAATCCTGGATTTAGAAAGGTTCACCATTTAGCTAGATCCAGGAATAATATGCAGCATGCCTGATTTTCCTTAGGGTGTTAAGAAAGGAGCTTGGTGCTTTGATGAAGTGATAAGATGCAAGGATAGTTACAGAAGTGTGGAAGGGCCACATCAGATACATCAGGAGTAGCACCACAGCCTTAGGCTCTCCTGTGTGGCCAACAGCTACGAACTCCAGCAGAATGTTCAATGGAGAGTAAAATTTAATTAGAAGTGAATTGTGCCACGATCTTCTGCCTTCATTCTAAAGATGATAAGTCTTGACAGCACCTCTGTCTGTTCAGGGTGAAACTTATTGAGACTTCACTACAATATATCAACTTGGTGGAATTAAAAGCAGTCAAGTAAAATGCTAGTAAAGAAAACATCAACAATTTAGGTTTAAAAATGTCAGCCTTTAATTCTTGCACCTTTTTTAGAAGTACGATTTTGTACAGTGGTCAAGAGTTATGTCAGTAATTACAGGTTTGTACTGTGATAAAAAGGGGCTGCTGCCTTAAATCTGTTGACTTTACTTAATAATTTTTTTTTTCTTTTTAATCAGAATAGCAAATGACCATGTTAAGAGACAAATTTCTTTAATTAGAGTTCTGTAATTTGTATATTCTTTCCACTGAAGGTTTAAATCAAAGGCAGAAGAACAGAACACAGGACAACAATATTTTACTTAAATCTGCTTGGAAGTAAAATTTACGGTCTCAGTAAGAATTAGGAGATTCTTGCAAGATTAAAATGCTCTAGTACATTTCTTGAGACTGAAGGCATGATTAACATTTAGTTTTTTAAATATACTGAGAAAATTATTTATTTAGGAGATCCTCAGATGTATCACAAAATGAGAAATTTAAGGGACTCAGGTCTCTCCAGAAGCAAGACGATAGAAAAAATAAAATTGTAAGCCAAAAAACCAATTTAAAAACTAGTTTAGATTACAGGTAAATTAAATTTAAATTAAAACTATGTATGACATTCTGATCAGAAGGGAAAGTCATAGATTTATATTAATTACACAATAGCTGTATCTCAGAAAAACTTCCTTGGAAATCATGGTTATCAGTAGATAGTTTCTTAGTGGAATGATACTGATGTATTTTATTTTATTTTTTTTTTGCTTACAGGGAATTGATGATGGTTCTGTATACATTATGAGCACAGCCTGGATCAGTGTAGTTTTGGGGTATGTATGTAGATGTTCTGACTATTCTTTACCAGATTACTCCATTTTTCTACTTCAAGCTGATCAGCTCATGGCTTTTGTACTCACTGCATCCTGTCCCCACAGCTGTGATTCAGAAGTCAAGGTGTATCTTGGTGGCTTACAGGTTACACATAATTGTAGTCTGCTGTTCATTTGCTTCTGATGCATGGGGTCTTGAATGTAACTTGAATGCAAACATTAACCCAACCCCAGAAACAGAAAGGCAGTAGTGTCTAAGTGTATCTTTGAGGTTAGGAATTCAAAAGTCATGATAGATTCTCCTACATAATCAAGATATGTGTAACATTCAGGTTCTCTCTGTTCAGCCAAAGGATGGATAGAGACTTTGCAGAAGGATATTTATACAACTGGCTAAAATGCAGGAGTAATTTCCCCACTTGTTTTCAGAAGCATACAAAATTACAGTGTAAGAGAAATAAATGCATAAACATCTCTAGGTTAAAATCTGAGGGGTAAGCAAATTATTTTTCTACTGTGAAAACCTTTTAAATAATTTGGAGCTACTTTTCGATTTATGATTGTTGCAACTATTTTCTTGACAAAAAAAACATGGTCAGGAGAAGAATAGCTTAAAATAAAGCCAGTCCTCAGCAAGCACTGAATTATTTATAGGCTTTATTAGTTCTACTAGTTTTAAGCCTTGCCTTCTTCAGCTAATTTAAAATAATAGCAAAAAACAACAGCAACAACAAAAATACACAGGGAGCTTGGCAGGCAGAAGCATGCCGTAATTTTGTACTGCTACATGACGAGTGTCCATTGAGTGACCCCACATCACTCCATTCTAACATATAAATCTTTAATATATGGTTACTGTGATTTATATTCTAATATAGCAGACAAAGGCATCTACAATTTAATTTGGAAAGGTAGAAGTTCAAGGACAGGAATTTCAGAAAGTATACCTGGTGACTTTAGAGGACACAGCTTATAGCTGTATAGTCATGATCTCTGCTTTGTTTTAATACAGACCTCAGAAACAGTGCACAATGATATGTAGTCCTATATCTCCACATACAACAAAAAGCTCCTGAAAACACAATAACATAGTCTTCATTCAGAGTGGAGCATTGTATTTCACATGACACAGTATGCAAAAGGTTGTCCTATTTTCAAACCTTTCAGAGAATCACAGAATATCCTGAGCTGAAAGGGATCCGCGAAGGTCATTGAAGTCCAACTCCTGGCCCTGCACAGGACACCTCAAGAGTCACACCATGGGCCTGAGAGCATTGTCCAAACACTTCTAGAACTTTATCAGTCTTGGTGCTCCCTGGGGAGCCTGTTCCACTGCCCAACCACCCTCTGGGTGAAAAACCTTTTTGTAATATCCAACTTAAACCTCCCCTCTCTTATCTTCTTGAGGCTGAACAAGACAAGGGACCTCAACTACTCCTCATGTGATTTACACTCTAGACCCATCCCCATCTTTGTAGCCCTCCTTTGGACATTCTCTAATAACTTTATGTCCTTCTTATATTGTGATGCCCAAAACTGCACACAGGACTCAAGAGAAGTTGTTTTACCTGTGTATAAGTTGTCTGAAAATCCTTTTTCTTTTTTTTTGCAGAGAGTCTGTTTTTTGTTTATAGATGTAAAAGCAAGCAGCACATTCTTAATGACCTACTGCCTGAGGGTGATCCTCCAATATGCAATGCAACACTGTTCTGGAAGAGGTTGTTAAAGTGTTGCTAGTTCTTCCCTAGTGGAAATTTATTCAAAGAAAATAAACATCTATCATTAGTGGGCTTCTGCTCCCATTTCATCCTGCTAATGAATCCCTCCTACAAGGATTAGATGTTGATTAGATATAATGGCTGTTAATGATCTTATCTACTAAATTAAGGCAGATGTTAAGGGATTTATACTTAAAAATACCTCATGTGGTAAATCTCAAGAGTGTGCAGAGGAAAGGAAACGCTGTCTGCATTCATAGTGATAACAAATTAACCATGACCTGAAGAGGTCAGGAAGTGTTCATATTATTTGATTAGAAAAGGTACAAGCCTAATTCCTACTTCCATATGAGCATTTTTTAAGACAATGGAATGAAAAAAAATTTCTAAAAAGACACTGAACCCAAAAGTAATTTTTAAAATGTCATTTATATGTAAGCTGTGAAAATGATTTCTGCTATCGGTCTTGCCTGGTGAGAGGAATGAATCTAATTTTTATTTATACCTCAACATATGTTATACATGATGTGAAAAATTACTCTATGGGCTGTAGACATGCTGGGAGCCCTGTCCTCAGGGAGGTTTAATCTGGTGGCCAGTCAGGCCCTCTTCTTCCCTCTCTGCTCCCTTTTCTATCCCCCTTCAGTAGGAGCTCTTATCTTTATAAAAAAACAGTTCTCCCATATAATATTGCCATGCTCATGCTTTATTTTTGTCTGAGCAATCTACCAAAAAGAATCTTCCCCAACTCCCTTTTTAGAGTGGGATGGGACACCTGGGTTATGCTGTGATGAAATTTTGGCTTTTTCCCCCTTGCTATTAGAAGCTGGGAAGAAGTAATTTTTAGTGTAGCAGATCTTACTGGACTGGGTAGTAGTAAATTCCAGGAAAATAAGCAAATAGCTCCTTTGTGAATGAGAGCAGGGCTGTAAAATGAAAATGAGAGAATGAATCTCACTGGCTGAACATGTGAGTGAAAAAGAGATGTATGTGATAAGGGCATACTTCAGGAATAACCTGTGAAATAGTCCCCTAGAAAGAGGATGAAAGTATGCACCACTGCCAGATCTACTAAAGATGTTTTATGCTTATGTGGAACTCTGTTTTTCATTTTTCTTTTAGTAATGCCGATGTTTATAGTATTAGAGTATCTACAGGGAGGAATAAAGCATTCTAAGGTCTTTGACTTGATGGAATGTTCAAGGTTAGCTATTTAGCAAGAGAATTTCTGGATTATGGCCCTCTTAGCTGAATTTAGTATTCTTTTACTAGTTTTACAATAATTTAAGTATCAAAATATGCTCTTTGGGAGACCCTTCCATTATTGCCTTTTAATGACCAAGATCCTCTGAGTCCTCCAGTAAAACAGCAAAATATTCTATCATGCTCAGTATTACAAACAAGCTGGCACTCACATCTTTATTTTTTGGGCTCATATGTTTAATTTTGTAAAGCCCTCATGTGATTATTAATAATAAGAGTCAATGATAAAATGGCATTGATGGGTGAAATTTGTCTTATACAGAATGGCAGCATGAGGCCAAAATAAGATGTATGTGGGATATTAGCCTCTCATGGTTCTCTGCTAAGGAAGAATTTAATTAACAAGGAATTTAATTATTTTATTTTGATATATGGGGTTTTCAGGCTTTCCTGAGTTTATCAGCATAGCTAAGAATCTAGGGGATGAAATGAGGGTCAGATTTTTAAAAATAGCTAATAACCAGCTAATAATTTTGGCAAGCTTTTTCTTTTTTTTAGGATTTTTGGAAGGAAAGACGGATTCTGATATAAAATTTGAGACTCCTTGAAAGAAACTCTTTTTCCAAAAGCTTTGAGAATTTAATTATTGAAACTCAGATCATGGGAAAAGGGTCTCCAAGTGAGTTCCCAAAGACACTAGCATTTCTTGAGCACTTCTTGGCATGGACTTTGAGCCTTGTGTTCAAAGTTCAGAGGCTCCCTAAACTGGATTTTAAATGTTGCTGCGAGGAGCCCATTTAATTTTGATTTCTCTCTTAACACTGTTTGTCACAGGCATGTGGGGGAGCAGCTACCCTTGTGCCACCTGCAGGACTCAACTGGGAGAAGACAGGAGAGGGCCCTGTTTCTGGGGTCACTTTGCCTGGCAGC
The DNA here is from genome assembly GCA_013397295.1 of Polioptila caerulea. Taxonomy (NCBI): domain Eukaryota; kingdom Metazoa; phylum Chordata; class Aves; order Passeriformes; family Certhiidae; genus Polioptila; species Polioptila caerulea. The sequence continues at coordinate 471,180 of VYXF01009765.1, forward strand.
CATTTCAAATCTCACATGGGATAGGCAGTCATCAGGAGACCACCCAGGACACTGTACCCTCCAGAGAGGTTCTCCAGTCAGATGGCCAAAGGACTCCACCAATGGACTGTGGTGGGACATTGGAATGGGCCAGTGGTCTCCTGTCAGCAGGCCAATCTTGGAAGGAGCCAGAGTGTATAAAATAACTGTGCTAATTCCTTAAGTTTTAGCTTTTGTATTTTTCAGATTCAATGCTGTTTTACTGTGTAGTTCTGGGTTTCATATTAAGTTTTGGTAAGCTCTCTTCAGAGAGTAGGTAAACAAAACGATTCCTTTTCTAGCTTAGGACCAAGCACAACCAATAAAAGTGTCAAGCCCAAGAAGAAAAACAACGGTGAAGTGAGAAGAAAAAATCAAGGAGTATGGAGCTTCATAACCTGAAGTTGTAATTGGACAGTTAACTCCAATATGCTAATGGACCAAAACTTATAAAAGTGTGAGACCTCGTTACCAGTCATCCATTTTGTGACCATTTTAGGGTTCAACCTCGGTGTAGCTCAGCCGGGCTCTTGCACTGCTCAGGGTGTATCCATTGAGGCCTTTTAATACATCCCTACTTTATCCTTTTGCTCTGTCCAGTCTCTGTTCCAGGTCAGCCTCCAAGGCACCAGTTTCACAAGCTCTGGGATCTTGTCTGTTTTCTTTTTGCTTCTTGCCCTGGCTCTAGGCTGGTTTTGTCCTTTTTGCCTTGGCTCCAGCCTCACTTACTGGTGAGCACTTGGCAGGACACCAGCTGACCTCCGAGCCTCGTGTGTAGGCTGTGTCCTGCCCTCCCCTGTCACCTGTCCTGCCTCCTGTGTTCCTGTCTGATGCCCTGCCTGCTTTTTCCTTGCATTCCTGCCTGAAACCCCTGCTTCCAACCCTGCTTCACCCATCCAGCCGGCCGCCGTGATCCCCCGTGACGCTGTCCGTGGTTCTGCACCTCCTGCCCGAGCACACACTCCACTTGTGTGAGGCTGCCCGTCCAGTGCAGCAGGAAAACCATCCCTACAGACTGTTGGGTATCTCCTCATGCACTCAGTACTGATTGCAGAGCTACCTCCATTGCTGTTAGGAGAAACAGGCTGGACCAGAGATATAGCTGCATAAAGGCTCGCGTCTGCTTCAGCGCTGAGCCAGAAGCTGTTGTCTGTCAAATGGTTCAGGGACTGGAATATCTGCCACACGAACGGACTCTGAGTGAGCTGGTGTTATTTAGTATGGAGAAGGCTCAGGGGAGATCTAGTCGGTGTATAAAAATTCCTGACAATATGCAGTATAGAAAGCGGACTTTGACTTTTCTCACCTATTGTCAGTGTAATCAAAGAGGCATTAAATACAAATGGAAATACAGAAAATTCCATTTACTTAGTCTCTCCAAAAATCATCTGAAATTCATATTTTCATTATTTTTTGAAGCAATTTACTGACTAACATCTGACTACTGCTCTACAGGAGGCTTCTTTCCATGGGCATCTAGAAGCCTGCCTCAGTGAGAGCTCTCCACAGTCTGCAGCTTCCTTCAGGACATGTCACCTTTGTTGGCATTGGGCCCCTCATGTGCTGCAGCGTGGATATCTGATCCTGCCTGTTCCTTCATGGTCTGCAGGGGAACAAACCTGCTTCCCATGGTTTTTGCTAGAGGGAAATCTCTCTGGTGCCTGGAGAACTTCCTTCTCCCCTGACTGGTGTACACAGGGCTGTTTTCTCTCTGGTATTTTTTTCAGTCCATATCTCTCTCAGATGTTGCACAGCATATTTCACCCTTTCTACAATACATTATAGCAGAGAAAGAACCAGCTTGACTGATGGGTCCTGCTTTTTTTGGACAGAAGCAGGTCCATTTTGGAGACAGCTAGAACAGGCTTGATTCCACATGGGGATAGTCCCTGATCTCAGGTGCCACTCCTGCAGCCTCCCTCACTACCAAAAGCTTGCCACACAAATGAAATAAAGGCATTTATGAGACTAATACAGGAAGTTGATATCCAATTTTTATCATAAAAGAATATCAGAAAAAAAAAGAATTCAAGGGTAGAGCAACAATGACAGTTTATACTTGTGCAAAGCACCCTGTAAGGGCTACTGGTGCCTGGCAAAATTATGGAGAAGATTATTCTGGGAATTATTGAAAAACTTGTTATTTTTTTAATTTTCTAGTAAATGAATTGTAAACTTCTTTCAAAGAATTTAGCTCTACAGCAACTGTTTCATATAAATATTATAAAAAATATAAAAGTTGTTGAAACTTTTAAGTCGTATAAAGAACCACTTGCAAAAAAAGGCTAGAAAAAAATTATACTGAAATTATAATCTTGGTAAAGGGAGGTTATAGGAAAAGCTCTCCAAGGCTCACTTTTATTTTGTAGTGATATGACTGTGATATGCCAGAATTACATTAAATCTGTCATCAGAATCAGTTGACAACAAACTGAGCCCATTGCTTTCTCTGGCTTTCTCTTGAGAGGGAATAGAGAGCACGGTGCTGATCTCCTCTCTCTGGTGAACACTGACAGGACACATGGAAATGGTATCAAGCTGCATCAGAAGTGTTCAGATTGGATACTAGGAAAAGTTCTTCACTGAGAGGGTAGTCAAGTGCTATAGGAAGCTTCTCAAGGAACTGGTAATGGCACCAAGCCTACCAATGTTCAAGAAGTGATTGGATAATGCTCTTAGATAAACAGTTTAACTCCTGGATTGCACTGGGTAGAGTCAGAGTTTGGACTCAGTGATTCTCCTGGATCACTTCCAACTCACTGTATTCTATGATTCTATTGCTATTGATGCACCTAGAAATAACTTGAGTAGCTTCTCAATTCCAATGACCAGAAACTAGAGCTGCAAATATTCATGCTGGTAAAAAAAAAAATGTAATGACAGTAAATAATAATGGGAAGGTGTTATCACAAGAGGTTTTCCATTCATCATCACTTTAAACACTTAAATAGAGATTAGCCTTCTTTTTACATAAATGAAAGAAAAAAAAAAAGAATTGAATATTCATATAATATCCGGCAGAAATTTGGTTATTGTTGGACTTCAGCAATAGGAGGATTGGAAAGGGCAGGAAATTCCATCAGTGATGTCACATGTTCAATTTTTAATAAATGTTCTTTCAGAAGAATAACATCAGTGTTTTCTCATGCATCATTTTCATGACTGAAAATACAGAGTTTTAATAGCAAACTTGTAAACAGTAAATTAGTGTTTGATATACAGTCAAAAGAAGAAGAATCCAAACTTCAAAGAAACACCATTTCAACTACAGCAATACATTTTCTGCTGCTTCTAATCTACAGTTGTTCAGATAAGTTTTTCATCTTTGTCTAAAAGAGGTGTTAAAGACCTACCAGATTATTAAATTCACCAATCTGGCAGACATTTAAGAGATATATTAATTACTAAACCAGTTACAATATGATACTTAAAAGTACAAGAAATAGTGAGCTACAGAGCATTCAGAACTTCAGTGGAAGTGTGGGATCATAAAATTTATCCCCAGTTAGATGCAAACTATCTTTTTTTTATATCAAGAAGTCATGTTCTTTAAAGAGTAATGTGAAGAGCAAATAGCTTTAAGTCCAAGTGAAGTCACAATAATTTTCATGTCTTCTACCTCTTTACAGTCCTGATTTCCATCAAACACAAGTTGGTAGAAAAAGAATGGCCAGATGTTTTTCATGCAAATTCTCTGCTGGCTAACAAGATGACAATTTGACTTGTAGGTCCCCATAAAATGGTTTGTTACTAAAGGTCATAGTTTCAACTCCTATTCTACTAGATTATGAAACTGTGAAAAACAGAAAGTAACTGTCAAGTAAGGCAAAAGATGGACCCTGAAAATGCCGATGTCAGCTGGCTGCTGACTTGTCTGATTAGATCTGTATATTGTTCCTTTTCTATTTGTTGCTCAACCCCCAACTCCCCAGTAAAACCCAAACCAAATCTAAGTGTGTTATGATGAAAAGCTGTACAAAAACTGGATCTTCCTGTGTATCTAGATCAGGTTTTAACAAACAGCTACTGATTCTGGAACAGGTATTTTTCTGTAGAGTGGGACCATGTAAGAAAATGAATGATTAAAATAAGAGCAGGATGAACTGATAACTAGTTCCAAACATATTAAAGACAAGAAGGTGGTTTGAAGATATCAGCATGAGTTTATGAAGGGAAAATATTTGATCAGGCTGATAGCCTTCTATGAGATTACAAACTCACCAGATATAACAACCTATCTACCTTTCTGCCTCATGATCTTGCTCGTGCCCTATAGCACGTGTACAACGCACACAAAAACAGTGAAACCTCCCTAAGGCATTAACCACTAAGGTACTGCCTCCTTGCATCAAGGAGAGTGTTTTTTTGTCATTAGAGGAGCATTAGTTCAAGAAAAGTGAGTTCTTGACTTCTCTCCCATAATTATAACAAGAGCATGGCTGCTCCCTAGTTTTGAGGGCTTAGTCATTTTCCCACGCATGTCATTCCCGTGCATGGGAATTGCAGCATTTTGAAAAATAATTCTTAACAACTATGAGGTGGAGTTTTAAACTTTTTTCCCTAGTGGTCCCTAAAGCCTGCTAAGTCCTTAAATGGAAGTTCTTTTCTGTAATTCTAATTAATTTTCTGGATGTTGTTCAGGTCAATATCAACCTATACAGAATTTTAATCAACAGGGAAGCGCAAATGAGAAACATGAACATTCATCATAAACCAATAAAAACAATTTAATATGTAGCAAGCTTCCCTTAGCAGTGATTGCAGTACTTTAAAGTAAACACTGTGTAATAATGCGTAAAGATGTTTCCTCAGACCTCAGAAATATGGTCTAATAGTAGTTATCAAAATCCTTAACAACTGTGCTGGTGTTGGTCAATAAAAAACATGTCAAAAATCCCAAGGTACTACTGACAGCATTATTCAATATAATCTTCTGTTCTTAGTGTGGAAGAGATTTCAAAGTATTTGTTTTCCCAACTGACAAGATACATAAATGTGAAACTGAAACTGGAAAGTAGGAAGCAGCTGTTGATAGGAGGTAATATATAGCATGTGAATTGTTGTGCACCCTTCAGTACAATTGTTTAAAATAAAACTGGCAGAATGAGAAGAAATAAGATTTATGGTATGTGAGAGTTGAGAAATATTGCCTACACTGAAAGGAGCAATTTATTGTCTTTGGAACAATGCAATGAAGATGTTACAAAGAGAGCTTAACCATAAGTGATTAGTTTACATAAAAGAGTCTGATTTTGCTTGTAAGGTATCATTGAATTCCAAAGCATGTACAACAACTTACTGTATTTAAATATACTCTGCTATTAATTAACCAGTGAACCTGAATAGAAACACATTTTTGCTGTGAGCATAATTGGAGAGAAGATTTTATTCTTTCTCTGGTACACATTCACAGATCCATTAAATTTCAGTCATGTATTGCCAAAGGAAATAGTAAGCATATGCAGATTCATTGGCTAAGGGATATCTGTAAACTTGATGCAGGGACAGGCTGCTCTCACGAAAGAGACTTCATCCTCTCATTTGTGCTGCAGTTTATTTTAGTTAGAGAAAAAAGGTCTTTATACTGGATCCAGACCTGGAGAATGACACATTGAATAGACCAAAATTTTATCAGAAATGGAAACACAACTGTCAGTGCCCTACTACTGATAAACAGGTGACCTTTTTTGGAGGTCCTGATTATGGGTAGAGTTAATGGTTGAAGGTGTGCTAAAGTCTCTTAGGGGAGTGGAAAGGTCTAGTGAAAGGGAGGGGAATAGGAACTTGATAATCTTCAAGGTCCTTCCAGAGTAATTCTATGATTCTATGACTTTCTGAATTTGACCAGGAGTGGTTTATATTCTATGGGGATGTCACGGGTATGCAATAGTGTTGGTGTGCCATTTACCTCCCTTCTGGGCTCATTATTTCATAGATGCATCTGAATTTAAAGAACGGATTTCTACCTTTCCTGTGGATCTTCATGTGACCAATGAAGTTAGATATCCTCCTTTTTCAAGAAGAAGTAAAAGGCAGCTCATATCAACCTTCATACTGATAGAGCACATGAACTCTGCATAGCAGCCAGGGATAAGAAGAGTTCCAATTCCAGTTTCAGTACAGAATAAAAAGTAAAACTCCAAATATGAATTTGCACAAAAATACTTAGGCTTGTAATCCACTCTTTCTGCATTTTGGGATACAAAGAATATAAATCAGCTCTCAGATTTTTTAATAATATATAGATTAGCTTCTGGTGAACTGGTCTGGGATGAGTTTCCTTTTGATATTATTAGATTAAGAAAATTAGGAATGGCTGATGTTTTCTTTGTCAAGCAGGTGTGACTAAACTGTCTTTAATCGAACCTGCCCTATGAAGTGGAGGTCACAAAATAGTAGTAAATAGGATAGCAATTCTAAGCAGGGCTTTAGATCATGGTGCTGGTGCGGCTGTCTGGCTTCCTGGCAGCTCAAAACACTGGTTAAGGAAGTCAAATTTAAAACAAACATCAAAGATATGCATAGATATTACTGATCATAGGGATTTATTGATTCACTTCTGGAGTCTCACTGGCAGGAAAGAGGGAATGAAGGGAAGCACAAACTATCTATACATGGATTTTGGCACCTTGCAAAAACTACATTGTATAGACCTTGTAGATATAATCACTCCTGGACTTAATGCTGTCACTCCCCCTTTGGAAACAAGCAGCTGTATCCATTGACTGTAAAGAACTTGGACCTCTAACTTATGGGTGAATTTATCCAGACATGTCCTCTTTGATAAAAGGTAAGACAAGGAAATTTCACAGTAATTGAAAATGAGCAAACCTGGCTTCCAGATTTATACAGTCCAAGGCTCTGTTCCAAGTGTTTTAGTTGACTTTTTCAAATGTTTTTCAGGCAACCATGACATTCAGGAAGCGGAGCTATAGGCTATCAGTAAGACTCCAAAGGGAAAGGAGGCAGTAGTGAGGAGAGAAAACCCTTTCTTCAAAGAGTTTATCACAGTATTTTTCTGGGGTTGCTTTATCCAGTGTTAGAATACATTAAGGGTTGATTTATTGCTAGTACACTAAAGTTGGATCATATTCACACCATTTTTACCTTCATGACTAAAAGAACATACTGGAAGGGTACCAGGATGTGCCTCTTGAGGTAGACATGAGTAACGACACTCAAATATATTTCCCATGACAGGTTACATTAGGTGGCCATTTCTGTGGAATCTACCTGCACATACAAGAATGTATAAGATTTTGAGTGAGGATGTTGAGAGATATGAGATGACTTATGAAAGAACAGTGAAATTATCCAAGACTGATCTGGGAACAGAAATAACTGAAGAGGAGGGTGTTATAGAGAAGCACAGTTCATGAATGGCAAAAAGCCTACAGGAAAAATAAATATATAGATTTATTGTACATTCTTTCTTCTAACAAAAGGGGCAATTCAATGAATTTAGTGAACCAGATTCAACACATGTAGAAAGAGGTGGCTTTTTGTGCAAACAGTACAAATGCTTTTATCTTTCTATATGGATAAAGAGTTCTAGACCACAAATCTTCCCATGCTCTCTTTTCCAGATTATTTCATCAATTCTAGCCAGAGATGTAACGGCTGATAAAAATTTATATTGGTGTCAGGAAAAACTGCATGAATTCATGAAAGAGAAATCCTTTGAGTGTTATTAAATATGTGGAAATTAAATTTGGTTGAAGAAGTTCTTGGACAGGTGAGGGGAATTTTAAAAAGTACAGTGCACATTCACTCTATTCTTACTCATCTACAAGTGCCTGCTATTGGCCACATTTGAGGACACGAACCCTGGAAGCCGATATTATATCTATTCTATTCTATTCTATTCGATTCTATTCTATTCTATTCTATTCTATTCTATTCTATTCTATTCTATTCTATTCTGTTCTGTTCTGTTCTGTTCTATTCTATTCACTAGTGGGATAATTTGGACAGTTGACATTATAAAAGCTCTTTGTGCCCCAGAAATATTCCCATTTTCAATTTATTCTGTGATATAATGGTGAGACCCTTTGGGAGGTTTTTGCATCTCTAAATGTTTCTCAGAACTTTCTTTCTCACCTTTTCCTAAACAGGTACAGTGTGTCTTATGGCTATTGGTTAGACAAAAGGTTTGGTACTTGGATTGGAGGATCAGTAAGACTGAAGACACTTGAAGTACTCAGAATAGTACACGTATTTCCAGTATTGCTTTTTTTTGCATGTTTCCAAGTTCTCCTTGACTGCCATAGAGAGCCAAAGAAGGCTGTAGTCTGTGGGGTCATTTGTCTCTGAAACTTAGCAACAATCTATTTCTCATAAGAATGTTTTCACCAGAGAGGAAGAAGGGTTAAAGAGCCTAAGGAAATCAATAGGATGTTTGACAGGAAAGTTATGTTCTTTAGGAGATGCATAATTTACAGACCTTAATCCTCTGTAAATATTTATTTCATTGATTTTTCTTCCACGCCCTTTATAGTTCCTTTACATATGCCTATCAGAAACCACACTTATAGACATTGTTACTGCAAAAATGGAGTAATTACTGAAAAGTTTGATGCCAGAATCCCACTAATTAGGGTAATACAACTATATACCATTTCATAATTAACAACAAATACAAATAAACTGCACTTTTTCACAGCCACACGTAACGTAAAAATATTTCTCAAATTATATTATTTTGCTTTTGGTGTTACAAAGACAAATATGACATGAAAACATAATCACATCCTCTATTAGTATTCATCCTCTATTGTTGGAAAATACTGTGACTTAATTGAGATGAAATATATAAAGTTGGTTGACCTCCACCTCACTTTAGTTTGTGGCTTCAGGTACTATTGAATCAGAAAAAGACATATATAAAATAGGTTGCATATAATGTCTGCAAAAATAGTACTGAGATTGCCACATCAAGCTCTCAGCAGTTAGGATATTGAATAAGGTTGCTTGGCCAATTAATTTTGCCTTCTTTTCTCTGTTCATACTTGTACAACAATGATATTTTTCTCCTAAAGATTCCTCCTTTATTCAGTGCACAGGAATGGACAAGGCACACTTGAATTACAGTTCATTAAGAGAGCATCGTGTACCTGGCCTGCGTAAAGGCAGGGGAGAGGACTAATGGGAAGCCATTATAAGAGAACTGTTCCTGAGCTTAGCCATTGTGTGGGGACAAAAGTGATACAGAACTCGTTCATTGGTTGGTAGTGTCAGGGGCCTGAGCAAGTCCCAAAGGATTCTGCACCTCCAAAAATACACCTGCATGCAGAAGAAATCAAGCCACAATGAATACAACAAATTTGACTTGGGCAAATGTAGGGTAGTTATAACCTATGAGAAACAGGTTCTTCTAAAGAGAAATGCTAAGCTGTCTTAATAACAGAGTGCTGTCAGTCTTGTTCCACATGCCATTGTATTTATGTCTCTTTTATTTCTACAGGTGCAGATAAAAACTCTAGCATCAGATAATGGGGTTCCACCATTTTACAAACTGCAAGAGTGTATTATTTACCCTGAAAAACTTGTCTGAGGATGCATAAAGAAATACATATATGGTATGACTTTGTCTAATGAAGATAGTGATGGTCACCATCAGATGAACTCTGCTCCAAAATGCTTAATCCTAGTTATTGCCCTTTTTGACTAAAAGAAGAAATTAGACCACAGTTTGTGTCAGAGCTACAAATAATGAAGTGTTACATAAGGCATCTACTGCTTTTTGTCCAGTCAAGTCTCCTGAGCACAAACACAACACCTAAACTGGGGCATGTGTGGAGTGACTGCAGAAGCCCAAAAAAGCAGTTTTTGAAAGCCATCAGAGGTACAGAGCTTCTTGGAATGTAATTAACAGGAATGACATAGTTAAGTATCTCCAAGTAAGAAAAAATATTTTTATCCACTTTAAAAAAACCAAAAACCCAGAAACTTGCTAATTGAAAGTTAATTTGAGGCAAAGGAGTAGCAACAAAATCTATTTGTCTCCCTCTATACAATCTACAAATAAAGATACCTATAGGTACAGAATGAGCAGATATATTTTGAAAAGTGAACTGAGGTCTTGATTTGCAGTGCCACTTTTGTAGCACCCTGTAAAGAGAGCTTTCAGAAAATGCTGACTGTTTTTCTTCCTCTAGTGGTTCCCTTCAAGGCATGTCTTGATAGGTCCACAGGGAAAAATATACTTTAAATCATTACTCCCTCAAGAAAGTGTTGGTCATCATTCTTTTCTTGATTAAAGCCTCAAAACTGCATGTTAGACCTTAAAGATTTCTCTTTGTCCTCTTGGTTACTGAATTTATGTCAAAATTATATTATCAAACATTTCCCTGACAAAACAGGGTTTTGATCAATACAATGAATGTCAGATCTGCAATGCTAAGCTTAGGCAGATTTTTTTTTTCATGTAGTCCTTTTTTCCCCATAATATAAATGTATTTTTAATGAGTTTGTGTGATGTTTTTTCTGTAAACTTTTCTGTGTTATTTACGTTCAGATTTCCCCCGAGTCAGTTTTTTTTTAGCACTGCCTATAAAGATTACTTCATTTTTGATTTATTCATGGCCACAGCAAAACCATCTCACTTATGGGAAATACACTTCTGAGGAAATAATTTACATTACAGAAATTAATGAATTCCACTGTAGGGTTTAACTTCATAAATTGCTAAATCGACAAATGTTCAAAAGTGCCAGGCAGTACAGTTCTGTGCTACCTGCCCAGAGATGCATTTTGCACTGCTTTTGACATATTCCCATATAACCTCATGTTTAGTTCTCCAAGATACTCTGCATCTGAGTTGTTCTGCTCATTCTTGTGTGGCTTTGGGGAAGAAAACACAGCTACATGTAGGTGTTATAATTCCTGTTATCTTTAGCTGAAAAAAAGGGGAGTCGTCTCCTGGATTGTTTGACCTTTATGTGCAGAGTGTGGAGAGGATTTATTACATCAGGGAGTTATTAACAATATCCAGTATATTGTCCAGACTCCTGCACTTAGCAGTTTAAAAGGATATTTATCTTGAAGCTTCCCTTCTTTAGATGCAAGGCAGCTCTCTGCATTCTTATTTAAATGTGTTTTGCATAAAAGAGTCACTAGGCAGAAAGATACTCTTAGAAACATGTATCAAAACATAAGATCCTTCCTCTTCTCTGGGAAGTACCTCAGTGCACATGGGAAAATTAAGAATAAGTCTACCTATCTAACAATTAGCTCTGAGTCAATCTTAGTAATTTTTTTAAAATTTTGAAATATGATATAGTAGTAAGAGCTCAATAAATACATCAACTCTATGTTAATAATGACTATGTCATTAGTCCTGTATCTTGTTTTTTTGGTCTCACCAACCAAAATGACAAAATAGAGCAAGTAACAGCATAGTCAAGCAAATATAGGTGAAAACCAGCTTCTGATGAAAAAGAAAAGTACTCTAGAAATCTGTAGTCTTGAGATTTATAAAATAAATCTCAAGAATAAAGGAATAATGTGGAGATGGTATATTTTATCATACCAAATAATAGAAGACATGATTAAAATATCAGGAAATAGGGATTGTGTTTGTTTGAGTTTTTGTTTATTTTATTTTTTATTTTATTTTTCACATAGATGAAAAATAATTGAGTTGTGTGATCCTTTGAAGAAGTTCTGAACATCCCCAAAACTGGGAAATTGTTGGATAAGGAATAATAGATAGTATAGAATAGATAGTACTGGTGGTAAGCAGGAAGACTGCATCTAGAAACACCTTGTATGTGATTGATTTCTAATATTTCATAGAAGGAATTCTGCAGATGCCAAGGTCAATGAAGAAGGAGGGAGAGGAGGTGCTCCGGGCAAAGATTTGCCTGCAGTTTGTAGAGAAGACCAAGCCATGGAGCAGATATCCGTGCTACAGCCTGTGAATGACCCCGTGCCAGAGCTGGTGGATGTGCCCTGCAGGAGGCAACGCTGTGTGGGCATCCCTGGAGTACACTCCTGTGAGGAACTGCGAGGGACCCGCACGGAAAGAGCCTTTTCCAGAAGAAATACATTCCATGGAAGGGAAGCACACTGCAGCACTATGTGAAGAACTGTAGCCCCTGGGATGGATTCATGTAGGAGAATTTTGTGAAGGACTGTATCCTGGAGCAGAGGAAGAACTTGAAAAAGGAAGGGCAGACATGAAGGATTATGAAGTGCTACAAATACCATTCCCCATCACCTTGGACTCCTTGGGGAGAAGAGGTAAAGAATTTGGGAGTGATGTTGAGCCTGAGAAGAAAGGGATGGGGGAAAGGTGTTTTTAGATTTTTCCTTGTTTCTTATTACCCTCTCTCTTATTAATTGCCAATACATTAAATTAATTTACCAACTTGACCCTGGTTTGCCCGTGACAGGAACTGATGAGTGATCATCCTGTCTTTACCTCAACTCAGGAACTTTTTGTTTTTGTATTTTCTCCCTCTCTTCTGCTCAGGAGGGCAAGTGATAGAGTGGCTTGGTGGGCAGCTGGCAGCCAGTTAAGGTCAACCCACCACAGTAGTAAAGGACTATTTCAGGGAAATCCTAGGTGACTACCATGAAAGATATCTCTGCCAATAGCTTTATGTTTAAGTCAACTTGTTGAACAAATGAATTCCAGAATGTGGAAATTCTTTGTCTTATATTTGCAGTGATATGTGAATGCATGTATAAGCTAAACAGTTCTTGTAAGTATAGAAAAGCTAGTAAGAAGTAGGTTACTGGGATCTGTGGTATGGTCACACAAAGATGCTGCGAGATCATTTAATTGAATTCTAAAAAGCCTAAGAAAAACCTGTTGCATATTCTATTAATTTTATAATTTTGTCCATTTTTCTTGATCAAATTGGTGCAGTGTTGCCGATTTGGCATATGCTGACAATAGCTGCGTGCATTATAAATATATTGTACTGGAATAGCTTAGAAAATCAATGCTAATATTATATTAGCATACTCCTAGCTGCTGACTCATGTCATGACAGTGCAATGCTGCATATTTTTATGTATATTAAGGTATTCTGTCTGGAATTGACTGCCACTAAGATGTCAAGCCTTAAAGATGTGGAGGCGTGTTTATTGGTATAAAAGATTAAATGCAGTAGCATCAAAAGAAAAATTTCTTAATAGTTACTCATCCTGAATAAGAACTTCCCCTTACGAGTAGTCCTTACACTGGGCAATCCTTCATGAGGAAGGAAGGAAGGCACAGAAGGAAGGCGGGGAAGGAAGGAAGGAAGGGAAATGTTACTAAAAAGCGATTCCAAGATATGTTATGGATGCAAGGATGTTTAATGGCAGTTTTCAAGTCCTCAAGTCCATGTATCTAGCAGTGAAGTCCATCCTTTCGGCTGTCATTTTAGTAAGTCTAAGGTTCCCCTCCAACCATCTGAATACTGGTTTGAGCAAAATGTAACAGGAAGCCTAACAAGGTACAGTGTCCTTGGCCTCACCATTTTGCTGCCAAATCCAAGTTCCAAACATCTCAAGCACTGCAGTACTGAGCACCTTGAGGCCTGTAGCTCTTTGATGGATGTTGACTTGTGAACCTTGTCTGGATCTTAATGAAATCAAGGTCAAGATGATCCCTGATGTCTGTGAGAACTGTTCTCATCTGAACCTGTGTAGTATTGAAGACATTACAAAATAGAATCGGCTGCAGTAAACCTTGCCTGTTTATAGGGACTTATGCCTTTTCAATTTGTCTTCTGCACTTTCCTAGGTTACCCTCTGCACACAGAGGAGAATTTATTTCAGTGAACAAGTTTCATACAAGTTTAACTGTCCTGGCTTGGGGCAAATTTAGGGAGGGAATCTCCAAAGGGGTCTCTCTAGAAAGCAAATTCAAACGGCTTCTTCCCCACTGGTTCGGGAGGAAAATCTCATTTGAGAGAAGTGGAAAAAACTGTTTATTTAACTAGCAAAGTACTCACAAACATGAAAAAAAGAGAATAATATTAAACAACAAAACCTCTCGTTGTTCTGAAGAGGCAGAAATTCAGAAAGTCGTTCTGTGGCTTGGGGTGAGGCCTTTTTGTTCATGTGTCCTTGGCTCTCAGTCTCACTGGGGCTCAGGTCTGGTGCCCTGGCCCAAGTGCAGCTTGGGGGGCCCCTGGACGATAGTCCTGGTGTTCCCATACTGAACAATAGCTGAACAGTTTCGAGAAACCCTTCTGGCCTCAGCTAATGAGAGAAAACCCATCAAAAACAGCAAGGGAAAGCTCCCTGTTTGTCTGCAGAGCAGAGAATGCAGAGAACACTGCTTATCACTATGTTTTTGAATACAGCCATGAAGAAAATTCCTGCACTTTTCCTTTGCTCTCAGATCTGGTTTTAAATGTGCAGAACTCAATATCCAGCATAAACAAAACAGAAAACTGGGAATAAAAGTGTCATAAGTCACCCTAGGACATTAACCTAAATGCTTCTTTAGTTTAAGGTATTGAATATGAGTTCTGATTCTCTATAGTTGCCATCCAGGTAATCTCCCTACCAAAGCAGTCCTTTAAAAACACTCAAACAAGTGGATTATCATTGGTGCCTGTGGTGAAAAATTCTCTGTTCTATGCTATTTTAAATGGAGTTGGGTGCAGTTCTGTAATGACAAAAAACACCAATGTATAGCTTTACACAGGTTTCAAGTTTGCAATCAAATTTTACTCAACATGAGTAACATATTAGACATATTATTGCTTATTACAGGCAGTACCATTCAGAAAAACGTCAGATCAAAATACATTCTGGCTTGTGATTTAGACATTGCAATATATGTTTATAACAATTCAAATAAAGTCTATATTAGCATAAGAATTATAAGGTGGCAATACTCAGCTTTTGGAGAAAAAAGGATGTTAATAGATGGTATTACGTGTGTAGCTGTTCACTTTTATGTATGATTGACTTTAGAAGGTCAGGGCAAGATCAAGAAATATCCTGTAAAGACATTATGGTGGCATTAAAGTGACTTTTTTTTTTTTTTTGGTAATGGTATATTGTCTTTGAAGCAGTAATTTTAAAAGGGAATTGAATCTTTCATACATGTGTAGAATATTCTGAAGAATCCTAAAAACTTCAAAGCCACAAGTGCATGCTTTTCTGTAGATAAGTATAGGCACATCTATTTCATAAGTGATACACAAAGGAAATAAATTTATTCCTTTTTAAGCCATATATATTTAGAGAGAGTCTTCAGTCCTTATTTATGTGTACAAATGAATGAAGCTTTGCTTTCAGAGCCTTGGCTCCTTTCATTAGTAGTGTTCACCAAGTACTCTAACTTCTCAAGGGCTGAAGCAGAAAATTTAGACTAAAACTGGATTTCTTAGTTTTCCACTGCTAATCCTTTGGGTCAGTTTTCCAAACACCCATGTCTATACATCGTGTTTTGTAGTTGATGTCTTTACAAAATCATTACAAGTTAGATCTTTTGTGTTTCAGTTCTGCCACAGAAGACTGGATACCTGGAAAAAAAAAATGAGACCTTAACACCTATTTTAGCATTTAAATATAGTTTTGAATATAAGAGTTGTTCTGGCTGATATATGTAAGAGCAATTCTGTTTCCACTTCCATTTCTATCATGATCAACATTTTAAATTTGTATTAATGCAGAGCCTTCTTGTGTAAAGGATCTTAAATCTCTCTTTGTGAATTATCTTAAAAAATATTTTCATTTTACATTTGCAAGTAGATAGCATAAGGAAGACATAAAGGGCATTCCTAAAAAATTAAACCAGTCAGGTACATCTTTTTACAAGAGGATTTTATGGGGGAATTTTATTTTACTGAAAAATTAAAAACAAAGGACTCCTAAGATGGATTCAGGTCTGTAGCATTTAGAAGCAAAATGAAGAATCTCACACAATTCTTGCATTAAACTTCTAAGGCATGACCTGTTTTTTGAAAGTTTTGAAATTATATAGAATCCTTTATAGCTCATGATAAGGCTTCCCCCCGCCCCC
>VYXF01009765.1:487213-596481 GCA_013397295.1 Polioptila caerulea
CCCCCCCTTTTTTTTTTTAAATTTTTAAATTAGTTAATACCACTGATTACTTAAAAATTGCATCTTCTTTGTAGTCTGAGGTTTTCTGCCTTTCAGCCTCTGGGTTCATTTGGATCTTTTATCTTCTAGATTAAAGAGGTATTTGCAATCAAAGAGAGCTCTCCTGTATGACAAATACAGGCCTTAAGAAAACCATCTCTTACACATTTCTTGTCAAAAGAGCTTCTTTTATCTTTCGCTATAGATCATGACTTCTAGGCCACAAAGCTTTCCATCCTCTCTTTTCCAGAGTCTTTCTAATTAGCAATACTCAGTCCACTTGGGATTTTGATCCTCTAGTGTAATTGAAGTCAACTGCTCTTTCAGTCTTTCTTTTCTCTATCTCTACTCTCCTTCAGTGGACTTGTCTTTCCTCTTAGCTTGCTATAGTCAATTGTTCTTGGACAAGTGGTATTTATTACCCATAGTAACTTTCAGAAAGAGTTTCCCTGCACAATTTTATTGTTCCATAGATAAGCCATAGTCTATGAAAATTTATTAGAGATAAAATGTAGTTTGAGTTTATAACACAAATAAAATTTCAAAGACAGTTACTCTTTTGATTTTAAAAGTAAATTTATCAGTTTAAGTATTTCATTTCTTATTTGCTACTTTTATATTTTAATATAGCAATATATTATACATTCAAATGATACTCTTAGAATTAATTGCTTAGATATTCTTATGGTGAGCACAATAAATGAAGTGACTGATTTTTAAATAACTGGGTAGTGCATTTATCAAACTAACATTTCAGATAGTTTAAAACTAGAGTAAAGAGGTCACTGAATATTTTTATGTAGGGCTACAACTCAAAAAACTAGTTATAAAGAATTTTGAGTAATAAGAACTGATTTGGATTCTTGCACAGGTTTCAAAAACTCAGATTCAATCCTTTCTTTATCAAAAGATATTTAAACATCTCACTTCTCAGAACATTTTATATTATAATATTCTGATTTTCTTTTTCTTGTCTTTGAGACACTATGTTATGTTTCACTTGAAGCAACTAAAGTATTTCCTGTGCCTTTAAATTTCTTGTTACCATAAGAAAATGAAAACATTGCGTTATTTCACCACTGAAGATAATAATATCTATTTATATATAGAACAAAACCTGAGACTCTTAAAAGGGAAATCTTAAAAAACATGGAATTATGTGAGGTTCAATTCATTAGTTCATTGAACTTAATTTCACTTTTCTGGGGTTATTTGGGATGAAAGGAAAAGCAAAATATTTACTAAGAAGGACATTCTGAAGAGCAAACAAGTCACTATGTGTGAGAAAAATTCAGAACATGAAAGTAATTTGCTTTTTCTGTTTGCCAGCACTTTGTGTCCTGCAGAAAATATTGAGGTTTTGGCATGTAACAAGTTTAAGTGAATAAAACTGAGTTAAGAAGAGGATTTCTTTTAAAAAGAGCTTTGTACTACTGTTATTAGCCAGAGTATTTAATTTGTTAACAAACCAAATTAATGGACAAAGCTAATGATGGAAATCATGGCAGTGCATTAATTTAACACAGCTGTATCTTTGATACATATGCATACCCTTGAGACAAAAGCAGGCACAATTCACTGAGACACTCCATGTTGGAGTACTGGAATGCTGAGATTTCAGACTCAAGGAAATGCATCAGATTTTGGGTCTGGTTTTAAGAACAGATCTGAAAAAGTCAAAATACACATGATAAGTGAATAGCAAGAGAATAAGGTGCCCACCTTAGTGAAAGCAGGTATGAGGATGTAGCCATGGATATGGGTTATCTTTTGAATAAGCAGCCAGATAAGAATGAATTTTTTAGATATATATCTGTCATCTGAAAAGCATGAAAAGCTTGCTGGATTATTTCGGATGTGTTGGTACAGAGGGAAGAAAGTGGATGTAAAATTAAACCCATATCTGAGTCCTGAATGGACTCAGACTGTGCAGAAGACTGTAAAAACAAACAAACAAAAAAAATATTGCTTTTATCCTCTAAGGACAGTCAGAAAAAAACCCCCTCAACTTAGGAATTGTGACATTAGGTGGTAGTTCTATAAAATATGTCACTTATTTATATCAAATCTTGAAAGATTCCATTTGGTGTTGTGTCTATCTCTTCTCATTCTGCTCTGCTCCTAGTTGTTATCTAGAGAAAAATTGGGTTTGGCCATTAAAGTATTTTTAGTTTTGTATTGAATCTTAAAATCATTCCTTGAATTGCTTTTCTTTCTTGCTTATTACTTTCAGATAGAGATAAAATAAAACTTTAAAAATAATGTTTTTCCCACTAGAAATATAGAAAATACACTTTGTCGTCTAAAGTTCAAGTGTTTAACATGTTCTTACAGAGTATATGGAGACTCCAACTAGTTATCTTTAACAAAATTTGTGGATCTATCACTGTATAGATGTGGAACTTTGCCTTTATAAAGGCACTGGCGAAATAGAAGGTGCTTTATTGAATTTTGCCCATTTACACTTTTGTCCACAAATGACTGTTTTTAGTGACTTATTTTCTCCTTGTTCTTTCACACAACCATTCAATAATATCTTAACTGGTGAACATGGATAATAAATATTTTGCTCCAGATGATTCATCCTGAAGAAATCTGGCTTTGCCAATTGTGTTCCTCTCTATTAGTGTATTCATTATACATGGTAAAAAAGTTATTTTTCAGGCTTTTAAAAGTGATTGACCACAGTTATTTGGTCAAACTGTTTCAAATAGGTATTATACTGTGGGTTTTTTACCTTTTCTGTGAAGTACTTTCAGCCTGCATACAGTAAGTTTTCTTCCATTTTGGTTTACAAAACTACATCATCAGTTTGAAGTCAGGTCAGCTCAAACTGCTAAAGTGTGAACAATTCCTTCCTTGAACTGAATGTGATGTTCATGTACTTTTTTTCTTGCTACTAATCTAATACCTATATTAACAGTAAGAGAAGTTGAGATTTTAAAGGATAAGAATTTGGCTTAAGCTGAGCTTGAGGAAGAAAAAAAGTTTTAACTATTTCTTAAAATACTTGTGTTTTTTTTTCTCAATACCAAAATCAATAATTAAATATTTTGCTAAAAATAATTCAATTAAGAGAAAAACACCTTGAATTGAGACTGTTTTGGTCATAAGAGTAACATAAATAAAATGAAATCTACACACAGAAATTACTCTATCTGGCTATATGCAGATCTAAAGTAACGATTTCCTTATGTCTTATTAATATATTAGAAACTAAATTAATTACAGTTCTCAGAATAACACTTAAAAAATAGATGGCATTTCAGCATTTTGGGATGCATGGGAAGAATGTCTCTGTAGTGAGAGGAAGGTTGCGTGGTGAGTACCCTGCTAGAACTTACACATTATACTACATGTGAATTTATGATACCAGAGGTGCTACAAAGCATTTATTACCATCCTTCATGATAAATCTGCCCTGGAAGCTAAATCTCAGTACTTTTCTATCTGTTCTGAGGACAGTGACAAACTTCAGGTGATTTTATGTTTTTGGTTCACGTGTTCTCTGATATTTTTTCCTCAGCCCTTCTGCAAGGTAGAAGATTCCTATTTTTAAATTCTCTGATGTGCAGAGCTGCAACAGGCCAAGCTGCTTTAGTTCCAGAGTGCAAATGAGCTACTAATGGAATCTCAGTCTCCTTCTTTGTTTATTCAAGCATCTGTCACTGGTAAGTCTAGGCAAACAGATATGTATAATTCTGTCTTTGAGCAGGCTCAGCTAGTCACAGAATTCTCCGGACGCACTCAGCTGTGGTCTAGGGTTATGTGCATTTAGTTCAAGCTCTTACCCACTTGTATATTCTTTTCCAACATTGATTTCTATGTTTTTGTCTCCTTTAAATGGCATTTTGTACTAGTAGCAATAAAAAAACCCCAACATTCTCAGTCCTGGAGACCCCTAAGAAGTGCAACTTCTAAAGACTTTAATTTGGAAATCTCCTCTGAGCTGTTTCCACGAGATATTCAATGATCTCTGCTTTCAGCTGCTCTCAAAACCTTTTGATAATGATTTGTCCTGCCTCAGCTCAGTTCTGAGTTACCTGCATGAACTGGTTTCCTTCAGATCATTTGCAGCAAAGGTGATCTCTGTGATGTGGGACAAGCCAACCAGATTGGAATGACTGCGTCAAAGCCTATGCCACTCTTATGACAGTGCGTTATTGAAGTGTATATGAATATAATGCATTCCTTCCTGGCAGAACAGAGGCAATCTCTGGATTACGTGTATCTGTATTGTATGCAGGATCGTATGTCTTTGTCTGAATCACGTGTATCAGATGTTCAGAAAATCAAAGACAGACTATCCAGAGTTGGAAAGCACTCACAAGAATCATCAACGTCCAACTCCTGGCCCTGCACAGATCTACTCCAAAAGTCACACTACATGCCTGACACAATGTCCAAATGCTTCTACACCTCTGCCAGGCTTTGTGTTGTTACCACTTCCCTGGGGA
This sequence comes from Polioptila caerulea, assembly GCA_013397295.1. Taxonomy (NCBI): domain Eukaryota; kingdom Metazoa; phylum Chordata; class Aves; order Passeriformes; family Certhiidae; genus Polioptila; species Polioptila caerulea. The sequence goes on from VYXF01009765.1 coordinate 491,710, forward strand.
ACCTGTTCCGGTGCCCAACCACCCTCTGGGTGAAGAAACTTTTCATAATATCTAACTTAAACCTCTCCTGACACAATTAAAGGTCATTCCCTTGGGTCTTGTCACTGGTCACCAGAGACAAGAGATTGGTGCCTGTCCCTCTGCCTAGCCTTGAGAAGAAGCTGCACACCATGGTGAGTTCTGAGTCTCCTCCCCTTACCAGTTCCTCATGTGCCTTCCCCTCTAGATCCTTCACCATCTTGTTAGCATGAAGTTTGTCTGATTCTTTAACTTCATCAAGGTTACTATTGATGATGGCACCGCAATGTTTTAGTGAAAAGTTTTATTGTTTAGACATTTTTACCACAAGTTGGAAAATGTCAATCCTCACCTTCCAGACACTGCTATGTTTTTATTTTAGCTGAAAATTTAAAACCAACAATTTCCCATCAGACATATTTTTACTTCAGCATATTTTGCTGAAATTCATAATTCTATTAGAATGCTAGGTACTTTAGTGAATCAAATAAAAAACTGTATTAACAGATCTTATTATTGGTACAGCTAAGCAGATTTTATTTAGCAGCTCTGTTGGATACCAGGTAATACAACCAGGTGTAGGGGAGAAAAAAGATCTCTAAGATCAACAAGATCTCTTGTTGTCCATCCCCTGTAATGAATTCATTGCAGAAACTAATCAGAAACAGAGCAGCATAATTTTGCTGCAATTCACTGCTGACTCCTGAGATTTCAAAACCAGTATGTGATGACCAGCCATCAGCACAGGAATGATTTCCTCTGTGTTCAGATTAATTGTTTGCACTTTGTATTAATTCAACAAATCCTGGTCATATTTCCTGTGATCATCGTGTTATATGTTGTTGATTCCATGCTCTTACTTTCTTTCTTTCTGTACTATCAAGATCACTGAATACATCTTCATCAAGGCCAATGATTTTTCACATCTTTGTATATTGTATTAAGAGTCCTAGATTGCCCTAACACAAGTGGCTCAGTGAGGTATTTGTCAGTAAGTTAGGGAAGAAGGCATCTACATCTATCCCTTGCTATCTGCATTTCAGATAGAGCCAGTACTGACGATGCACCACAGATATGTTTCCTGGCTAGTTGCTTCTCCTCTAGAATTAAGTTTTGTGCCCTTTCTGAGACAATCCAGTGGAGTTAAACAATTTAGAGATGAAATATGTTTGTAGATTGATTCTGAGCTAATTATTAAGACTGATTCATAATTTCAATTCTTTTTCAGCTCCCTGAATTTTTCAATTTTACAAACTAGCTATGAGGACATTAAAAATATTCTGCTGGTGTATCTACATTAGTAAACTAATCTTAGAAAAGTTATTGAGACTCTTTAATGGTAAACACGTAGTTCAGCATAATCCTGACCAGAACATCTGTGGCTGACACAGTGATTGAGAAAAGCTTAGAAACCAAAACATCCTGTTCTGGTGCTTGAATTGAAGAGTTAAATATTTTTAGTTACAAAGGTGCAGCCCAAGTGATATTCATCTATATGGATATAGCTGTAGACATGCAAGACATGCAACATGTAGGAAGTTGCCCAGCTGGTGGCTGGAAATGGTGCAGGAGTCTTTCACAGTTCACAAAATAAGTTATATTTTAGTGTATGAAATATAAATGTGCAATTATATATATTTCTAATCACACAATATTTAGTTCCTATTTTGATTTATACTAGACTTGCTGTGTTAACAGGTATTAGAATGAGTAGAGAGATTTAGAATTGTTCAAGAACAAATAGTAATTACTATAGGCATTTTTGTATTGTAAAATTAATACTCTATGGACATCTTGGCTAAATCCTTCAACAGCTGGCTATCATTATTTTTGAATTTTGAAGAAATAAACATTTCTTTAAAATCTTTGTAACAATATATACACAAATAAAAGCTTCATCCATGAAGTTTGAAAAGTTCATTATGTACAGACTCANGACAGTGCGCTATTGAAGTGTATATGAATATAATGCATTCCTTCCTGGCAGAACAATCTCTGGATGACGTGTATCTGTATTGTATGCAGGATCGTATGTCTTTGTCTGAATCACGTGTATCAGATGTTCAGAAAATCAAAGACAGACTATCCAGAGTTGGAAAGCACTCACAAGAATCATCAACGTCCAACTCCTGGCCCTGCACAGATCTACTCCAAAAGTCACACCATGTGTCTGACACAATGTCCAAATGCTTCTACACCTCTGCCAGGCTTTGTGTTGTTACCACTTCCGTGGGGAACCTGTTCCAGTGCCCAACCACCCTCTGGGTGAAGAAACTTTTCATAATATCTAACTTAAACCTCTCCTGACACAATTAAAGGTCATTCCCTTGGGTCTTGTCACTGGTCACCAGAGACAAGAGATTGGTGCCTGTCCCTCTGCCTAGCCTTGAGAAGAAGCTGCACACAATGGTGAGTTCTGAGTCTCCGCCCCTTACCAGTTCCTCATATGCCTTCCCCTCTAGATCTTTCACCATCTTGTTAGCATGAAGTTTGTCTGATTCTTTAACTTCATCAAGGTTACTATTGATGATGGCACCGCAATGTTTTAGTGAAAAGTTTTATTGTTTAGACATTTTTACCACAAGTTGGAAAATGTCAATCCTCACCTTCCAGACACTGCTATGTTTTTATTTTAGCTGAAAATTTAAAACCAACAATTTCCCATCAGACATATTTTTACTTCAGCATATTTTGCTGAAATTCATAATTCTATTAGAATGCTAGGTACTTTAGTGAATCAAATAAAAAACTGTATTAACAGATCTTATTATTGGTACAGCTAAGCAGATTTTATTTAGCAGCTCTGTTGGATACCAGGTAATACAACCAGGTGTAGGGGAGAAAAAAGATCTCTAAGATCAACAAGATCTCTTGTTGTCCATCCCCTGTAATGAATTCATTGCAGAAACTAATCAGAAACAGAGCAGCATCATTTTGCTGCAATTCACTGCTGACTCCTGAGATCTTCAAAACCAGTATGTGATGACCAGCTATCAGCACAGGAATGATTTCCTCTGTGTTCAGATTAATTGTTTGCACTTTGTATTAATTCAAAAAATCCTGCCCATATTTCGTGTGATCATAGTGTTATATGTTGGACCTGATTCCATGCTACTTTCTTTCTTTCTGTACTATTATCTAGATCACTGAATACATCTTCATCAAGGCCAATGATTTTTCACATCTTTGTATATTGTATTAAGAGTCCTAGATTGCCCTAACACAAGTGGCTCAGTGAGGTATTTGTCAGTAAGTTAGGGAAGAAGGCATCTTCATCTATCCCTTGCTATCTGCATTTCAGATAGAGCCAGTACTGACGATGCACCACAGATATGTTTCCTGGCTAGTTGCTTCTCCTCTAGAATTAAGTTTTGTGCCCTTTCTGAGACAATCCAGTGGAGTTAAACAATTTAGNAAAATCCTGCCCATATTTCGTGTGATCATAGTGTTATATGTTGGACCTGATTCCATGCTCTTACCTTCTTTCTTTCTGTACTATCTAGATCACTGAATACATCTTCATCAAGGCCAATGATTTTTCACATCTTTGTATATTGTATTAAGAGTCCTAGATTGCCCTAACACAAGTGGCTCAGTGAGGTATTTGTCAGTAAGTTAGGGAAGAAGGCATCTACATCTATCCCTTGCTATCTGCATTTCAGATAGAGCCAGTACTGACGATGCACCACAGATATGTTTCCTGGCTAGTTGCTTCTCCTCTAGAATTAAGNCTTCTCCTTTAGAATTAGGTTTTGTGCCCTTTCTGATACGATCCAGTGGAGTTAAACAATTTAGAGATGAAATATGTTTGTAGATTGATTCTGAGCTAATTATTAAGACTGATTCATAATTTCAATTCTTTTTCAGCTCCCTGAATTTTTCAATTTTACAAACTAGCTATGAGGACATTAAAAATATTCTGCTGGTGTATCTACATTAATAAACTAATCTTAGAAAAGTTATTGAGACTCTTTAATGGTAAACACGTAGTTCAGCATAATCCTGACCAGAACATCTGTGGCTGACACAGTGATTGAGAAAAGCTTAGAAACCAAAACATCCTGTTCTGGTGCTTGAATTGAAGAGTTAAATATTTTTAGTTACAAAGGTGCAGCCCAAGTGATATTCATCTATATGGATATAGCTGTAGACATGCAAGACATACAACATATAGGAAGTTGCCCAGCTGGTGGCTGGAAATGGTGCAGGAGTCTTTCACAGTTCACAAAATAAGTTATATTTTAGTGTATGAAATATAAATGTGCAATTATATATATTTCTAATCACACAATATTTAGTTCCTATTTTGATTTATACTAGACTTGCTGTGTTAACAGGTATTAGAATGAGTAGAGAGATTTAGAATTGTTCAAGAACAAATAGTAATTACTATAGGCATTTTTGTATTGTAAAATTAATACTCTATGGACATCTTGGCTAAATCCTTCAACAGCTGGCTATCATTATTTTTGAATTTTGAAGAAATAAACATTTCTTTAAAATCTTTGTAACAATATATACACAAATAAAAGCTTCATCCATGAAGTTTGAAAAGTTCATTATGTACAGACTCATATTAAACTGGAAAAACAGGCTCTAGCATTGCTAATGATGTTTATGAAATAGAGGCAAGAATTTTTAAAGTTTTAAAAAACTAATCAATTGTAAGAAAATAAATATTTTCTCATGTCATTCCATAGGCTGGAAGATCCTAAGAAGTGCCTAGTGGCAGAACAGTGCTATAAATCATTACTATCAATAAATTCTATGGAATGTGTTATTATTTTATTGTGAATGTAAAGAAGAAATAATTCTGGTTTTCTGCTTCTTCCTGTTCATATGTATAGTGGTTGTAAGACAACATTCAGCAAATTGCATTGAATGAGCCACATATTAATTACCCCTATTCTGCATGGTATATCATGGGTATTATTAAAACAGAGGAAGAATCAGTAAAATGGGTTATAATGATAGTTTGCTTGGTCTGAAGTGATGTGCTAGGGAAGTCTTTAGAAATTTATTGTAATTTCTAAAGGGAAGCTTAGGTGCCAAGGTAGAAAGTGTAAGGAACACACAGCGGAAGATGTTTAAGTATTAAAATAGCATTAATATTTATCAATGAAGTTCAGGAGAATGTAAGGAGATAAAAATAGCAGAGGTGCTTCTGTAGACTTCATATTTTTATGGAACTCATTATCATAGTGTCCAAAGACCTCACAATCATTATGCATTTATTCCAATGTATATTTAAGATCAGACTTAACACATCTCTAGGGAGGGTAATTGAGCTCTAAAGAAATGAAGATCAAGAGATTTAAACATTCTTAGGTTCCAGTGTCTGAAGGTGAGCAATGAGCTCTGTAAACTCTACAGCAAGATGACGGAGTTCTCTCTCCCACAGTCAGTTGGTGACCCAATTCTTTGGACAAACACTTTTTCTTTTGAGCACTATCTAATCTTAGTTTCATTCAAAGAAGGAAGAGAAGTAGCCATATATAATTTTTCTGCTTCTTAAAAATGGTGATTGGGATTTAGAGTCAAGACAGTACTACATTGAATTAAAACCAAGCAAGCACACATCCCTCTCTTCCTCTAGTGCATCCTGCATGTTACATGGCTCCCTATTTACTATTAATTCTCTGGATGTAAAAAAAAAACATTTAGCTTATGGTGCAATTTATATATTCATAGAGTTTTGAGATGCCTGGAGCAGTGAGAGTTTTGAACTTCAAGGCCTTTGGATTTTGTAAAACATTCCATTAAATGAAAGGTTAATTAAAGGTTAACATTAACCCCCATTTTGAATATTTGGATGGATTTTTTATTTACTGTGGAAAACTCAAAGAGTTTGGTTTTCTTTAGCCTGGGACAAATCCAGATGAAATTTTCCCAAAGCTTTTGACCCAAATGCTTTCAGAAGCACATCATGTTTTTCTTGAGAAAATGTAAGAAATTATCAAAATGTACCCTGCTTTTTTCTCAATGCTTCTGATTTACAACTAAATTTCAGAAGGATTGAAATACAAAGAGAAAGTTAACGAATACAAAACCAGTGAATGTATCAAGCAGTTTCAAAGAAGTCTGCTGATTTTTCTTATAAATTTCACCAGTTATGATTACAGAGTGAAAAAAATGTATAGCAAGTTAGGGCCTGATTCAAACTAGCACAGCTGTACAAAATATTTCTATATCAATTATTTAAACTAGATTAAGTAGGGCTGATGAAATTTCCTAGTGCAACAGTTTCCGTTGTAAAGGCTGTTGCAAAAAAGACTAAACATTTTCTCAGAGCATTAATTTTACAGAAAGTCTCATGAAACGTTACTAAAGAACATCTGAAGAAACAGGAAAGTGTAAATTCAACTTTGAAATAATTGGTAATTGAGATAATTGATGCAAGTAAATAATGAGATGAAGTGAACTGGGTCCTTGTCTTTGCTCAACACAGAAGAATCTTTACCTTTCCCCTGGAGTGACCCTGTATAACAATTACAGTGATCAGGGAATAAAGAATGAAGAGCACATAAGAAACACATAGGACACACGAGAAGTCGACCATGCAGTTTGATCCAAACACCCACCTGCATTAGAACCAGTGTAACCAGAAAAGGATGTAAATTTTTGGTGGTAATTGGAGACCCCTTACCAAGAGGCAACAAAACACCCATTTGTATTAGACTATTTCTTTAGAGAAATTTGCAGCCTACTAGGAGCTGGCATTCAGGGTTACACCAAGAGGCTGCCAAGCCTGGTGAAGACTACAGACTATCACCTGTTCCTACTGTTCCACATAGAGTCTAGTGATACTGTGATGAGACAACTTGGAACAATCAAAAGAGATTACATGGTAAATCTGTCAGAGGAGTCTTAAAGCAGTCTGGAGCACAGGCAGTTCTCCTCTATTCTCCCAGTCAGAGGAGAGGATTTGTGAAGAAGATTATGAACAGATGAATACCTGACTGTAACACTGGTCACATACTCAAGGTTTTGACTTCTACAGCATGCAAGGATCTACCTTTGAGAAGCCAGATCTGTTGAGATCTGATGGGATTCACCCAAAAATTGGAGTGAGAGGGTCTTTCACAAAAAGACGATCCCACTTTTAAAGAGAAATTCAAACCAACATTACAAGAAGAAGGGGACAGAATTTTGAGCAACAGAGAAGAACTGTTGATGTATTAGAAACCAACAGGTATATGTCTGTTAAAAGCCTCAAAATAGTTAGAGTGTGTTCCTCCAAAAAGGAAGTGCCTGTGTGCCAATGCATACAGCATGGGGAACAAACTGAAAGCTGAAAACTGAAAGCTGAAAGCTGAAGCTGAAAGCCACTGTCCAGCTAGAAATCTGTGATCTAATCTCTATTACAGGAATGTGGTGGGATGAAGCAGGCTACTGGAGCGGTGATATTGGTTATTTAGAAGAGACAAGTGAGAAAGGCAGAGGTGGGGCCAGAAGGGTTGTCTTTTATGAAAAAAAAAAAAAAAGAAAAGAAATTGATTGACTACACAGAATTGACTTTGAAAACAAGGGATGAACACATTATAACCTATAGTTAAAAATTAGCCACCAAACCAGCAAAAGAAAACTCATTGTTGGTGTTTACTGCAGGCCAACAAAGATTAAGTTTATGATCACCTGAGAAACCTGAGCAATAAACAAATCCATGGGACATAATGAGATACGCTTCATGTTCCAGTGGGAAATGATGAATGCTGATGCCAAGCCCCTCTCCATCATGTGTCAAAAGCCATGGCAGTCAGGCAAAGTCCCCATAGAGCAGAAAAAGGGAAACATGATGCCCATTTTCTAAAAGGAAATAACCAGTCATCTCCACCTCTGTACCCAGTAAGATCATGGAACAGATTCTCCTGGAAAATACATTGAGCCATATGGAAGACAAGGAGGTGACTGGAGACAGCCAGCATGGCTTCACCAAAGGCAGATAATTCCTGACTGATTTGGTGCTCTTCTAATGTGTAGTAACTGTGTCAGTGGACAAGGGAAGAGCTACAAAGACATTCACTTGTATTACTGTAAGGCTTTTGGAATGGTCTCCCACAACATTTTGTCCAGTAAATTGGAAACACATGTGTCTGATGGACAGACTGTTAGAAGGTTGAGAACTTGCTAGAAGTCTGCATCCTAATAGTTACAGTCAATGGCTCGATTCCCATGTGGATACCATAAGGAGTGGAGTTCCTTAAGGGTGTATACAGAGACAAATACTGTTTAGTAACTCCATCAGTAGCATAGACAGTGGGATTGAGTGAACCAATACGCTCTTCAAGATTGTCAGGATCCTTCTGGATGGCATCCTTTCCCTCTAGTGTTATCAACTGTACTACTCAGCTTGCTGTCATCTTCAAACTTGCTGTGGGTGCCCCAAATCCAGATGGAATCTCAAAGTATGGAACTTGCTGTGCTGCAGGAACAGGGTTATTTGCTGGAAACCAGGGTGCAACTGAGTGCAGAGGCTGCTTTTTCCCCTCTTATCTATCAGTTGGTAATTTCTTGAATCTTTTTCTTAGTATCTCCTTCTAACTAGAATCAAAATCAGAATTCTGGGTTACATTGATCTTGGGTGTGTTTTACTTTGCAATCTTATATTATTACAGATTCTTCTTGGCTATATCTAGCCTAAACCAAGAGAGAACACTGTCAAATATCTAATCAAGCTCTCCTTATTTTATTAAAAGGTGTTTTTTTCCTTCAACCTTGTGAATTGGAAGGATAATTATTCTTAAATTATCTATTAATCCCTCAAGGAGAGGATTCTGTCACCTTCTTGTTTCATTGGAAGTGTTTAATATCAACAGTGCAATCTGGAGTCCCTAACAGTTGCTCTGCAAAGTAAGACTAAACCCATTTAATCTCTTTCATCAGTTCTGACATCCTCAAGTTTCCTTTAAGGAAAAAAGACGGGGAGAATTTAAAGAGAAAATCATCTTCAGGTTTAGTTTCATATATATTCATATATATATTCATATATATATATATATAAATTTCTGCAATGAAACGGGGTGGGGATTTTTAGTCCTCTGAAAGAGCCATTAATATGTGTGAAAATATCAACCCTGAAAAACCTCCACATGCAAGCATTCCCTATTCACCTGCACAAGACCTCCTTAGAAGTTCTTAGTAAAAGTGTAGAAAGACATTTTCTACTCTTTTTCCTCTGCTACGAATGTTTTCAAACTCAAATTCCAGACTACTACAAAAAAAAAAATTCAAAGAGGTGGACATCTAATACTCTGATTCTGCTAGTGGAAATATTAGTAGGTTCACATTTATGCCAAGACTTTTTTGAAGTCCTTAATTCATTGGGTGCTGAATTTTCCCTTGAATCTTTTCTCCTCTTTCTATTATTGACAAGAAGAACTCAATTTTTTATTAATGATGTTGTTTTTCTTTTTCAGATATTTACATTCCAAGAGGACAGAAAGAGTCAAAAATAAAAGCTTAAAAACTATTTTAAAACTCATGGGAAAAAATCAGAAATTAGTAAAAGTTTTGCTCTTACTACTACCATGAATTCTTGACTTATCAATGCCTTCCAGGGCATAATGGAGTTATATCATGAAACTCCATTTTTAAACATGAATAAATCAGATGTAAATGGAAGCTCATAAAGATTGTGGTGTGTTTGTTATGTTCATTTGATAGCTTGTTTATATGGAAACAATGCTGACTAATTGACATAAATTTTACTCGAGATTTTTCTATTTTTTATTTTATTGATTTAATAGTATTAATCCAAAGTCAAGTAATTTGATGCAGCCACATTTATGAGTATTTTTAACTCTGCTAATATAAAGTACCTACCATAGATTACAGGATTTCTTCCTAGGACTTTTGAAGTAATTTTTAAATCTCTAACTTTGAAAGAAGTCACTGAAATAATGAAAATATTTTTGCGTTGCTATGTAGTTGAATAATAGTTTTGTTGATACATTCCAGGTTAATGGAATGCAGAAGAATTCAATTTCCTTATGGGGAGAACTACATCTTCATAGGTCCTCTATTGACCCTTAATTAAAATATCTGAAAACTGCATTTAAAAATTACCCTTAATTAATTAGAGCCAGCTCAAGTGTAGAAGTTAGATTAGTCTCACCACAGGTGCATGAATACATGTATGAGAGAAGCAGTGTCAGCCTCCATGACTTATAGTATCTTAGTTCACTAAGCCTGAGAGAATTAACATAATTCTGCAACCCTATATAATTGTTTATATCTCAACTTAGTTCTCTAATAAAAGTTTTTATCTTTAGTACTAAAAAGTCACTGGCTAAGGAAATATTGATCAAATGATCCCCTGCATGACATGAAACTAGGCAGTTAGCTGCTTGAGAAACAGGATCAAACTCCTCAGTGAAAGAATTTGGTTTTGCACTTGAAAAGGACTTGTCCTAAATAATGAAATAGGGCACAAAGAGCAGTTTCTAATAAATAAATTAATTCTTTCTCTGTTTGTCCAAGGAAAAGAGCTTAGATACCCCCTTTAGGGAAAGGATTCAGGATGGTTAGTGCCTAACAATGCATCTCTCAAGTTGACTTTGGATTTGAGGTATAATCTTCTATAACAAAAGTTTAGGTGGTTCCTTAGTGTATGACTGGTTCATGAATGTCCTGTTCTATGATGAACTAATCTCTCCAGGCTTTTTAGGGAAAACCTCTGCTTCACTATTCATGGGTTTTTATTTTTCTACAGGAATCAGCACTGAAAATTTGGCATCTGAGATTATCAGTCTCTTTTTCATTCTATCAATTCAGCTTTGGAAATAAGTCTTGTCTTACAGTGCCTTAGACTACTAGAAATTAGAGATTGCTATAAACACTATAGCATCAGATTTACAAACAATTTATGTTATGCTTAGGCATGCAAAGTAACTGTTATGTTTCATAGTGATTTATATATGCTTTATTTATATTTTATTAATGATATTCTTTAAAATCTCCATTTTATCTTTTGTTATACACCTTAGAAAGGAGAGGGTGGCACTCTTCTGCTTCTGGAACAGTAAAACTCTAGAATATCACATACATCTCTACAGTTTCTCCCAGTTCTTCCCCAACCTGTTTCTGTCAGTGGAAAAGCAGGTAAGTTGCTCTTGTTTCACTTGAGGTACTACACCATTGAATTAAACAGAACATTTCCTTGGAAGAGTGTAAAATTCTTATGTTCCAGGCTTACTGGCTACATCTACAATATTAAATGCTTTTACATAAGGTGAAGTGTTGTAGAGCTATTGTGTCCACTCTGCCCAAAGCCATTTAAATTTAGCAATAGTGTTGCCATATATTCCTTGTATAACTTAACTTTGAACCTTCTCAGGAGATTTCTTTTTGAGTTCCCTATGGCCCTAGATTATAATTATTATTTTTTAAATAATATTTTTAATAATATTTCTTTTTTTTAAAATTTCAGTGACTATGAATGCCACGTATCTGAGTTGCAGACCACCAGAACACTGTGGGGTTTTTTGTATATAGTACTGAGTACACGTTTGAAAGGCTGGTATGGGACTTCAAAATACTTCAAAATGTTTGCATCCAAAGCTTGCTTTTGTAGTGGAGTAATAAAAAGAAAATAAAAGAAAGAAAATAAAAGAAAATAAAAAGAAATCAGACCTGATGCTACTTTATTCTTACTGACTGCTGCAAATTTTCCTTGAAATAAACTACCTCGGTGTTACACTAAGTTCCTTCTCAGGGTAGAGTAAATTTGCCGAAGATTTCAGGAGAAAATGAATGTTTTTGTAATGTTGGTGACTGGAGAACTAGGACACAGGAGTAAACCATGGAGTTAACTTGGCTGGTAATGTGGATGTGCTGCGTGTCTGTCATTCATGCAGCTCCCACGCAGCAAAACTGAAAGCTCTTCCAATATAATTTAAAATGATGAATGAGTTTGAGAATTATACCATCTGCTTGCTGACATAGGGAAAAAATGTGTAATTCACTGAATTCATTATTCCTTCAGGTCTGATAACAGCAACAGATTGTTTGGAGGATGTAAACATCAAAGAGGGAGAAATGTTATTCACAAGGAAATGGCTTCATATTGGGAGATTAAATTTACAGAGTAGGAATTCTAGATTAGGGGGAAGGGAGGGTAAGTCGGCTGCGCTGACAAGCAAGATCCAAAGTCCATTGAGATAAGTGAGAAATTAGAATATGAAATAAAATAGTTTAATATGGAGGAGTTTTGGTAGCTTTCTGAATTTCCTACATGTGAAGGACAGCCAGCTTTAGAAGATGCTAAGGTTATGACAAAGAAAGAACGGTCACATAGACCAGTATCAAAATTATCTCTATTGCACCCATGGAAATTCCAAATGTGAGAGGAAAAAGGCCCTTGATTTGATAGTGAAGAAGAACAAGCATCCACAGAATGACTTTGTAGACTTTTTGTAGATGATTGTCTCTCTTCTGGATAATATCAGGGGTAAAACCTTGAAGTGCTTTACCTATACAGGGAAGGCAAAGGTTCTGTTCTGATTGTATGTTGGTAGAGTGCATCAGTCAGATAGGAAGACAGAGATACATTCATTTTTAAGTGCTAATGACATAATTCCTGCCAATGTCAGACACAATTTTTAAAAAAGTAATTAATTTTTCTTTTTTAAGTATTAGGAGCAATTGTTTGGAACGTCTCTCAGTTAACATTTTAAAAATACCAACAGATGGCTTTTCCTGCATCCCTGCAGCTGCTGATTCCAAAATAAGTAGTGTTGAGAGACTTCTGGGTGAAGCTAAGGGACAGGAAAGGCAGCTGTCACTGAATATCTTAATTATAGCATTTACAAAGTTTTAATTAATGTAATGTTGTTTATATAGCTATATTAATGTAGCATCCATTAGTATGTCATTGGTTATACTTTGTGAATTAAATTAGGAATTTGGCACACATAGGAAGCTTATGGAAGAAAGTGTTTGATCTAACTCTTCAACATTATAGAGGAAGAATGCATTCAAAATATAACTTGAAATTGTTAAGTTTTCAGAGCCACAGACAGTGTCTCTTTATGCTGTAAAGTAGTGGCAGAGCACTTTTTGGAACTTGGATTTCAAGATAATTCACTGTTTTTTCTCTCTCTAGAAATATTTTATTCTATTACCAGATAGAGGCTTAAAATAATGCTTGCCTTTCCCCTGACTTTTCTGAAGTCACATAAAAATATCAGAATAAGGCATTGGAGACTGCTGTTAATAACATGGTCCTCCAGTTTAAGACCATACTCTTTCAATTGATCTGATCTAATAAAGCACTAGTTTTTCCTTTACTCCTTTATTTCCCAAGTGCTACCTGTGTTTGTTCTGACCAGACAGTTAAATATCACTGCGCTTTGCTTCTGAAGGCTGTCAGTAAAAATAAGAAAGACCATGGATGGATACTTTTTCTTGGTAAAGATGTGTTTGATTATACAGAAGCACATTCATCCAACTTTCTTTGGATGACTGTAAGAATTTTCTTCAGTAGTGGCCATTTTAAGTAGAAGAGTGAGGAGTCGATATGGATGTCATGCCTTGTGCAACCTAATAAGGTGAATGCAGTTGCTGTAAATAAAATACAAAGTGTTGATAACAAACCCTTGCTCCAGTCTGTCCTGCATTCAGTTTTATATGGTTCATGTTTTGGCTACACAAAGGAGTAAATGAGAAGCTGGTTCTGTTATTTTGTTAAGGAAACTCCGCGGCCTGACCATGGGCAGACTGTGCAGCCGCACCGCCAGCGCCAGGGCCCGCCCCTGCTGGGGCCGGAGCCCCTTCCCAGGGACCCGAGGGGTCCCCGCTCACTGCCCCACACCCCCACTCACCCTCACTCTGATTTCCTGGCCGGCTCCACCCCGGATCTCCCATGGCAGCGTCTCTGATGGCTCTTTCCATAAAGCCATTTATTGACTGCGCAGTAACCCAGAAACAGCTCGAGCGGGTGCCTCTGAGGAGAGACCCTCAACAAAGATCCCTCTCACAGTCTACTCAGCTTCACTCTTCCTCCTCAGTCCTCTGCTCCTGCCCTCCCTTCCCATTGCTCATCTATCTCGCTGGAGTAATTCATCTTCATCTCCTCTGTTATCCAAAAAGTCAGCAGTTCCCTGCTCCTGCTGTGTCTCTCGGTGTCCCTTCCCCTGGTTGACACCCATCTTCATGACTTTTATTATCCCAAAGGTCGGCAGTTCACGGCCTCTTGTCTTGGGCTCTCGCCCAGAGCTCAGTTTGCATTTCTGCATCTCAATCCACAGCTTGCAGATTTAATTTTCAATTCCACATGAAGTACTTCATGAAGAATACATTGCAAAAATATCTGCAGACCGCAGTGACTGAGGAAAGGTTTGGAAGTATGAGAAAATCAGTATAATACAGAAGATTACTTGCCCTTTTGGGAAGGGAGTTTCATGCAGAGCAGATTGTTTGAATTGATTACTTTCTTCTGTTGCTAGTAGTTTACCTAGGAAAAAGCATTAAAAACTTTTATTCTCTAGTGTGGAAGGTAATAATAAAAAAAACCCCAGCCAACGAAACCCTGTAGGTTTCCCACTGCAAGACAATTGAAACATAATGGAAATTCAATTGATTTTCAGTGGGGAAAGCTGCAGGGCACCAATTATCTGTGCTCCAGAATTGTTGCTCGAAGTGCAGCTACACATTGAGGAGCCAATCAAATGTATTTCAATCCCTGCATGCAATATGCTCCTAACAACAGCATGAGGATCACATTTTTCAGCTTCTAATTAAATGGACATATCAAGACAACCTTTGGTTGGCTTTTAAAAGGACATTTGAAATGTTCCTGAAAAAAATGAATGCCACGTATTCAGTAGCAGTTGTGCAAAACTTTTTTAAATCTCACTTTTAGTGATTATGAGTTGTATTACTTCTGCCTATATAAATTCCAGCTTATGACCGGTATGCCTATATCAGATTTATGTGAAGGGCAAGCGTTAATTACAGTGATTAAAAATATTTGAAACTGACTTTATATTTTATTCCTTGATCCAAATAAATCTGATAGCTGTTAAGAATATTTATTGCCTGCACATGGAAGAATTACTTTTTGGCTTTTATTGAAGAGTTTTATCATCCTCTGTGTCAGCTGCTGATGGACTGCAAGCAGATAATGACTGTCTCAGACCAAGCAGCAGTGGCAAATCAAGACATACACAGAATGAATCTGAACTATTCAGAGCAGTGAGGTAGAGCAACAGGGCAGAGATTTAACTACTAAGGTAAATGGGTAAAAGTGGTTGAAAATACTTACTGGGCTTGAGTGTCATTTGGTCTCTGAGGGACTTTTTTCACTTCAGTTTTTTTGTTACAATGTGGATAATATAAAAGAAATTAAATTTACTTGTTTTATAAGAATTCACAAGAAGAATTGAAAATTTTTAGGTAGAAATTTTTAGTGGAACAGAATAAAGAAGAGGACCGCCGTTTGGACAGCAGCTTTAGGAAAAGCTATCTTCTACAGTGCATCTCAATTTGAAATAATTGACATGCATTGCATTAAGTAAGAGTGTATCTCTCTATGTTTAGATACATACAATTATTTCTTCTGCTCTGCTTGATAATATTAAGCCCTTGAACTTGGAGCTTGAGACACTCTAGCCTCAAAAAAGGTGTGTGCCATCTCACAGGAGCACAGAACATGATCAGACATCTTAAAAAATTAGAAAATATGGGAAGATATGGAATTTAATTCAGCAAAAGAGTGACTACATGCATGCATGACAACCATTTTTAGATAAAATGCAAAATAGAATTAAGTAAATTTGTTTCTGGGTTCCAAAATATTTACAGTTCCTTCAAACTTTGTATTGACATTTTTGTGTTTAATAACTGTATTCCCTATTCTGTTATCCACGATAAGAACAAGCTTAATATTCAGCAAGAGCAATTTCAGTTGGGCATTAGGAAAACATTTCTGGTAGACCAGCTAAGGAATGTCAATAAAAGTAGCAAAATCTGCATCATTTAAAGAATGATTTAGGCAAACATCTGCTGAGAATAACATTATAGTTTTTCTTACCATAGGATTGGGTAGAAGAGAACTAGATAACCCATTTTCCTCAAGGCAGCTTGACATTAAATTAACAGACAAATGTGCTGAAGTTTAAATAGCTGTTGTTCACGCCTCTCATCCTTCAGATAGAAAAGAATATTTGCTTGGTATGCAATACTAACAGAGTAAGTGAGGGTCATGAAATAGTAACTGAAATGACTTTCACACCTTTTTCTGCTGTTCCATACTGGGGTGAGCTTCACCTTTCTGGAGAAAAATGTTTTCAGGGTCCTGTGCTAAAAGGAATTGTACACTAATGCCGTGCATATTTATTATAGAAAAAGTTATGTTGTGTGTACCATTAACATTGACATTTATTCCTCCTGACTTCACTGGACTGACTACTTATAAAGGAATATGCTCTTCAAGGTGACAATAAAAGTCAAAGGAACCCAGAGAGAAAAACTGAAAATCAGTTGGGAGGCACAAGAAAATCATTGCATCAGTGCAGAAATTAACGAAGAGGATAATCAGGAATCTATTTGCTTTGATTGACTGAGATATTTAGAAATTATCAGTTTTATTTATTGTTCTGTCAATTTCAAAATTGCATGAATTGAATAATCCACATATATTCTTTCCTAAATTGTCTTTTTTTTTTGTCATTCCTAAACTGAATTTTTCTCTATTGCATATGGGATGGGAGTATTTTGTCCAGTATAAAGAAATAGAGCTGTGCCAGTTTCACTTTTTAGCTGGAAGGATAACAGTAGCATTTACATAAATCTGACTTTCGTCCTTTGCTTTCTATTAGAACCTCTATCAATAGATGGTGACATATCAATTTCCCTCCTTTAAGCTGACTTTACACTTTCACAAATGGCTGCACAGCATGTAATTGTGATGAAATAATTCTCCTGAACTGATTCTATAGCTTTGCTTGTAACTCTGGAAATTTGAATTTGTTAAATGGACACCCTTGTCTTGCTGAAGGTGGAAAGAAACATAAGGAGAAGAAAATCAAGGGAGGTTTTTTCATTAGCCTGCTCTTTGACTTTGAGAGCTTCTGATTCCACTCCAGCAAACACCTCAGACATGTCATTCAACTCAGTAATCAGACTCCCACCTGTTAATGCAATCAGCAGAGATTTAAGAACAATCCGGCTCCCAAAAGGAGAAATCCAGAGTAGGATTCAGTTGCCTAAGCACAGGTGTCTAGTACAACTACAGACACTCTGTGACTCCTTATCTGCTACCCAGCTGCCACACCAGGAGCAATATGAGTCTTCCAGAAGTTGACCCCGTGTTTGCCAGGCTGCTGGACCATCTTAGACACTCTACAGCATTTTGGCTGACTTAGTGTTCTACATTACCTAAGATGCCTATAGATAAGATGTACAGTCATATTCCTTTTGCTGTTCAGCTCTCTAGATTCCAAGATTGCTCGGATGTCTCTACTGATGATAGTGAAAATTTAGGGGTGTCTTACACATCCCAGCAGCTATGTTTGGATCTCTTAAAAAGTAAGCTGTGTATTGGTCTGCATCTCTCCCTTTTTCAATGTAACTATATTGATGAATACAAGTTCTTCCTCTTGTCAAATGAATATTAATAGGTTTTTCTAGTTAATGTACTAAGCACTCTAAAATTCTGGATGCATATTTAACTGTAGGGAACCAATTGTAAAATAATATATGAAAACTCTAAGAAAAAATATACTATAAGCCCAGAATTGTTCCACTAAGTTAAATATAAAAGAATTTTCCTCTAGAATTTAATCCTTCACTCCCAGCTCTTGTAAGTATACCTTTTGAACCTACTCCATTTTTGATTTTTTTATTTTTAGCGTACAATTTTTTTGCTGTAGGGCCTTGGGATATGTCATCCAGTTGGAGTGTTATGGAAGGAATAAGGATTTTTTACATCATCAGGCAGGAAAGTATTAAATGGAAAAGGAAGATAACTAGCTAAAGAAATCACTGTCATGCTCAGCTCATGCCAAGGGCACTACAGAAATTAGTAAAGGGAATGAATTAGCTGATGCAGCTGCAGAGACTGCAGCCTGACGACATCTGAGAGAATGCATGGATGCAACTCCAGCAATAGACCAAAGAAAATGATCAAATTTATCAGACTACAAACCCCTGAACACACCTGTTCAGACGAAGAAAAGGAATACTGGAGAAAATAGAAAGGAAACCAAGAAAATTATGAAATAACAATTGGAGGGAGAACAACATTTCCAAATAAATACATAATTGCTGTCTAGAAGGCTTTATGACAAGATCACGAGGGACCAAATGTGACAGTTTATTAGGTACTGAATGTGTAGGAAGCACCAAAAATTCACTTGCAGAAAAAGCCACCAGTAGCTGCCTAACTTGTAGAATGTTCATAAGTATCAATCAGGCTGAGCTCAGAGTTAGGGGAGGCAGCCATAGGTCTACTTCTCTTCCAATGCAGCCTTCCTGACAAGAAAACTCACATAGGTGCAGCACTAAGGGATTTATTGAAAGAAATTACATCTGAATGTGGAGTTCTGTATGGAGTTGAACATTTTACAGCAATTATAACCAATGAACTAATCAGATGACTAAGAATATAGAGAAACTTACATGTAGCCCACAGATTTTCTTGCAAAGGTTTGAGTGCTTTCAACTGCAGTCTGTAGTCTAACAGTGGACACAGGGCCTGTCCTTGCAGAGATCCCTTCATAGACTTATTCCTGCTAATATAATTTGCTGTTTAAGTTTGAATTGATGTATCATTTTTTCCATAATGCCATTTCTCACCTTTAATTTATTTGTACTTTAAAAAATAAAAGGAAAACAGTATTTATGGTTTTTATCATTCTCGGGAGAGTGGTAATACAAAGCTAATTATTTGCTTATGTTGAATTTTCTGTGAAGGAATTTATTTGATTGCATATCAACAAAGTCACTGACTACGTTGTAGTCATACCAGTGGCATTTGAAGGACACTATTTACTCTACCAGTGACTGAATAATTTTCTTCAAAAATGTCCTTCTGCTTGCATCCACTGTGGATTTTTTTGGTGTGTGTCTCTAAAGCACTCAGGAACAAGACATACATTTGAACAATACCTTTCATAAGAAAGATGTAATACCTAAAGTTGGTACTGAGCTTCTACATTACTGTAATAAAAATAAATATGGAAGCAAATATGATCATATATTTACCTATGTTTTTGTTATTTTGTAAGGTGTTTCTTCCAGTTTGGTTCCTTGGGAAATGTAAGCTGCAGCTCAAATAAAAAAAAAAAAAAAAAAAAACCTTTAGGACTGCTGTAAACTTGCCAAGAACTGTGCTAAATGTAATGTTTATCATTACACTCCTTCAAGCATGAGACAGAAGTTTCTGCTAAAATAAAGCTGGTCAGAGCTGTGATTCTATTTGATGCAGAAAAGCACACCCTAGCATTTTTAGTCTAAGGATATATCTAAGGATATAAGATTTTGAGATATCCATCAACACAAAACACACAGCTAATGAATTGTTCAGGGGATCATCTCATAGCAAAAGCTACGCTGATCATCCTGTCCTTTCTCTTCAGGAAGGTACATTCCTTCAACCTTATGTCAAGGCTGGATTTCTCCCCCCATCTCCTGCCTTGATTACCCTCCTGCTTGCAGAGAGAGGCATACTTTAAACAGGAATTTGAACTGTCGTGGTGAAGTTCATCCTGCTGTGTAAGCAAAATTTTAGTGACCTGTCATTGACAAAGTAAAATTTTGACACTGTAAGAATGTATAGCTGGTGAAATGGAAAAGAAGAAAAAAAATAATAAAAGATTTTAGAGAGGTAATTAATTCCCTTCAGAAATTGCTTTCCACATTTTAGAGACTAACTGAACAATTTTAATGGTGCAAAGTGCTATAGCAGCTGTTCATCAAGGAAAAAATAAACACCACAGCAGCTTTTAAGTGTACCATGATTATTGTTGCTTCTTCAATCTCTTTACCAAAGGTTTACACCAAAGTTGCTGTAACAGCAAAGAATCCTTATAATAAGAGTGCTCTTTACACCCTAATTGTATTTGGGTAAAAATTAAAAATATAAGATCTTTTCCGCATTATTTTATGATGAGAAAAAATTAATTATGACTTTGACCTTTATAACCAAGTTTGAATTTTTAACTTTTCCCCCTTTTCTTTCCATTGACTTCCTCAATTCTTATCATCTGAGGAATCCAGCTGAAAATCCAGTAGGGTTTAAATAGCAGAAAGGGGTTGAACAGAAGAACAGGGCTGTCAAACACATTTTCATGTTAGCTGGATATATAGATTGTCATGCTTTCAGAATAGCTAAAGGGGTCCTGAACACATAGCTGAACACTAATAAAATTTATGTTATGGCTACACATGAAAACAAGGGACTAGAAGCCTAAAAAAGTGGCCATGACTTGCAGGGTGGCTTCACTCTGCAGAAATATGCATCTGAGAAGAAGGTCACCTTCCTGTATGATCTTAAGGCTTCCTGACATGCTAATTCTCTGCTTATTACATCCCCCCTGATTCTTTTATCACTTTTAAAGAGTTTTTCCTTAAAGATTAACACTCAGGGTGTTTCTAGAGGTTTTTGCTGGGAATTATTCACATACCTGAAACTGAAGCTGCAAGGCACCTGTTGTTTGCTGCCCTCTTGCAGCTCTTTACGATCCATGTGTGCATTATGACTTAAGCAGTCCTGCAGTGTGGAAGAGATAACAGAAAAGGGATCAGGTAAGAAAGATCTATCCACTGACAACTCAGATGTTGCCATAACCATTTGCATGCATTGCCATTACCATTAAATAGTCCCCAGCCAGTCTCTCTTTTCCTACAATATTCCTCAAAGTAAGGTAATTGCGTCGTGAAATGTTGAGACTCTAGAAAAGTAAACCATCAGGCTTTGCCTTGTCAAATATACTTCCAGAATACCTGTGGGTATTTTTTAAATATATTAAGTCAAAAGTTTCATATCTCCTTTAAAAATTGAGTCAGTACTTATATGGAATCATTCTGTTACATGGCTGAACATGGGACGTGAACAGGTCTGTGAATGTCACTCACAGTGCTGATAAAACCTGCCAAATAAGCTTAGATTAATTTTATTTAGTTTAACATAACTCAGTTTAATGTATTTACAATCCACTTACTTGCTATGTTGTGAAGACATAAAAAATGTCAAGAGGAAAAGAAGCTGGACATAAGTTTCAGTGATAATTTTTTTTCTGGGTAATGACTAGAATAGTAGAGGACTGTTTTTACAAAAAATCTTTTGAAAGATTTATAGATATTTTTGTCTTTGTTTGAAGACTATTGAAGCTGGAAGATTCTTCCTTTCCTCTCATCCCAACTCACTTTTAAAACTGACTATTATGCTGTGTTCTATGAAGGATATGTAGCTGATTAGCCCCCTCAAATCATGGCCTACCTGTTCCATGTTATATATTTACACTGTATTTTAGTGTCACATATATTATTTTCAGAGTACTATATGTTTACACAGACTGTGAGATCAGAAGTACTGTTAGGAAAGTAGTTTCCAAAAATTTGTCTTACTCTTCTTTAAAGTTAATTTGGTGCTCTATAACAGGAAAATTAGATTATTTGGTTTTTTTTCATAGAAAGGTGAAAATAAGATCTTCTTCCTGATTATTGTTTTATGGCACAAATATGGAATAAACAGCTAAAAGGTAAAAGTTATTCTGGTCTTTGTTTTCATTCCTTGACTTCTCCAGTGAAATGGAACCAAGACCATGCTGAAAGCCTGATTGTATTGTGAGGACAGAGTCTGGGAGGGCAAACGAAGTCAGAACAAAAATATAAGATTCCTTCCTCCTCTCTGACCTGGTCTGAACTTGAGTTGAAGTGGTTTTGAAGGTGAAAATAGGAAGATCCTTCATGTGTGTGACAGCATCTTAGATTGAAACCTTACTCAGTTTCTTAAACGAATTGGGTCCCTGAGGGCTTGTGACCTGTGGGATATCTTTGCGAAGAGAGAAAATGACCCTAACTAGAAACAGCCTGAGCTGAAAGACTACAGGACTGTTCCAAGGCTCTTCTCCCTGACTGGACTGCTGCTGCTGGAACACAACCCACTAAGTGTCCTGGTATTCCAACTGCAGGAATGCGCAGAGAAAAGTTATACAGGGGCTGATACACTAATGCTTATACAGACCTTGAAAATAGAAATAAATAATAATTTGGTGAGAAACAGATGACTCTTCAACCCATAAGTTTTGTTATGTGTTCTTGCAGCACTATTTTCCAACAGTGAATGTCTGTACTCTATTACCTAATTTCATAACAAACTTATCTCCTTTCTGTGTTTTTCTTTCTATTGACAATTATACCTTCATTGTGTAAAAGATCCCCAGTAAATGGTTACAGAGCCCAAGTGTTCTGAAAGAAAAGCTTGACACATCCAAAACAAGACTCTAATCTCTGAACTCCTGCAGAAGCAGCTCTTCCTGAATCAGCTGTACTTTCAGTGAAGCAAATAGAACTCTTAAAAATATAATAGAACTTAGAAGAATGAAAAGTACACTGCTTCGTTTTCTTTGTAAATGATGGTTTTAGCAGAAGGAACACACCAATTCTAACCTAATGTAAGTAAATTCTAATGTTCCAGTCCAGGGCATTTTTATTTGAAATAAGCTGTAAGGATGTTCAGCAGGAAGAAAGACTTTTTAAAATTGCATATAAGTTAAATGAGAATGAGACACAATTTCTTGTTAAGATTTTTCATTAAAAATTTAAATAAATTTTGCAGTTTTAGTATCAGTAGGTCCAAGTTTTAAATACTTATGGCATAATCAGATATATAATCCAAAAGAAAAAGGTTTGGCCTGTTTTGTGGCTGTCAATGTGACTGTCACTTTAGTCCTTTTTTGGTTCAGGACTCTTAGCAACCAACTTGCAGGTTTATAGTTTCATTACCTTCTGCAATAATCAGCTTTCCAATAGTAATTCACGTGCTCTGTGATTGTAAGATGAATAGGGGTGAACATTCAAGTAAGGAGACAAGGCTGGTCAGTCAGAGAGCAGCCTTTAACATCTCCATTTTGTAGAATATATTTTCACAATTATTCAGTTCCTGCTTATGGAAAATAAATAAATAAATGGGGAAAAACACCACAAATCTCCTGCTTATGGAAAATAAATAAATAAATGGGGAAAAACACCACAAATCCTCTCTCATAAAGTTCTTAATATCTTCAAAACAGTGAAATTTTGCAGGAAGACTGAAGAGATTTGACTCTGTCTAATAGGTTTGATTTCTATTCCTAGTATCAGACATCTTAAACCACCACAGTAAAATGTGAAGTGCACAACTAGATCAGTGCAGAGCAAAATCCAGGATTTCCCTCATTTTCTGCTTCACCTCATTGGATCCCTCTTTTATGACTTTTGCATTCCTTTCTCAACAGCTTCCCAGTTTCCTCTGAAAGCATCTAGAGCTCCCCTCCACTCTTCCACTGTGAGCCTGTTTGTCAAGTGACCAGGGCATTCACCTGAAGAAATGCCGCTTTAATCTCATTCCGTCTCATGAGGAAATTGAGCCCATGTCTCTCATTTCTTTGGTAAGAACTTCAGCCCTGAGCTAGAAGCAGTGATGGTCTAAGCAGCAGACCACCAGATTACTGACAAATGGCTGCTGAAGTCGGAACAGGGGGAATCTGCTGCTTCTGGACCTGGCCAAGTGAACAGGTCTAACAAATATAACAAATATATATTAGGCAAATCAAGGTCCGTGGTACCCCTTTTCCTTGCTGTACACTTTTGAATTAAAATAAACATGACTGCTGTGTTTTGTGTTGAACTCCATGCTTCTCCAGTGGATTAGACATGATCTGAGCATGCACATGATGAATTTGGGCTCCTTGGGAACGTCTTCTCTATGACTCAGGGTAACTTTGGTGTTTGTGGCAATGGCACCACTAACACTTCTGAGTGGGCCTGGATTCCTGTCCTTGGGCCACTGAGTTACTTCAGAATGAAGTCCAATGTGGAACCACTGCTTACTGTGGGTGTTGGTCCTATTTGCTGAGTCAGAATTGTTTTTTTTCAGTATCCCTCTTAATTTTTTTCCCCCCTTTTGTAATATGCCAGTCCAACATACATTGAAATGACTTAATGACAGCTGCAGTGGTGTCAGAACATATCACTACATCCACAGGTCTGACCCTCAACTGTGAAGCCATTCTTTAGGTGCATTATCCTGTCATATTACCTCTCTGCTAAAATATCACATGCTACTAAATAAATAAAAGCCTATGGGACACTTTGGATGTATTAACCTATGACTGAACTTTTAATAAAACAAATCAGTCATTAGGTTTAATCTTGTTCTGCATTATCTAGATGTTTCTTTCTGATAAAATTGCTTCGCAAATTTGATACCATAAATTTGAGTATTTATATTCAGGAAAAAAACTATGTGAATATATAGTGAAAAAAGTGAGGAAAAACTTCTTTTTAGAGTGAATGAGTAGATAAGTAGAAGAACTTTAATTTGCCTGAATTCCAGTGAGAAGTCTGTATTTACTTTTGTTTACCTTTGACTATATCTCTGGGGCAGAACTGCACCTATTATAAATTAGCTCAGTCAATCTGAAATCAGTGAAGTTAAACAGATTTATTTGAGGTGAGGTTTCTATCTTTTATATCCTTCATTTCAAGCACTAGCTCCACAGGATTGTGTGACAGTTAATTTGCCGTGGTATTTTGAAGCAAATGGGTGGAGACAGAAAAAAGTAACCTTCAGATACTGAATTCAATATTGTGTTTACTCTGTTCTTCCCTCCTCCTAAATTTTAGAAAAGATTTTCATTTCCCAGGTTGATCAACACAACCTTCTTTAAATGTCCATATCTCAAAATAAGAGAAAATATGAATATTTTTTAATTCTTATAAAGTTGTTGCTGGACTACCGACAAATAATTTTGATAATTGTTCTATTCAATTCCAAATGAAATATGGAGACATATTTTAGGTAGTTTCATTGTTATTTAGATAACTGAAATTATAAATAAACACATTTCTTACAATGTCCAGATGACTTGGTATAACCTCTCCATAAAACACTTGTTTTCAGGTAGAGACTACAGCAGCTCTTTGAAGCTTTTCCATACAGTTGAATTGAATAAGGTAATGTTCATGATGAAGTTTCCTCTGCACTGCACAAAAGGTCTGACTCATTTTTTGCTATCAGAGTCTTCTGGATGGTGTAAGCTCTGTGTCATCTTGTTTCAACATTAATCTGCTGGTGAGTCTTGGTGGTCATCCTTCTCATCTCAGAAGAAGTGCTTGCAGCCTTCAGTGCAACAGATGGCCCAGAAAGCAAAGAAATGCAAGGAAAGTGTAAGTAATGCAGTGTTATTTCTCTGTTTAGTAACAGCAAAGAGAGAAGGTTTGAAACATTTTTTTCTTAATGAACTGTGAAAGGTTTAAAAAAATTTATTAACTTCTTTAAAAACCCCAAACAATAGGCAAATGGCATTTTTTTTTTAAATAACCCATTGATATGCTGAAGCTATTGTATTATTTATATACATGTGGGGTTTCAGAAACTATTGATTACCAAGATAACAGGCACTGGCATCACAATCAATGGTTCAGTTTGCCAATAATTACTGGGTAGTCGGTCTGCAAAACGAATTTAAAAGATATGGTTATAGTGAGCAGAAAGCAGTGGGATATCATGATGCATCTGGACTAGGCAAGAGTCTGAGAGGCAGTGGGAATCAGAAGATCTTTCCAAGAGAACTTTTAATCTATGAAAAATAAACATAGGAAGACAGAACACAAAAAGAACTCCTTCCAAACTGGGAATTGGTTTACATCACTTTGTCAGTATTTTAGCTATCCATGTCATCAGAGAATTAATTCTCCATGCAGAACTTGTGTTCATACTAATCTGTAATCTTCTCTCTTCATTAAAGGTCCACAATTCAACTTCCCTATATAGAAACCACTTAAGGTTTTGCTTAAGTTTAAATATATGCCTAAGTCCTGTTAAAACCAAGGAAGATTTAGATGGGAGAATAACTCATTCTTACACTGATACAGACCTAATGGACCACTAGACATATCTAAAGTGGATTAAGTTGATAGAAAGACCTCTGTTGATTGAAATGCTTTGTAGGTCAGGATCTATCTTCCCTCACTCTGTAGAGACACTGCAGTACTCGCTAATTTAGCCAAATGCTTTTGCCTGCTTCCTTGTTGAATGGCTGTTTTAATTCAAAGTAACTAGCTGAGTGCTTTTCCTCCATGCAAGTACCACAAGTCTCCAAGTGCTATAGCACAGGAGTGAAAATGCTAAGTTCTCATAAAAAATAATCAGTAAATTATTAGCAGTTTGGTCTGAAGTTCCTTTCCAGCAGTTTCCAGAAATTATTGCTTCAGATACTGACAGAAATGTTTTAAACCTGAATATTTTATTCCTTGTCTCTATTTAAACCAATCTGACTAATATTATTAAAAAAGTATAGAGTAATTCCTTAATAAGAAAGGTACTTAACGAACACTTATCTACATGCTTCTGTACTAACCTATAATATGTCTTTGTGTTATAAAGGCAGCAAACATTAAAAAGTAGTTTATATTTTAATAATAAAATGAAGAAAAACAATTTACTGATTACACTGTATTTCAATTTAGTAATATTTTACTCCTTATTTTCACATGAGAAACTGAAGCCAACAGTAGCTCCACAGGTAGAGAAAAGGTCTGAACTAAAAGGTGTTTGTGCTAGTCCATTTTCCCTGCAGAATGGGTTTTGGGTGATGTTCTCAGTGCCGAATGTGCAATCAAATTCTTCACTGTAGAGGAGAGATTTGCATCTGCAGGCAGACTGAAAAATAATGTTTTGGCATAAGTTTCTAATTAGTCCTCCTTGGGCCAAATTTGTTGTCACCTGCCCTAGTCATCAATTTTGCCATTTGCAGTTTATACTGAGGAAAGTAAAAGAGGAAATCTGTTTTTTTTAATTCTGTCCTCATTTTCATACTTTATTGACAAATAACCTGCATCAATCTAGATGTTATTGAGCTTCCCCTGCCTGTGATTTCTTGAGTTTTATTAGTAGCATTTTTTGTGGAGTAGATTTGATTTCTTTCAGCATAAATTTATCATTCCCAAATTCTAGGAGGAAAGGAAATCCACACTGAAGCACTCTTCAGCTGGTCCCCTGTGATGCTGAATTCTCAGGATGAATTGAGAACATATTTTCATTTTAGCCTTGCAGCTCTTAATCTACTTGGGGTTCAGAAAATATGGCATACTTCCACTATACCTCTGCAACACTGAACCTTGCAGCATCATTTAAGAACAATTTTCATTTTAGGCTTGCAGACTTAAGACTCCCAGGAACAGGAAAATATGGCAAGTTTAGCTGTATAACTGCAGCTCCAATTCCCCAAGCTTTGTTTTTATGTTTGTTCTGGAGAAAGTTTCTTTTCTAATCTTCTTTCAGTTAAAATTTAAAAAAATTCAAGCACCCAAACTTTGGGTAAATGCTTGCATACTCATAATTCCCATAGTGATGGAATCAGAGTTTTTCTTCCAATTCCAGTGTCTGGAGATTTGCAGGGCAGCTGAAAAAAAACCAACACATTTTTTTGAAAAATAATGTACTGAGTGTATCATGATGCCCCCAGGCAAATGGAGGAAAGTCAAGAATATGGCTCAAATGACAGACTTTTTGTGGCTGCAAGTGGAAAACACAATGGAAGTTGGAGTTAAACACTTTTAAGAGTTAAAGAATCAGTGGTGTTAAGGGTCTATTCAGATAGGAAGGATCTAAGGGAACTCTTACTCAGCTTCTGCAGAGAACAAAATGTTTGGAACTTGAGTTCAGTTCAAAGAGAAACCCAAGAATATGCCTAGGCCTATCTACAAATCACAGAATCACAGAATGGTTAAGGTTGGAAAGGACCCCAGTATGGTCATCTGGCTGAACCTCCCTGATCCAGCAGGGTTTTCCTGGAACACATTGCATGAGATTGTGTCCAGATGGTTCAGGATGACTGCATCAATGAAACACAGGAGCAAAAGTCTTGGATCCAACTGAGGAGGAATGCTCAGGTTAGAAAACCCTTTCAGCCTTCTCCTCTCTAGTTGTAATGAATCTAATTCCCTTAGTCTCCCCTCACACATCACGTGCTCTTGTCCCCAGCTATCTTTGTTGATGATTCTCTGGATTCCCTCCAGCATGCCAGGGACTTTCTCTCATTGCTGGGTCCAAACCCAGACATACCACTTCCCATGTGTCTGTACAAGTGCCTAAGAGGGGAAATAACCCTTTCCTTCAATGTACTAGCCATGATATTAAAGCAATATGTGGGTGACCCCTCATCACTGCACAGACACACTGCCAGATTGCGTTCAGCTTGTTCAGCATGAGGACCTCCATGTCACGTTCTGCAAAGCTGCTTTCCAATAAGCCAGCCCCAAGACTGTTTTATGTGGGCTTATTCTGCATCACATAGTTTGTGTCTGGCTAAAATTAGTGCACTTTGTGGCAGTTTATTTCTCCAGCATGTTGAGAGCCCTCCAAAAAACAGCCCCGCTCTCTGCCCAGCAAGTTGTTCATTCCTCCTCGGTTTGAATTTGGTTTTGGCACATTCATGTCAAACTCCAAGTCATTACTTACGGGAAAATACATCAAAGCAGTAGTGATCATAGAGAAATATAATTCATAACAGGCTACTAGAGGGATTTCACTGAACCTGCCAGTCCAGTCATTTGGCTACACACTTTGTATTCAGCACATTTAGTATGTTGACTGGATTTGGACTTTTAAATGAAATAATAGTATGGAAAATCTGACGAAAATCTTGTTATAATCAAGATAAATGGTGTCCACTGGTCTCATATCATCAGCAAAACCTTGTCTCACTGCAGTTATCTTACTGCAGAAGGTGCAACTTGCCTTTGGTCAGCCCATTGTAACTGCAGTCATTTTATTGTTCTTCAAACGTCTGGATGCAGATCTCAGGAAGTTTTCCTCTACAACCTTCCCAGAGACTAAAGTGAAACTTAGTGTTTCCAAGATCCTTTTTGACCTTTTTGAGGTGATATTGGTCAACTCCATCAGCACTCTCAGATGCACTTCATTTGGTCCAATTTTCTGGTTAATTGGAAGTCTTTAACAGGAATGCAGAAACTAATATCAGATTGACATTTTCCTAATAGACCCACATTTATAGATTTATCATATGACCTCAATATTCACCACATTTCTCTTTTAAAACTGTATCTCTTTCATCCTGTTAACAAGTTTCAATTTTTGTTCTAGCTGTATTTCTACAAAACTTCTGTTACCTGACCTCTTTTGAAGAAGTAAGATTAATTTCCCGGCTTCACATATGTGCAACTCTTATGAAAATTTGACTGGAAAATTCAGTATTCCCTCTTCTGCTTCAATGAGAAACTGCACACTGCAAATCAGGTAAACCACAGCTAACCTCTTTCTCTTCCCAAGCCATACGGCTCTGCCCTTTCTTGTCCTCTGAGGCCCACAAACATCATCTCATCTAAAGTCACTAAGTCGTTAAACTCCACAATTAGTGGGCTCGGATCCTTTTCTTCCTTTCATTTTTTTTCCTACTGTTAATGCCACACCACAAGTACACTCGCATTAGAGCCGTTTATTTGCTGAACTGAAAAATCGATGTGTTCACATCTAATTGACAAGCTTAATTTGAGCAATTGCATATATCTAGTAAGACCACTTTTCATACAGGGCTTTCCGCATGTGAATCTCAGATTACTCCCAGAAGAAATTGGTATCATTATCTTTAGCTTCCAGAAAGCTAACTTGAACTGTGGATGCTTACCAAAGTATTTCTGCAGGGCAGAAACAGTGAGGATGGCAGCGCAGCGTGACTATGTGCTCAACCAACGTTGTTTCCCTTGACTGTCTTAAAGAAACCTTCCTTAAGGATCTCCAAAGCACATCAAATATTTTAGTTTTGAATTTTCAGTCTGGACAACATAAAACACATGGGCTTCTGTCCCTCTATATCAAAGAATCAAAGCCAGGCAGCTACATGAAAAAACACACTTGGTAACAAGGACTTTCTTGCTTACTAAAGAAGAAATAACCCTACACTTTTCATACATTATTACATTTCCTACAATGTAATATTGCTATGGGCTTTAACCTATATATCCTCTGAGTATTTTCATCTTGATACAGTTACCACCTCATAGATAGAAGACTCTTTTGTGTAGTAAAAAGATTTTTCTCAAGTTCAGGACTGAATAGAAATCGTTAAAAACAAGCAAAGGAAAAGATCAGGCAGTATTTCAGGAGTTGAGATACAGATGTAATTGGGGCTTTCTGACATATCTAAACTAAAATAAATGCGTATGTGTCTTAAAGGACTTACTTTTTAAAAGGGCTGTTTGTAACATTATTCATAAATTAAGTAGCTGGTTTAAGATATTTGTGACCAGATTTGTTTTCTACTGATTGAACATATGTGAAATATTGTGGCATTTTATCTTTCTTGAAAAGGTTTTATTGGGTGTAATTTTTGATCATAGCTATATAGTGAAAAGTCATTATCTAGCTAACATGTCTTTTTCACTCAGGGACACTGGTTTATATAAGGCTATTAAAGAAATTTTTAACAGGAACTTTTTAAAATTCTCCTGTCAATGTTGCCAAGACTTCTAAAATGACTTTTTAAACTTCTTCCTTTGCTGAATTGCTTTATCTTATTGGTCATTTCTATGTTGGATTCTACATTAAAAAATAAAGGATCTATTTGTTCTCCTGACACCTTTTATATCTTTTATCTCTTCTTTAAGAAAACATCTGGCCATTAGCATACTAATAGCATCTCTGCTGGTTCTTAATGGAGCTTCTTTTATCTTTATGATTCCATCTGGTTTCAAGTTACTTTTAAAGAAAAAATGGGTAAAAAAGTTAAACATCCCAAAGGCTGTCCTCTTTGTTGTTGGAAAAATCTGTATGTAGGTATTTAGTACAATACTTTGCTGAGTCTCTTCTCTCTGGTGCAGAGATACAATCCTAGCATGGTTTGGGTTGGAAGGGACCTTAAAGACTATCCAGTTCCCATCCCTGCATACCATGGGCAGAGACATCTTCCTCTAGACCAGGCTGGTCAGAGCCTCATCCAGCTTGGTTTGCGCATCTCATCCCATTGTCATGTCTTCAAAAGTGTCTAGATGTACAGCAAATGATTAGGCATGTGGTGATCTTTGCCTCCCAAGTTTTGCAGGTGTCTGGGGAGAAATGACACATTGACAAAGGTACAAAAGTGAAATTCACTTCTTCTCATCTGAATAACAACAACAATGATGATAACAACAGCAGTAATAATAGTGCTCACTACATAGGATACAAAAAGTTAGGGTAACTCCAATATTTGCCTCCCTTTCCTGCTCATTTCTTTGAATAAAGAGAACCTGTGACCCACAGCAGAACAAACCTGGGTGGTGTGAACAGTGGGATATATCCTTGCTCTTCATGACTCCTCACACTATCTGAGGGAATCATGAATATATAACCCTAAGTTCTCAGAAGAATTTTGCTTGCAATGTTTGCTTTGCTGTTACTTCTGTTGGCGTCATGCCTGTTGGACCTTCTGAAATGTGGAATACAGTGCCTTTGTTTTTTATGAGAAAATGCTTTTAAATATTTCATATATTTTTACTGTACCCTGCATTCTTTTCATATAAGAGCACTGTTGGATAAAAATAAATTAAGGGAGCTCCAGATAATAAAGCAACTACTCTTGTAACAAAAAATTCAAGTGAATCAAAGTCCAAAATTTTATTGTTGGTAAATGTGAATGTTCAAGGTCTTCATAAACTTGAGACATCTTTCAATGTCATCACCAGGCTTTTACTAATTAATTACTTGTGAATAAATGTTTCACCAACTGGCTTCTAAGCAAAATCCTCTGAGATTTACAGCCAACACATTTAAAGTGTTGAGATAATATGGTGCTATACCACTTCAAATTGTACTGATCAATCACATATCTTTCAGTGACTTCAGATATTTTTGCCTGTACTCTGAAGAAAGATCTTAAATGAAAATATGCAAGCCTATAGTGTATAAAAAATTATATTAAGACACAAAATCCAAAGACATCTCAAAGTGTTGTTCATGGGCATGCTGGTACAGGTGTGCATACAGCTGGGGAGTTTTCTTCTGAGTTCTGAATGTCAAGGAACCAATGATTTGGCAGACATCACTAGGTGATGCTGGTTCACATATCTTTCATGCTGGTTTTCTTTAGTGTGCAAATATCCCCCAATCTTGGCAAGAAATTTTATTGCTGTTGGGTTTGGTTATGCAAATATCACTGGAAGTGGTTACCCATGGAAGTGTTGAAAGCTGGATGGGGCTCTGAGTAGCCTAGTCAAGTGGAAAGTGTCCTTGTCAGGAGCAGGGGGATAGGAACAAGGTGATCTTTAAGGTCACTTCCATCACAAGGTATTCTGTGAAATGCAGTCACCACTGGACATTAAGGGAAATGAAACCCCCATCCCCTTGCCTTTTCCACCACTCAGTTCAGTGATGTGTGGGGCTCTGCTGTGCCATCAGGTGCCTCTGTCTAGCCCAGTAGCCCCTGGAAGAACTGTCAATTGCTTCTGTCCCTCTGTCAGTCTGAAGTGAGTTTTTTTTGCTAGAGGCAAAAATGCAAGGGTGCTTTGCTCTGCAACTTAAATTCACAAAGTACTTTTCAACAACATCAGGTCCAGTATCCTATCCAAATATCTATTTTGTTTTATGGTATATTTCTCATCCTTTCTGTAGTCAGATATCATAGCTGACAGAAAAGGAATTCTGCACATCCATTTCTGAGAAAAGTCCACTGTGACGTATAGCTGTAACCCAACAGATCCTCTCCAAATATTTCTGTGCCATGCATTTCATTATGCTACAGGCATCTGGGGAAATATCTTTCAGGCATTTAATATTTTTTGAAATCACATTTACAAAAACTGGAATATACCTCTCTGAGAAGATGAAAATGATTATGACATCGGTGTCTTGGATCCTTCAGTTTTATTAGCCATTTTTTAAAATAACATCTGTAAGAAAGATACTCTTATTTTTCCCTCCACAAACAATTCTGCTTAAAACACCAAAAATGTAAATCTAGATCTTAATGCATTCTTGTGTGCGGTAGTGAGCTGTAATAATGATGCTGATGTTATTGTCACTACTATTGACACAAACACCTTATCAGCAGAACTATTGTTTCAGGTTCTCTGAAAATTTCAAACAAATTTCACTGTGCATGTGTGGATATTTTTAGAACACGTTGTTTGTTAATATGATTTGTAGAGTATTTTAAAAAGATATTTAAAACTGGAGAAAAACTGTGAGGAAGAAAGAAAGAAAAAGAAAGGCCTTTCTTCTTCACCTAGTCCTCTATCGAATTAAAAAATATGTGTTATATAAATGTGAAAAGTACTTTTTAGCTTTCTTCAATGGTCTCTGGCACACAAATAATAATAATATGGCAGGTTAACTCTCTGGTGCAGGGCCAAACTAATGGGTCACAAATTTGGCACCTTTCTGCATTTGTTAAAGTCAGTGGCAAGATTCCCTTTGGTATTAGACAGAAGAAGATCTGACCTGCAGAGTACTCCTGTGACACTAAATACACAAAACTCCCTCATCAATGTGGAGTTATAAGATCAGCTCTGTAGATGGCAGTAACTGATTAGCTGTTTGTAATTTTAGTATCAGCATCTCAGACTTTCGAATCATCCACTCTCAAAACCTGGCACAGCTTTTTTTCATGAAAAGAACAGTTTTTCCCCATTCTTCATGACTAACTTTAATTAAGCTCCCAGGGTTTGCTCAGTATCACCCTTCTGTTTTCTGGTTTATTGGCTATGGTCTGGAAAGCCATTGGAATGGTTTTCCAAGAGAAGAGTAGCTGGTTAGTCATCTGCTACTCAAAATGTATGTTTCCTTTACAGAACTACCAGGAGTTTCATGCATTTTTTGTAATTGCTAGTTCAAAGATGTCCTGCAGATCTGTTAGGTTTTTCCTATAATTCATCTCCTTTTCTGGATCACAGCAAATGATTTTATTTTTCATTTGCTGCAGAAGAAGAGCAAACATAATTTTTGTTTAATGTCAGCAAGCTTTAAAAGAGTTGATATTTAACTTGTGTTAATTAGGAATAGTTTTTTAACACATCTTCTGTCTCTTTATTTATAGAAGAAAGGCAATTAGAATAGATAATTTCTAATGTCATCTCAGTTCTCGGACCACTGTCTTGATTTTAGCATAGGTCACATTTATGAAATGTCAATGTATTCCGATAAATTTGTTATTCTAGTCAGCCATTTTATTTAAATATTCTCATGAAGTTGTAACAGATAAGACTGTTATCATTGGTTTCTTGAGAGGAATTTCAGTGGGTTCTTCTTCCAGATCTTTAAAGAACGTTTTATATATTCCTGCTAAAATAACATTTACACCAATCATAAAAAAGCAGTATGTTTATGTAATTTATTGCGTAGTGTTACAATGAGTCAGATTCTGATGGGTCTTATGCTTATTCTACAAATAACTCTACAAATTAACATTAATGGCATCACTGGGGGCCATTTGTGTTTCCATTGTCATTGGTATTTGACCCAAAAGGGACACCCTCAAATTTAGTACAGTGTGTTTGATCTGCACATTGAAAGGCACTTTAAAATGATGAGCAGTATCACTATCCCCTCTCTGCAGATGGAGAAAGGTGGGAGAACAGTCTTATTTAAAAAGTCAGGTGTAAGTTCAAATCCTGTCTTTTATTTCATGTAACTGTCTCTTCCAATTCATAATCATCTTGTGCGTTTGAACCGGATGATACTTTTTCATATTATTGGTGAAAAAAATCTTATTATAATGAGTCTAGATAGATTTTATGTAGGGTTTTTGTATAAAATTTTTCAGGGTAATTGTAATGATTTCATGGTAGTTGTAATTTAATGATTTTTTTGAAAGAAACAGAAATATTATCAAAATATCAATAACTCTCCACAATTCGTTCATTGATGGAGTTTATTTTAGCTTTTGAAAACAGTAAATATTAATAGTATGTTGTTTGTTGCATTTATTACCTTTTGGTAACATATTATTTATCTGTATTTGAAGTTAAACATAATATGAAATTTATGTATGTCTTAAAATTACTTTTGGGAACTAATTCAACATATTTATTTTGCCAGTTCTTTCAATTAGTAATCAATTTCCCTTCAATAAATTGATGAACAAAAAGACCCACTTGCATCAGAAATAATTTGCACATGGAATAGGAAAAACATGAAAACATGGCACAAAAATACTTGTTTTTGTACATCCAAGTGCTCTGGATACAATCTATCTTTCATTCTCCTTTTGGTACATATCTAACAAAAAACCCTAAGTGACCTGAGTCTTCTACTGAGAACAAACCATTAATAATGCAGTAGAAAATAATAAAACCCTCCTAAGTTGTTTAATTTGCTATGAGGCAAGAGATTTCCTTTATCAAAATAAGACTAAAGACCAGTGTCATTGCTTGTCTATGAATCCTTACAAGAATGTCTTATTTTGAAGAATGAAGTTGTTTATATATTTTCCATTAACTGTTTTTGTTATTATAAAAATGAAGACCAGCTCTTACTGCATGCAGTTGAATTTTAATTAAGTACCCTGTCTCGATTGTCATCAAGTTTTAATAATCCAGTAGAAGTAGTGAGGAGATTTAAATTTTAAAATATCCTAAACTATGGAATAGGGGGATACTCTTCACTAAAGCAATTTAGAAAAATAATAAGTAGATTGAAGTTTGACACACATTTAATTTTGAGGTTGTCTTTTACCAGGTGTCACTGATCTGAATGAATCTAGCCAGGTCTTCCTGGCTAGATAAATCATATAGCATCTATACATATGTAGCTAAACATAATCCACAGAAAAATGTGTATATGTAGAGCATATTCTGTTTACCCTCTAAGGAGAAATAATTCCATTTAAAAAAAAAAAAAAAAGAAAGAAGAGCTTTTAATCATCCCGTGTTCCACTTTTCAGTAGTTAATTATGATGAAAAGGGAGTTCTCCTCTAGCCTATGAAGAAAAAAAAAAGGATAATCTACTTCTGCAGATATATATGTTATATAAGATGTTCCCTTTTAGGTCTAAAAAGAATCAAAGGAAATATATGCTTGCGTGCATTATATAATATATTTTTTTATGCAGACAGTACATTGAAAGATATTCAGAAGAGCAAATTTTCCCAGCATTTTTAGCTTTTCAAAAGAGGAATATGAGACCCTAATACATTCTGGAGTTTTTCTCTACTTTGAAAAAATCAGACCCTATGAATGCTAATTTTCCTAAACTTTAACTTAAAAGAAGCCTAAATCAATCATATCAAATAACCCCAACCATCAAACCAATCATATCAAATAACCCCAACCATCAAATCAAACAACCAATACCCCACACCCAGTAGATCAACAGAACAATGAAGCTGCATGTCACTGTCTGAAATCTCTTTGGTGACCTCTATTGAGAGAAGTGCTCTTGGGGTATCCATCTTCAGCTCAAAAGGGCACTGTCTGATATTAGATGAATCTAGATTTTGAAATATATCCTTATGTCTTTAGTAGGATCATTGAAACTGTGATACAGATCACACTCATGCCAAACTCAAGCAACCCCTCCCCTGCACTATCTAAAACTACATGCAGAGCCAGATCCTTGAGAGGAATGAAGGGAATACTTAAAAGTAGAAACATATAGAATAGTGTTCCTAGTGAGAAAAAATCTTCCAAAGTGATGAAAAATAGCAAGATATTCTGCTTCCCAGGAAGTTTTAGGATTTCCAGGTGACCCTTGGATAATGATGTCCCTGTCAACCCATGCAAGCTGTACAAAAATGAGTATGTACAACAAGTGACTTTTGATGACTATAAGTGCGGGCTGATGGAAAATGAGAAATAGTTAGAAACTGCTTTCAAGCATCTGGATAAATTTCTTTGTGCAATAATTTTCTTTCTGCTGAGCTGAACCCTTCTGCGAAGCCTGAAGATTTGTTTAAACAGCAGGTGTCTAATGTGCAAGAAGACAATTCTCAGACATGTCCTGAGTCACCCTGAGACCTATGGACATTTTTTTCATGTAGACCACAGTCTGATGAAAGTCAACCTTTCGCCTTTTAGCTCTACTTCATCCCTTCCCAGTCTTTAAACCAAAGTGCATGTGGCCTTTCAGGAATACTTAAAACAAATTGAGTTGCTGTCAAACAGTTCAGAAAATGAGTGCCTTCCTCTTCAAATTCTTGGCAGACAGTCTGGGGTTTTTTTTTGCAGAAAAATTGCTTGTATCTGTTCTTAAAATAACCGGAATAAGATTGTGTGCAGTATTGAATCAAAGAATACACGAAATGCATTGTTTGGTAAAAACAGTGCATAAATCACAAGTTATGAACAATTGGGGACCTAAGTTTTTTATTATGTTCTTCATCTGGCAGAATTTCACTTGACTTCCAAGGGAATTTGCTTTGAAGAAGATACTAAATAGGGAACTGTTTCACTGGATGAATCAGATGATTATTTCTTCTACATGGGGGATGGCATCTTTGTATTTCAGTGCCTATTAACAAAGCATGAGCAGAAATGTTGGTTAAGCCCTGGTTACCTGAACTTTTAAAAGGTGACAACATACCCTACAATTGAGGTTAAATTAGGAGTGAATGTATAGGAAAAAAAACCTACTGCCTGCACTTTCTGTGATGCATTGCTTGTCCTCTGTGGTGTTGGCAGTGTGCCTCAGGTTATACTCTCATTTACTTCTTGAGCTTAGGGACGCAATTAGGAAACCCTATATTAAGTAGATTTAACTTCACAAAGGTGAGTATGAAGTATCCAATGCTTGCAAAGCTAAACACAATGTTTTTAGATTGGGCTAAATTTCTGCCTTTGGAAAAAACCTAGATTTGTGTTTGGTTTAATGAAGAACACATCTCATGCTTTCTGCCTCTTGGATAACACTTACTGTAATAGACATATAATTGAGCCACCTAAAGCAGGATAAGGTGATACAGGAATAAGGGAACAAGAGGATTTTTCCAGTGCTAGACACCTATTTAAAGGAGATACCAGATGGGAGGATGAAATACCAGATTTCTGGACTAATAATCAAAGATTATTGTAGTGGACTCCTGAGCAGTACACTATATGATCTCTACTCAGGTGAGGGTATGTGTTCCTTTAGCACCAACCAGTTTTTCTCATCCTTCAGCAAAACCACTGGAAGATTCTTCAACTGTGAACACATTATTGCAGGGATCCCAGCTGAGGCCTGAAGCCTCACTGATATAAAGTTGTGAAGAGTGGTGGATTGAATCCCTCTGGAGATGCTTGTTTCTTCCCCTTGTCTCTAAAAGGAGCTTAGGATATGCATCATACTGATTTAGGCTCATAATATCTGGTCAGAGTATTAGGAGAGAGATGATTATATATTCTTTCTTCTTCCCTTCCCTTCCCTTGCCTTGCCTTGCCTTGCCTTGCCTTGCCTTGCCTTGCCTTGCCTTGCCTTGCCTTGCCTTGCCTTGCCTTGCCTTGCCTTGCCTTGCCTTGCCTTTTTTTTCCCCAAGCAGGTGTAAACCTGCATAGATCTCACTTCTTCCAGAGTCTTCTGCATCATTATCTTAGGTTAGGGAAAAGTCCCTAACCTGACACTTTGCAAGTGTGTCACATTATTCCACATGGATATATGCCTCTTCATTCATTTTAGAACTCTGCTTGTCACCTGGCATCATCCCTAGCTGGGATGTCACAACATATATCACAACATATCCTGCAAATTTACCAGATTGCTTTAAATCACAAATAAGGAAACTAGGCTGGTGCAGATTTTGTATAAAGCCAGCACACTGTATCATACCACAGAAGCTTTCCTGAAAACAGTGCTTCAGGTCTCAGGAAATTGCATACCTATGTTTCTGAATTTAGAAACCAGGCAGTTAGTTGCTTCAGATTCCTGGTGATAAAAACTCTGTAAAAATTTAGTTAGTCAGGATCTACAGGCTTTTTTTCATGAAATGGTATATTTTTTGGGAATTAAGAGTACTTGACCAGCTCCACAAGTGGTAAACCTTGACATTCAAAATGTCACTTTGTATCAGTTGAGAGTCTGACTCAATTCACTTCTCTAAAGAAAAGCCATTCCTCTCCATGAGCTTTCAATGATACCAGATCACTGCAAAAAGCCAAAAAGGCATTTAACTCTCTCCAGCAAAAACAGTTTTAGTGCAGCTAACTTTACAATGGAAAGTGGCATTATAAGCCCAACTGTCCTTGAAAGGCTTGTTTTCTTCTTAGAGGAAATGAATGAGGTTTTCTGAGGTAAGATGAGGTCTAAGGTTAATGTGCCTGGTTGTAAATTCAGGCATGAAGACCATTTGTTCAGAGGGAATATGATAAGTTGTGGTGAGAATTAGTTGGTTTAAACAGTACATTAGGTGACAACAGAAGTAGTATCTTCATCTTGTAAAATACTACTCTGATTTTAGTTAATTGTTTTTAATGGATAATAACATGAGTAAAGAAATTTTGTTTGTAGTATCCAAAGGGGATAATTTATTTTCTTCTATGATTTGAGTTATTGCATTTGGGAGGAAAAAATGTAAAGAATTTTTTTAAAAAAGAAAATCCTTTTTCTTAAATTAAAAGCAGAATTACATAAGACTTGTCAATATTCTATAGTATTTCTACATGAACTTGCTTTATGCAAATAAGTATTTTCAAGCATCACATATATGCAAACCTAGAAGTTTTTGTATGAGGCTGAATGACCTAATAAGTCATTCATTTCTATTCCTACATAAATTAAAGGAACATTTCCCCCCCCCTAACATTTCCCATTGTAGGAAATTAATTTTGTGTAGCTTGTAGCACTGAGGAGTTGTTAAAAATTACTACTATTTTCATTAATGGGTCAAAAATTATGTGTTTACTAGGTAAAATAAATAAAATCATTACCAATAATTTGCAGATGGTCAGTAGATCTGAGAAGAGTAGGAAATGCTGAGCTAACCTGGTGGGATGACACTCTTTGTGAAGTAATAGGGATGAGGAAAAAGAAGGTCCATTAATATACCTTCT
The DNA here is from genome assembly GCA_013397295.1 of Polioptila caerulea. Lineage (NCBI taxonomy): Eukaryota > Metazoa > Chordata > Aves > Passeriformes > Certhiidae > Polioptila > Polioptila caerulea. The sequence goes on from VYXF01009765.1 coordinate 531,887, forward strand.
TCTGAAAGAACTGTAAAGTGAGCAGAGCTTGCTCTTGAGTCACTGGGCCAAAGACTTTTGTGACTGCTGCTTTCCTGATCAATTCTCCTAGTTGTATTTGTTGTGTTGTCTTGGTGTCTGCTGTATCTGGGCCAGCAGGAGCTATCTTTGGCACCAGTGCCTCTTTTGTTCCTTTATCTGCATTATTCATAGCATCAGATGGTCACTGAATATAAGTGATGCTCTTGCCGGCTACCGCATCACAAATAGTTATAATATTCTTATCAACACTACTCCTACTAGTCAGATGTAAGGTCATCTCTGCATTCCACAGCCTTCTATAGTCTGAAAAAAATATTTCACATAGGGAAAATTGTTACTATATAGGAGCTTAGGCTTCAGTCATCATTTCTCTTCTCTTGATTCTCCTTGTCCTGCTTTCTATTATTTTTTTTTACCAAGTTAGACTCCTGTTGATCTCCTTGTGCCCCATTTCTGATTCTCTCACGTGCCCCTTAATCCTTGTTCTCCATAATGTTGTTTTCTATTTTTGCTCCTATCTCCTGAATCTTTTCATTGTCTAAACAGCCCTAACTCAAATACCCCACAACCCCCATAATTCATGTACATAGAATCATTAAGGTTGAAAAAGACTTTTAAGATCATTGAGTCCAAACATTAACCCAGGACTGACAAGTCCACCACAAAACCATACCCCCAAGTGCCATGTCTGCATACTTCCCTGAGCATGTTTCTCATATTTGAAAACCCTTCCAGTTAAGTATTTTTTCCTCATATCCAATATAAGCCAATATGCAACTTGAGACCTTTTGTGTCATCTCATCACCTGTTACCTGGGAGAAGAAATTGTCATCTACCTGGCTATAGCCTCCTTTCAGATAGTTGTTTAGGGCAATAAGGGCCCCCCTAAGCCTCCCTTTCTCCAGGCTAAACAATCTCAACTCTTTCAGCTGCTCCTCATCAGACTTGTGCTTGGGAACCCCTCACCTTCTCCATTGCTCTTTTCTGGTCTTGCTCCACCACCTCAGTGTCTTTCTTGTAGTGAAGGGCACAAAATTGAATGCAGGATTCGATATGTGTCTCTATCTGTCTCCTCCTGTCTCTATCTCATCATCTTAGAGCATAATTTGTTATTGTTGCATTTATCTTTTTCAGTATTTAAATTGTTGGTATCTTGATCTAAAATAATCCCACATCACAATAAAGAACATCGTGGACTGCACTTCACACCTAGTGTTATATATCAGTGAATTAAGGAAGCTCCACAGACGTCTAACCCTGGATCCTGGTTTTCTCCAGGGATAATAATGATAACAAACAATGATTCATAGCACATCAGTTTTCTGCCATGAGACTACTCAGTCAGAAGCAGCTGCTTTTTTGGCCCAAACCCATCTTCTGCATAGGTACACCATAGCAACTCTACCTCTCATTCTCTCAGTGTTCTTGGTTTGGGCAGGGAAGGCTCAGACTGACTTTTTGCCTATCCTCTTGCTCTCCGTAAATATATTAGCATGTGTTTTAGAGCATGATTTTAGACAAATGTGAGAAGAACATGTTACTCATGTGATTATAAACTTTAAAAACCTGTTTAATTGGGATGTTTGGTTTTTTTCAGTTATTTTTTGCGTGTAGCATGTAAGCATCTTAACAACTGAGAGAATGGGCAATTTACACAGCATACACATCAACACTCACATTTTATCAATTGTGGCTGATCCCCAGAAACCATAAACACTCTGGGTTTTCAAGATCCCTTCTCCTTTCCATGCAGAGTCTACAGGTCAAGGAGTGCCTACAAACAGCCTGGTAACTGCATTTCCCGCAGCCTCTCTGTCACACAGGGATCTTACGTGCAAAGACTGGCACTTTCTAGTGGCTGAAAAAAGCTGACAGCATAATAAAAGAAATTATCTGGCTGCTGGAAGCATAATAGTGTGCAGAATATGCATCTATATATGTTGAATCTTTCTTGGTAATGACAACAGAAACATTTCAACTTGGACGAGTATGAAAGGCTGACACAGGGTGAACTCGTGCAGCCAATCTTTGTCAGCATTTCTAGAGGGCAATGTAATAACAGAGGGGAAAAAAACCCAGCATCTACAAATCACTGAATGGAGAACAGTCTTCAGGAAGCATTTAAATTGAAGGACAGTTAAAATTTATGACTGAGGCATTTAGACTCAGGCTTTTCTGATCTTATATGTCAGAACAAAGTCAGCTGTAAAGCGATACCACAAAATCATTGCTAACGAAAGAGATGCAAGTGTCAGACAACAAAGTTTCAAGTGGAGTTCAAGATAAAGAGAGGAATAAATTTATGGACTGGGTGCTCAGAGTTTTCTATTTTGTTTGGTAGGGAAAAAAATAAATGTCATCTTCAGAACTGTTGAATTGAAGTGGTTTTAAATGGAAGGGGAAAAAAAAAAGAAAGCTGCCAAAAAATAGTAAAGTTTAAAGCTTCCCAGATACATTTTATTGTCTTTTCATGATGAGTATGTCTTTTTCCCTTTTAAAATTTTTCTTCACTTGTGACTTCATAGGAATCTAAACCAAAAGAGTATTCTTCATTATGATAAATAGGGAGAAAATAGTTATAAGCCTGTGAGAGTTCACAGAGGCCAAATGTCAACATAACATACCTCACCTCATATTCATGTAATTGTTCTGTCCTAAAGTATTTCAGAAAGTTTTTAACAAGTGAGTTAAGAGAAACAATTTTCATGTAGTTTCATATACTGACAATATTGCCATGTAACCACGTCCAGTGACTGAAAAATGGAATATGAAATGAAAATTTCACAGCGTAGTAGAGCTGATGAAAAGGCACATTTAAGGGGATGATACACTGAAATCATTAAAGGCCAGATGAGAGCTGCTGTGGTTTGTATTAGCTTGTGATTCAGTCCTAACATTTCAATGCTCTTTTTGCAAAGTCTGCAAAATTTTGATGATAAATCTTGTGCTTCTAAGTCTCATTCTGGCAAATATGTATTGTTACCTTACAAGATAAAAGACTAGAGGGGAGATGTCACTGTTTCGGGAGGTGAGACTGTGTGGAGGTGAGAAGAACATTTCAGGATTAGTTACTGGGGAATGCTTGTGTAACGAACCAGAGGTGGAAAATGAGGGATCAAGGTGTTTGGGAGAGGAACAAACATGAGAAAACAGATAAGAGAATAAAGGGTGAGTGTTGCATGGAAAACTGGGCTGGTCATTGTGTGCATGTGGCTATGTGTGGTACCTGTGAGCATAGTCTGTTTTGTATTCTCATTAAAATCCCTTTCTAACTACTTTTCTGTGTAATAAATTGCCTATGTCATGGACATAGGAGTGGATAGAGGTCCAAGAGCCAGCACTTGGAGAGGGGACCACAAAAGTGACTTCTCTCAGCTAAGTTCAGATCAGTTCATTTTGTGGCCAATATAGATAAAATAATTGCCTTCTTTAGAATATGAAAGTGATTATTTATTTCAGATATGGAATGTAAAGACTTTTCAAATAAGTGTGCCAATTTCTCTTCAATGCCTGTCAAAGCAGCCCAGGATGATTTTCTCACTAATAAGCATTTACAGTTGATAATCCAATCCTACCCTAGAAGACAAATATTGTGTCTTGTATTAAGGACAGATGACAGAGAAAATCACAGACCAAAATTTACCCTGCTTATAAGAAAGTGCTAAAGCACTCATATAAGATTATGGCAGTTATAAAAATTATTTTAGAACTTAATATTTAAATGTTTCATTCTTATTGTTGGTATTAGTGCCCAGCTACTCTTCAATATCTTGAACTTTAGTAGGATCTGGGCGTTAACATGACTTTTAGGTGTGAACTTGTGCTACATACTGGATTGTGCAAGCTTATCTGAAGGCAATACCAAAGGCAATAATATAAAAAATCTCTGCCTTCAGGCTAAGATGCTTCATACATTTTTCTTCTTGGTTTCAGATCAGCATTTGCAACAGAATGTTAGAGAAGATGAGCTGGCTAAGCTCCTTCTGTTGATGAAATAGTTTGATGACAATATTACAGCTGATCAGCCAGGGAAAATATTTTTGCTGAGTTAATGTAATTGTCCACTTTTGTGTGCTCTCTCTCTCTTAACTATTAGGTTTTATTTTTAATCAATCATAATGATTAAAGAAAAAGAATTATTTTGTCTTGAGTTTTACTCATGTCAAGGGTATTCAGAACAGGGTTTTTTTTCCTGTATATGTCTTTGGATACCTTCAGTAAATACTTTAGAAAGAAGCAAGTGAGCCTCAGGCAAAATACTTGGAAAATATAGTAAGCTACACCTGTTTCATTAGGGAATAACACAGGGGGAAATCATACTTCTAAACTCTAAATACCATGTCTGTTCACTCCAGAAACCCAGTAAATTTGCTTTTTCCCAGGTACTTTCAGCTTTTAATCCCTTGCCATGCTTGTTTCCTTTATCAGAGATCCTTTTCAGAACTTTTGCATTTAAGATACTTCTCTTCAATAGTCTGTGTTTGTTTTTACAAGTGTTTCAAACCCAATTCTCATTAACTTGTGGAAGAATAAGATATTTGGTGTTCCAGAGAGAAGAAAAAAAAGAGTTTCAGCATTCAGAAATCAATGTCAGCAACAATTAATTAAATAGTATGGTTTGATGGGGAATATTCATGGTAAAATGAAAAAATTGCTTAATTAAGGGAAAATGCATCTTTCTTTATAACCAACTGGTCTCTGTGAGAAATCCCAGACCTCCACCTAACATTAACCTCCTAATTCCATGCCATCATGAAAAATTTTCCATATTTTTGGCAGAGAACAATAATTAAAGCTTAGATCTATATGTGCTTCCTGCTTAATTTCTGTTGTACCTACTTAATTAATATCCCTATTTACATAGAAAATGACTTAACTGTCCATGTTAATTAGTTACCTATATTAAGATAAGAAAGGAATTTAGATTTAACTTCCTGCTTTTCCTTTCCTCTTTCCTGTGACATTTGAAATGTAGATACTGCGTTATGTGAGTCTGATGTAGCAATATTGGCAATATTGTAGCATGTAGCAACAATCTATGCATGCAATATATTGCATGTAGCAGCAATATATATAGCAATTGTAGCAACCATTTTAAAAATTTGAACAGGGATGTCCATCAAGCCTTTGCCTGGATTTGTCTGTAGGGAATTTCCTAACACTTTTCTGCAAATTACAAGTCTACAAGTGAGAATGTGAGATATGAATTTATGCAAATGGTATTGCAAAACCTGCCCTGCTACCAAACAAACACTGTATAATAAAGCAAAAAATGTTGATGCTCCTCCTGTAAATCCTTTGGGAAAATATAGGCATCTGTTGTTAGATGTTTATTCAGCTGGCAAGAACTGGAGTCAGTAGAACTATTTTACAGTCAATGGAGAAAAAAAGGAGCGCTTGTAGGATATGTTTTCACTTACCCAAATGTGCAAAATGGTTCACATGAATCATGTTTTTAAACCATTTTGATTTTCCTCCTCTGCTGAAGGATCCCAGAGTGACTATCTCAAAAGTTACTGGGATAAATGTCCCTGAAGGAGCTTTGTTTTGAGAGTCAGGTTGCTAGTGTGATAACACAAGTGGTCACCTTGGGTTTGAAAGAGGGTTTAACTCCCTGCTGCCTGAGTGGGACCTTCCCTTATGAAACACAGCAAATAGTTTTGAGTGAAGGAGCACAAATTATTTTCACATGCTTACCAGGAGCTCTCCAAAATGAACATACATTTTATGTTATGTAAGATAAATTTGGGAATTACTAGGTAATAATTCAGAAATAGATTTCCTTCCAGAATTTGTAAAGGGACTTTTGTATAAACCTTATTAAGAAGCTGATTTGTTTCTTCAGTATGAAACTTTGCTGTTCAAGTGTCAGTTCTGATGAATTTTCATGCAAGTTTTCTTAAAGGGAACTGTGCCATTGGTAAACTTTCTGGGAGCAGAGACATTTTTTATGTCTGTGGGTTTTATGTTAACATATCTCCATTGTGACAAAACTGAAAAAAACCCTCTATTATTTGCCTATTAACAGAATATGTCAGTTATTAAAAAAAACCATGTCTTTATCCAAGGAAAGTTTTGATCATTCAGCACAGTCAGATCACATGCAATTTTTATCATGTAATCTGCAAGGCTATGCCTTCTCTGATAAAGGACACTCTAACCCTTTCTTAATGGAGGACATTCTTCACGTCAGAAGTTTGGAGAAGCCATTTAATATATCTAATGATACTCCTAATAGAAGAGAGAATGTCCCCAAAGAGACAGAGAGCATTTGATTACCCTGATTGCTAATAATTTTTTGGAAAATATTATAATCTAGTTAAAGATGCAGTAGTGATTGATGTATGTTTTTTGGATAAGTTTCATAAAAAGCACTAGATCTTCAGACATTTATAAAGAAATTGAATGGTGCTACAGGTAAATTAAACACTGTAGAAAAATTTCTCGGATGGCATAGCTAAAATAATCCAACTATGAAAAGCAGGAAGTATTACATGCTTTTTTAAATCAAAAATAAAAAAATCTAAGTTCCATGAAAGAAAAGTATGAAAATAAGAAATTGAAGAGATCTTGGTGCTTAGGTATAGTTTGGTTGTCATATTTTTGGTCTTTTCTAGTAAAAGCAAAGGTCTACAAAAGAAGTTAAGCAAAAAGATAAATTAGGCCCTGATGCCAGGTAGATAATTTTGTATTTTTGTACTCCACTACCGTCTGCTGACAAACTTACCTATTACCTTCTTTTAAAAGGGAAAATTCTTGCTTTGATGCTGTTTTTGATTTCAAGTTCAGTCATAGGTCCTAAGGTGACCAAAGACTTGTCTGAATGGAGAGCAAGAAGTGCTGAGATGCCATGGTTTTCCTCTAGTCTGTTGCTTAGAGAGAGAGGTGGAAAAGACTGATTTTCTCTTATACTTTTCAGGTTAAATCTTGGCTTTGCCTGGAGGCTTCAACAAAGCGATAATGCTCATCCATTACTGAGGCTCCTGGTGACTCTAAGAATTTTCATTTGAGTTTCAATAAAGTCTTTGTATGTATTTCGGTGAAATACTAGATATATAGAGGGATATTAGACAGTATACTTGTTATTTAAGTGTGTCACTTTAAATCTCCTGTTCAAATATTGTCTAAGACTCTTGTATTCAGGCTAAATTGTTTCTTTCTTGTATTGTAAGCATCATTTAAATAAACTAAACCAATCCAGACTGAAAGCCACCCTGGTAACACTAGGAAAGCTCCTAATCTTCTCTGCTGCATTAAACAATGAATGCCATAGAAGTAAAATGGTTAAAGGACAATCTTTAGTACTAGGGTAGAGGTATTTAGAACCATTGAATAGGAGCAATTGAAATATGTCCTTCCAGATAAACTGGATGTTATTCTTAGAGCCACTCCTGCTATACTAAAAGATAAGAGGGAAATCACTCTGTCTTTAACACTGTATTGTACATTTAAAACCTAAGCTCCCTGTACCATTGTCAGTCTCTTGATGGAAGTTGTGCAATGTCCTGCAGAATGAGACTGTTCTCAGAAAATTCCCTGGTGTTTGAACATTTACATTTACGTATAGATACGTATCCTAAAATAAGGCTTCTCTCCCTGAGAAGGAACCAGTGGCAGAAACAACATGAACTAACTGTTAACCCCTTCCCCTCCTTTCACTGCTGGAGAGAGAAGGGAGAGAACAGGGTATAAAGTTATGCCTGGGAAGGAGGGAGGAGTGCAGGGAAGACATTTTAAGGATTTTGTTTTCTTCTCATTATCCTCCTCTCGTTTGACTGATAAAAAATTCCATTTACTTCCCCAAGTCGAGTGCGTTTTACCTAGTATGGTAATTGGTGAGTGACCTCTCCCTGTTCTTATCCCAACCCATGAGCCTTTTCTTATATGCTCTACTCCAGCTGAGGAGGGGAGTAATAAAATGGCTTTTGTAAACACCTGACTTCTGGCCAAGGTCAAACCGCCATGTTGAGCAACACTTTTTCCTCAAACATACTTAAAGAAGATCGTGGTGATGGTGTGTCATGGTTTAACATAGCTTGGTTTTTAGTTAAAGAGAAAAATTTATCAGTTACAAGAGTGATCCTCTGTGACGACTGCTGACAGCATCCTCCGGACCTAACAGAGCCAATTAGCTGGCTAATTTTGAACATTGACATTGTTAAACCACTAAGAAAGCTAAATATGTGTCTGTGAAGACACATATAAAATGAACAAACCCTGAGAATCTCTTTCTTTGGTTTCCAGCTTTGAACAGTGCACAGATGAAAACTGCAGACCTCAATCCTCCCTCAAGTGAGAGAAAAGAACAGAGTGAAGACACATAGGGGACAACATGGAGACACCAAAACCAGTAAGAAGGAGTCAAATTCCAGATGGAAGGAGAATGAGAAGATCCCTTAATCCTAAGCAGAAAATTATTTTGGTAAGGCCATGGTAATGGACTGTGATGTACTAGAATATATAGTATTATATTTAAATAATGGAAAAAAATGAGGGGATGGAGCCTTCAAATTTTAGACATGAGCAAAGGCATCTGTGCTAAAGTAAGCAAATGTTGAAGTAGCTGTGATCCTATGAGATGTTTGAACAGAGAAAAATAAGAGTGATGACGACCCTTTGCCCCAGGGAAAGGAGAAGAAAACCTCTGTTCCCAGAGATGAAGATAATCTCAGAGATAGATGAAGACAACCTTAGCTTTTGAACAGATCATCCTTAAAATAGTACCCCACAAGTTGACATGGCCCAGAAGCACAGCTGTGGGAAAGATGTGAAAAATGGGAGGGACCTCACAAATGTAAATTCCCAGGCAGCTGCTGTTCATGGAAATTGAAGCCACCAGATAACTGTTTTCTTGTGGAGAATTCTCCATAGCATGACAAGAGAGACACATCTCTCTAAGTGAACTTAGAAGACAGACTATTCTAGAGTTGATGGAATGACTGAATTGTCTCTGTATGTTGTCAGAGGGAAAGAAAAGAGATTGTGTGTGGGGGGAGAAGGTTTTGTTCCAATTATTATTATACTTTTGGTTCTGTTAATAAATCTTTTCTTTATAATCTTTAAAGTTTTACCCTGCTTTGCTCTTCTAATCCTATCTTGCAGCAGAAAATGAGTGAGTATATTCTAGAGGGTACATTGGTGTTTGGCCAGTGCTAGACCCACCACATAAATTAGTGCATTGGCCAGGAAATCTTAAATTGGCAAACCAAAACCACTACCTGGTGGGTAGATGGTGGTATAGGGAGATAAATAAAAAAGAACTCTTATATGTACTAAGAAAGAACTTATCTACTGGGTATCTACTTTGACTTGCAGCACGTGATTTGCATTCTGACTGACAAGTAGATTTAACAATCTGTGAAGTTAAAAGATGTAATAAGTTTTCCCCTTTTTTCTATGAAACAGTGCTTATTTCCTGATTGACTGAATTCACTAAATCATACTAAGTCACATACCTGAAAGAGGTATGCCCTGAATTTGAAGTTGATATGAAGCTATTGTGAGAAGATAATTGCTTCTAACAAAGGAATAGCATTTGCTCTTAATTTCAATTTTCTTCTAGTAGAGCAAGTTCATGTAAGACATCCAATCATGGCTATTCTCTTTAGAGCCAGAATGGTGCACTTGTCTATAAAGTTTTGAATTTCTTGCTTTCCTGCTCCTAATGATGGAATGAGGTTATAATATGATAAATAAATCAAAATTATGAGCTGCCAAATCATGAATGCACGAGCATGCTAAATTCAGTATTACATTCACTATTGCTGTGAATTGTCCCAGGTTCCAGTTCAACACTTACACCCCACCCGAAATCTGTGAGTTACTGGGATTCATTATATGTAAAATTAGACACCTTGTGTAGTACCTTTCTGGGAAGGAGGGTCCAGTGACTGGAACTGGATTATAAACTATAAACTGATGGATTGCAAACTAGATGAATAATGTCTAAAAGAAAACAAATTTTTATCTTTGTGTTCATTAAATTTACTTATTTTACAATCTTAAATTGCTATTTTTTTTCCAATTTAGAATTATTTTTATTTCAATAGCTTGTTTCATTTTAAACACAACTTTGAGTGCTCATAGAGAGAAATGGGGTGTTTTTTTCCCCAAATTTAGAGTTTTCTTATGTAAAATGACACTTTGGATTAACAAGAAGTTAATAAAAGCATATTGTTTAATGAGTTCTTAAAGTTCCCAAATTATGTATATTGACTATGGAGCTTCATCCTGTTTCCTCTTTATTCAGCTCAGTTTTAAAAATGACAGTTCTAGTTAGTGGTTTCACACTTTCTTTTAAATCAGTTCTTTCTAATTTTTGAGATACTTTTTTCAGTCATCCATTATTAGTACTGAAGTATTAAATTGTCTTTTCATACTATCTAGAAAATAACTATTACAATTTTCTGAAATTATCTTAAATTCATTAAATAAATAAAATAAGTTTGCATACTTGATTTCTGATTCTGAGAGAAATCTAATAAAAACTTATATTATTCTATTGGAAAGAAAGCCTGGCCATGATGGGAAAATGTATGACATTCTCTTCAGCTTGCTAATGAATACATAACTTCCCAAGAATTCATAAGCCTCATAAAATGCATGTTGGTCTGTAACTGTAGAATTACCATTATTCAGTTGACCAAAAGCATTTTTATAAACTGGTCTTTCACACTGGATCTTTGAAAACTAGGAAAAGATTTTATTGTGAATTGATGTTGTCTGGACAGGAACCCTTCAGTGCTTACTCCCACCCAGAGTAACGTTTTAGCTCTTCCTCCTTTCTGAAACATGTCACATGATCTTGTAAAAAAACATCATACAGGGTTGCATTAGGTTCCTGAAGTAAGACTTGAAAATCTCAGTGTGGAAATAACGCTCTCCTGCAGATGTATTCATCCTCATGTGTAGGGACAGCTAACATGGGAGACAGATGTGATGGCTTAGAGCAGAATGTTCCCTGGTGTATAATGCAGTGATAAAATGTGAAACACAGTTATGATATTTTTTATTAAATATGAGATGCTTTTTTTTTCCCCCAAGGCAATGAAGAAGCTCTCTTGGCTGCCTAAGTGATAAGTTCTTTTCAATATCACTGGACAGTAAAACACTGGCAACTGCTCAATAAATATCCTCTCCAGGTATTAGTTCTACTGAAATTAACCCTTGCAACTTTTCAACAGCCTTATTGCTGCTGAAGAATGATGTATAAATTGCATACATGAGTTCCTTCAGCAATCACTCAAAGTTAAGGAAAAGCTGTCTGTTATGGAGGGATGTGTGTCTGTACTACGTTCTTGTAGAGTATCTGTAGTTGAGACTGTTTGTCAGAACTGAAAGAGGGACACTTTTCAATTTTTTTATGAGTGTATGGTATGGTTTAATGAGGTTTTTCTCTTTTAGTAATTTACCCTTCAGTGTTTCAAAAGCCATGTGTTTTCCCTCGCTAAAATGCAGAAAATACAGTTTTAAACTTCTCTTGATCAGCCCTCATAAATGATGAGGACATTCTTGGCCATAGCCTATCAAGATTACAAAGCAAATCTTTCTCCATTCTGATATGTCATTTAGAGTTTTATTATAGCTGCCATATTTCTTGGTATACATATGTTTCAGATTGCCTTATTTTAATAATGCAAAAATTTCTGATCAGATTAAGCATTTTGCTTTCATTAGAGAGGACGGTTGAATGCTCATGAGTGAACTGGATGGTCTTGTGTGTCAGCTCTCTGCTTCTTATTACCACCTCAATTCATGAGCAAACCTTACAGATACATGTCTGAGCGAAACCAGTGGCACTTATGCACGTACACAATGCCAATTTATTGTGTTTAATCTGAAAACTCTTCAGTCTTACCCTTGGAATCTAGAAATTATCAATAATATATTGATAGTTGTGCTTTGTATGATACTTCCATAGAGAGCCCTAGGGAATAGCCAGGTCCTGTACTGGACAGAGCCCTAGGGAATAGCCAGGTCCTGTACTGGACAGGTGACTGAAAAGCTCCTTTACAATCCTGACAGAGTCATCAGCCACTTGCGTACTTGGGAATAGGAAGTAAAGATAATCCTTCCACGAGTAGAAAGCTTTCAAAATAACCCTTCGAAACTGGTTAAATTTGTGTTCATAAACATGGCCCAATCATTTGTAACATGTTAATTAAAAAACAGGTTCCTTTCAAAATATAGCTATCTAACATTTTTGTGCATACATAAAAATCTAATTTCAGTTTCTGAGAACCTTTTTGAGGTGTGTTACATCAGAACCCTGTTACATTTTATTATTCTTACTTATAACAGTGTGTTGTCAAAAGGTAGATCAGAGCCTGATCGTATCATGTGCTTTGGAAACACAATAACTGAGATAATGTCTTGCCAGACAGATGGTTCTGTTACTCACCATCTGAATCCACTGTTCATCTCTATCTTGTTCATAACTTTGCTTGCATTTCAAAATATATATGAAAGAACTGGGAAAAATTCTGAAAAGGACAAAGCAGATGTTGAATGAAGAGAGAGTATCTTCCACTGGTAGAAGAGTGAAATATGCTGGACGGATGCACAGAGTGTCTTTCACTGAATAGTAAAGTTAAAAATATTGGAAAAAGGAAGGTGGAAGAGAGATACCTTATTAAATCTTTTGCCTCTGTGACATTGAGATTTTGATCCTTCACAAGAAGTGGTTGTGCAAAGGAACTCTACTCCATGTTACATTTAGGATGCTAAAAGATTACACGGGATCAAGGATTTACTAGACAGATTCTTGGAAGAAAACCCTGTGCAGGAAATAAAAATAAAGATATAAGTCACTGAGCTAGAATGGGTTAGAAGGAGTGAGAATATTTTTGGGAAATGTTGGTACAAGTCCTTTCTATTCATGTTGCCCTTCAGTAAGCACTTGTAAAGCTAAGATGTTAAGACAGATGGACTTTTGGTATGGCCTGTTATGGGAACTGACACAAGAATATTTGTTGACTTGTTTAAATAGAATGCCTAAATTAAATAAACAAAATTATTTGTAATGAACCTTACTTTTAGCATTCCATCACTCATCAAGACCTTAAACATGTGTTTGGTGTTAAGCCTGTGATAAGTCAGTTGAAAGAAAGAGAGAAAAGTTCACCAAACTAGCTTTATTGCAGTGAAAGAGGTTGTCTGAAATTAAACCAGTAGAAAGAAGCAAAAAAAAAAATAAAAATTAAAATTGTTTCTTGATTCAAATTGTACAGCGATGGAAGCAAGATGTCATGGAGAAAGCCAGGGGATTTACTCCAGGGCAATGATTCTTAATGGGCTCCCACTTGCTCTGCAGGGTAAGCGATGACAGCTTATTGCAGGATAAAATTGTGCTTGCAGGAAATTTCTACTCACAGAGCAACTGATGTACATAATAAATCCACACCCCACTTCATGTCCTGATAAGATATGTATACAGTCCTAGCTGAGAGAAATTTTACCTGGAACTATGGAGGAAAACAATGGATTTTTGTCACCCTGAAATTTTTTGAGGGAGTTTTATGAAGTTGTTACCTGTTCTACAGTCTGAAATATTTTGTTCTCCACTAGAATCTATTACATGTATTTCCAAATTTGAAATGGAGAGGAAGCAATCTGAATTTATGTCCTGATCGAATTCACAGATTGTGGGAAGTACTCTGAATAAATCATGAGAGTTTTCCATACTACACTTTATGCTGGCCTAACTACTTTAATGTTTGATTGCTGTAATCACATTTCAGTTAGTATACATAAGAAGCTAAAGAAAGAAGAGCCATAAAAGTCCTTGGACAAGTATAATCCTTTTCCTACTCTGAAATAAAACTCTTAAGGCAATAACTAAACCAGTTAATATACCAGCATTTTGCAATAGGGCAATCAGTAAAATTAAACAACAAAGTGAAATTTCTGGTTTATGCTACATACACTGTATGTCACATAAAGGATCTTAGTTGACTAATCTTAATTTGACTGCAGGCAAAATAATTGTCTATTATTTTAGCTTGGGGCTGTTTTGCTTTAAAAATCAAATACTGATTCTGAAGAAATAGAGCAAGTCATTTTCTCTGAGAACACAGAGTTCTCACCAGCAGTGGCTATTAAAAAGATTTAATGAAATCATCAGGAGTTGTTCGAAGCTGGTCTAGGTATATTTTTATACTCAATCTGCACATCAATATTAATTTTTTAACACAGATGGAGGTTTTATTGGTACCCAAGGAAGGAAGTAGAAAAACAGTTTACTGGAACTTCAAATTACAAGCAGGGCACAAAGCTGATGGAAGCAGTGTGAAATTAGACCTATGAAACACTATGAAAAATAGAATGCAGTAAATATATATGCAAATAAAAGGGCATGCTAGACAACAATTGTGAACAATTCCATTTATTGGAAATGTATTTCAGTGACACCTCTCTACTTCATCATGTTTGAGGTCTTCCAGTCAAATAATTGTAGACGTCTTTTTAAAGGTTTAATTATGATTTGATTAAATGTGATCTCAAAAAAACAGTGGTTAATTTCTGAGATTGGTGGAAAAAATACTGCAACATAAAATCTCAGAAAAAGGATTCAGGTCTGATCCATCTCCAGGTCCAGTCTTGTCTCTCTCTCTCTCATTTTTAAATTTTTTTTTAATTCTCTCACAAGTGAGATTTCATTTTTATCATTACAGAAAATTCTCCTGAAATCTCAGAATAAAAAATATATTTTGAAAATTTCTAGTACCTGTTTTGGTTCCAGGGACGTGCCTTTTTTTCATGTAAAGAAAGTAACCCAAAAAGTCCAAATGAGGTGGCAGATTACTTGATCAGCAAATTGTAGGTTAGTGGCAATAAACAAATTTAGGGCTTTTGCAGTGGTACAGACTCAAAGTCCATTCACAGGAGATGAAAGCTGTTCCCAGATTCACTTAATTTAGCTGAAGCCTATTTAAACACTCTGTGTGAGTTTCACTGCCATTTATTTATTGAATGCTATACCTGGGCACCTCAAAAACAATTTGTAACTTAGCATATTATAATGCTGCAATACAATGCCCGTTTTATAAATGGGTAAGTTAGAAACTGAGTTTAAACTCCAAGTTCTCAGAGGACTCTTAGGTACTTGTATCCCATTTAGGCATCTCCATTCCTCTGAAAGAAATACCAAAGGTTTAAAGAGTTGGTTCAGCTAAAACTTCAAATTATCCTCAGTAGGAATAAGTAGGAATAAATATCTTGGAAGATCTAGATCTGAAGATCTAGCTATGTGTTTTCAGGAGGGGTGGGAGTATAAAATTTTCATCACATTAAGCTGTTTTCCCATGTTAATTCAAAAATTATTTAAATTAATGCTTTTCCAGAGATGGAAAGGAGGATCAAGAGTGGTTGAATTGTTAACATGTGTTGAATCATTGATGTGGGAAGAGTGACCTTCTAAATATAAATAAACTATAGAAATGCCAAACACCAGAAGACTGCGTCTGAATTGAATCTGGGTCATCTCATTTTCATCCATTTTCTTTGGAGATACCAAACAAAGGGTGGGATGGTGTTTTCTCCTATGGACTAAAAATCAGTCTTACAGTAGTTTCAAAGGACAAAAGTAAATTTATCACCACCAAGGACAAGAGATACACAAATTATCACCAAAAGGACATTCTTGAGAATGACAAGAAAGACTCTGCTGACAGCAAGTATCAATAGTACCCTATTATATAAGAGGGACACCCTTTCCTCTGTCCTGAAAAAAAGGAAAAAAATAAGGAGAAACAATACTAAAATAAGTTAGGAAAAAAATGCTATGAAAGAAGAAAACATTGGAGAATATGAATTTTTTGTGTTATGTGCACATGGAATTTTCCAGAAAAATATGATCTCATGATCCAAAAGCAATTTCCAAAATGTTTTGTAGGAAAGGTATGCTCCCAGTAGTAGACAAACTAAAATACCAAACAGGTTAGTAACTACTCATAAAGGACAAACACAGTACAAAATCTCTCCTTCACCACCTACCCAGCTCAGGTTGCCAGATATATATTTGTATCCCTGGAAGTGTTCGAGGCCAGATTGGATGGGGATCTGAGGAACTTTATCTAAAGGAAGGTATCCCTGCCCGTCACAGGGAGAGTGGAAATTGATGATTCAATTGATGATTCAACAGGTCTGTTCCAACCCAAACTTTTCTATGATCATATATAAACAAGTACATAAAGCTCACACGTGTAAGGTTTTGTCTTCTCATGTAAGAAACCAAAGCCACCATCATTGGGAGCCAAAAATGTCAGTTTGGGAAATAATATGAAGCAGTGATACCATTGTCCTTTTGTGGAAATGATCTTATACTTATAAAAGTTGCAGATTACAACTGATTACAGATCACATAAGATTAGGTAATATAGGAAAAGGCAAAAAGGAAAAGAGGAGAAGGAGCTGTAACTAGAGGTCACATAGAGAGCAGAAACCTTCAGAAACTAGTTGCTTGCAGAAGCTGGAAAGCCAGGCTGAGGGACTTGTTGAAATTATGTGGTATTTTCTTTTCCTATCTTTCTTGTCTTCCCCCTCCTCTAATATTGTATATTTAATTTGAGAAATTGCATTCCTTATTTTAATAAGACTCAGGGAGTAAGTTTGGTTTAGAGAATGTTTTGTCTTGGGTTCATTGTGTCAGTGAGATCTGAGAATCAGCTGTACAGTAAAAAACTCTGTCACTTACAACTCTCAGTGTCTTCTATCATGAGGGTTCTCTAATTAATATTGTCTTTAGAAACAAATCACTTTTAAGGACTTAATTAAGACCCAGTACTGACATTTTTAGTTTAAGCTGAACCAGTTTCATCAATAAATGCTTTCATCATTCTTTGTTCTTTCTCCCTTTTTGCACTTATTCCTTGACAGTAAAATGGTTTGCTTTTCCAATTTAACAAATAGGAAATGTAGCAAGTGATGCTTCAGATGCCCCTCTAAAAATTTTTCTGTGTAAGGAAAACACGTCAGATTATAGGATCAGATATTTAATTTACTTTTACTGTTTTTTTAAGCTTCTTTTTTTAAAAAAAGTACATCTTCATAGGTTATCCTGATTTTTCAAAATTGGTCTTCCATTTATTCTCTAGTTCTCCAGAAAAAAACTTTTGGTCTGGTATTTTCAGTCCAGATACTACAACTCTTAATGATCACTAAGATTACAAAGCAGAAGGATCAGCTTCTTTGTGTGAAAAGATGAATAGGAATATATGAATTGTTGCCCTTCAGATACTGTGAATAAGCTTTCATTTGTCTATCTTCCTTTAAAAGAAAAAAGGGAGAAAAAAAGCTTCTGTTTTCTTGGAAAGCTTTTCAGCAGGTTATTAACATTGAGTCAGATTTCTCTTAAATATTTCTGCATGTCCATCTGTGATGCTGCTCTCAGTTCTAATATCTTCTGTGAGTCAATCTCATCCATCTCACCCCACAGTAGCAAGCTGTCCATCATACACTGACCTTCCTTCTCTTTCCCTGGAAGCTTTTCATTTTGAGCTGCAACATATTCTGCTTGCTTCGTCCATTCCTTTCCATGGCTGCCCTATTTTGGATGCCTTCTTTCTGCCTTAGTATTTATTCCCTCGATACATAAAATGTGTATTGGTTTTCTTGGTCCGTCTGCTTTTGCTTATTACTTTGCCTTTGACCTTTTGTTTGAACGTATTTGTTCTCAGCCCATGATTGTCATTGCTGAGAGCTTTTGCCCAGGCAGTTTCAATGTCCTTACTATTAAGATGCATTTCTGCAAGAGGAAATCTTCCTCTCAGCAGTCTCTCCAGTCATGTAGGGTCAGACATCCCACAGACCATCCTGTCAATTAAAAGAGAATCTCTAATGTTTCCATATTTGCATGTAGATGCTGGAGTTTGAAATTCTTTCATTTGCATTGAGTTCTGGATCAGAAAAGACCTACAGTTTATCTTTTTGATGTCTCATATTGCCATCCATAAGAGCCACTGGACACCTCTCATCACTGTTCCAGGAATTTTACCATTTTTGTGGATGGTAGCAAGCAACCCATTCACTCCATTTAGCTCATGTCCATTGCTATTGAAGATCCATTTTTTAAAATAAGACTTGGTTACAATGCTTGGGTTCTTTCTAAGGAAGCTGTTTTTGCTCATTTTTCTCATCTACCTCCTATTAATGTCTTTATACTGACTTGTGCCACTTCGCTTTGTGAATTCTATGGCTGGGTAAAAAGAAGGCACCATATTCTTAACACATGCTGGTATTTGATTAAACAATGTATTATGACATTCAGCCTCTCTCCTGTGCATACCAGCAGACTCTCCTTTTGCAATCTCTGGTCTAACCCTGACTTTCTACAGATGATTGCTTTGAGATAAATGACTGAAAAAATAAAGCTTTTCTCACAGAGAATTAGTCCTGCATCCCAATAGTCTTGTTGTTACTAGGAAATCATTCAATTTAGAATTTCATTTTGGTCAGTGTCATCTCATTACATTTAATTGCATCCCACAGTGCTAGTAAATTATTCTGTCACTCTTAATTTCAAGCACATCTCAGAGCTGTTATTTAGGATATGTGTGCAGTAGTGTCACTTCTGTGGAGTTTTCTCAAGCTGAGACCAATAGGCAGTCCAAATGCCTTAATTCAACACTGTGACCCAAGTATCATCCATGATATATTTGTGACATTCCAATGAAGGAGAAGCATAACAGAAATAGAACAATCAATATTTAGACTGTAAACCTAGCTGGTTTTACAGACTTACAATAGCATAATTTATCCTATTTTTACATAATTTTATCACATGCTGATACTGGTGTAGGCTGAGACATTAAGAATAATGTGTAGTGGGAGAATGATTTGGGGAATTTGAGACCTTGATTTCAATTTGAATTTGGAATGAGAGGAAGCTGGAAAGCTGCTGTGGTGTGTTGAGTACAACAATTCTAAAAGTGACAGGGAGAAGAAGAGGTTATAGGCTCAGTCATCCAAGGAGGCTTATAGGCTCTTCTCCAAGGAGGTCTGAACCTGAGTTCTGTTTCTGGCTCAAACACTAACCTTATACATCACTTTGAACAACATCTTACACCTCTGTGATTACTGTTCTCCTATCCTTCATCTGTCAAATCCATTTAAAATGTTAACTATCCATGTTATTATGAATTTATACCATAACAAATGAAATTCTTTAAGTTGATAATACAGCATCAACTCCAACCAACCAATCAACCAACCAACCAACCAACCAACCAACCAACCAACCAACCAAAACAAAACCCACACAAACCCCCCCAAAAACCCCAAAGAAACAAAAAACCCATACAAACCCAAAAAGCCACCAAAAAACCTAGTCTTGAATTTTATCACAAGATAAGAGCAGGAAGTGAAAACAACTCTGCTGTTTTTAATTCTTGCAAAAGAATATTTTGTTAAGAAAGGACTCAAGTCTCTATCAACCCTGATAATATCACTTTTCTACCATTTATACTATTATAAAATTTGAGTCCTGAGAAAAAAGAAGAATCAAAAATGGTGTGTGTTTAAAGGAAGACAAGAGTGGTACCTTCCAAATAATTTTTATAATTACAACAAAGAATAAAATCCATCATAGGGAAGATCACTATATAATGAAAAGAAGTACATGTTATTGACCAAACCATCTTCCAGCTTTGATGCCAATTTAATAATATCAACACATGTGCTGCTGTAAAACTAAAAGAGGAGATGAGCATCTGAACTAACAGTGCTTCTGCTTTCCTAGACAATTTCTCATCTGGAAAAGTTACTTTCCTTGTTAGAACAAGCTTTTCCTTATGACTCTGCTGTCTTGATTTCCCACATTTTCATAAGTGATTCATAAGTGATTCACATGCAGACTTCTAGTGAGTGTTCATAGTGATTGTAAATAGTCTTTCCTCTGATGCCTACTCCTTTTTGGCATGAGACAGTGGTAGTGGACTGCACAAATAGCCATCCAGCAGTCTTGCCTCCTTCTGGAGCAAACCTGAGGACTCAAAATGTACTTTTTCCTTCATGCATTGGAGTTGGCTTTGGGAAATAAAGTGACTAGGAGAAGATGCCAGCAATCCCTCAGCTCTACAGATGGTTCTTTCATTGTCCCCTTGATCTGTGATTGGGTTTATTGTCCCACAGTTGTCTTGGTTTCTATTGCTGGGTGGTGGATCTCCACAGATACTTTCCTTCAGTACTTCTGCAATGTGAATAAAAGTGAAATGCCTGCAGCTGTCTTGGCATCCATTTCACGCATACTGATCCCAATGCACATTGTCATTCTAGCAAAATGCCCAAGAAGTTTCTCCATGATCCCTCTGAAGCCAGCAGTACTGTCCTTCATATCATGATTCAGAGCATTTTATAGGAAGTGTAACTTTCCCTGACAATTCTAGGAACCTGACATGACACAGTAAGAATACTCCCTGTTGTGTCTGCTTTCTGTTTAGCATTAAGGTTTTGAGTGAGCTCTGTAGGCTCAGGGACATTTGTCTGAGCTCTTAGCCCATTGTGACATAAATATGGCTTTCCTTACTGCCATAACATTTCTTATTGCATCCTGCCCAAGGGATGCTCCGAGGCTGTGTCCTCTGAAACTGGTAACCTTTGTGAGGACAGAACCCATTCCAGCTCTGACCCATGAGTTTTCCTTTTGCTGCCCTGTCTAATTTTCCATCTTGTGGTTAGTTTCAGTCTGGGACATTACAAGCCTTAGAGCATGCAGCATGGAAAATATCTGTGTATGCCCTGGCACAGTATAACCATAAATATGAGATGAACGTTGCTCAGCTGTGTTGGAGAAAAATGTTTCTTGCCTAAAATGCAAATAGTGCTGAGTGTTCCACTTCTCCTTCTACATAAATGTTGCAACTTCTCTGATGTTAAATCTTTTACTTTTCCTCTGTCATTGACACTCCTTGGTCTAATCTGCTCATGACACATTTTAAATATCTTTCTGACAATTCAATCCACCCAATGGCAGGTCTTTTCAACCCCAGATTTCTTGTATAACTATCTTTGTTTAACTGCAGTTGCCAAGTAATCTCCATCCAGCTGCTCCCTCACTTTTCCCTGGTGGGACAGGGGAGAGAATTGGAAGAGTAAAAGTGAGAAAACTTGTGGATTGAGATAAAGACAGTTTAATAGGGTAAGAAAAGTGGTGTATGCAAGCAGGGGAAAACATGGAATCATTCACCACTTCCCATGGGAAGAAAACTCCTCCCCCATCCCCAGGAAATCAGGGGTCCATCACATATAATGGTGACTTGGAGGGAGAAACACCACTACTCTGAATGTCTTCCTCTCCCCCTTTCTTCTTCTCTCCCCTGCTTTGTGTGCTGAATATGATGCTGTATGGTCTGGAATATCTCTTGGGTCATTTGGGGTCCAGCTGTCCTGGCTGTGTCCCCTCCCAGTTCCTTGCACACAACCAGTCCTGGTGAAGGCAGTGGTTGGGTGAGGTGAGGAGCAGAAAAGGCCTTGGCTCTGTGTTCACTGTAAGCACTGCTCAGAAATAACAAACCCATCCTTGTGTGTATCAACACTGTTTCCAGTAAAAATCCAAGCTGTATACCAGCTATTCTGGAGAAAATTAACTGTCTCCCAGGCAAAAACACAGCACGAAAACACGAAAAACTCACCGTGGATTTCTCTTGTCTAGGAGGAAAAGCCTGGACTTGATTTCTATTAGAAAGACTCCGTGCAAGTGAACAAAGAAATGAAACACTGCAAAATCATGAGATGAAATTGCTGAAGGAAGATTTCTCCCTGTGCTGCATAGTTTCATTCTGATGAGGAAAACAGAAAGCAGTGGCAGAAGCAGTGAAGGGAAAGGGAGTCAAAAGTGAAAATGGGTCTGCTAACAGTAGTTGGCAGGTTTCTTCCACTTTTTATAACATAACAGATATTATTACCTGTTTTAAAGTCTTCTGTGAAGAAAATAATTTAATGTTATCTTTACAGACAAAAACAGAGGTGAAATTGAGGAGAAACAGAGGGAGGCTGAAATTACTGAAGGGCACACAAGAAACTGGAAGCACAGAAGGAAATCTTCTTGTTCTTTCTATTGCTGTTTTTTTTTTTTTTAATTTTATTGGCAATGTATTGGACTCATACATGGAAAGAAACAGAAGAGTCTTTTTCATTTCTCTTTTCACTGCTCTCACATGAGGTTTAGAATATAATCCAGTCTTTTGCATTTCATGGAATAAATGGTAAGTCTCAGGGAATTCCATATGTGACAACAATATAAATATCTGCATGCATCTTGTATCCTACCAATTTAAAGTTTAATTAAGCCTCTTGTGTTAAGTCAATGCATTTGTTGTGGTCAAAGTGTTTATACAGTAAATATATAACCCTGTGTAGCTCACAGGAAAGTTTCATCTATTTTTCTCAGGGCTGGAAGCCTGTGCAAAAAATTGATGGAGACAGATTAGGAATGAACAGAGTTTTTTCTACCCTATGTACTATAGCTCTGTAGAGTTGGCCTAAAAACAGACATAGGAAGATAAGCTGGTTCACATTCAGCTGGGAGAGAAGTATATAGGTTAAGTGGTATTAATCACTGAGCAATTGATTTAAGTTTGGATCCTTCCAAAGATTGCAGTCTCCTTAATAGCTCATTGGGGCTATCACGTGTTATGATGGGGAGAGTTTTCACACTTGATGGGACGATAATACCTTTTCCCACTGTGAATTGTTCTTTACATTGATGGGTTTTGCATTTTATGCAAACTCCATGTGCCAAACACAGGTGACAGACATTGTAACTTAAAGCTATAAACTAGACTTCACATATCCTGTGTATTGCTGTGTCTCTGATGAGATTTTTCTTGCCAGTCCAGTAGGGACTCAAACTTTTTTTTTTATGTTGTTATCTTGTCTTGCAGAATATTTCAATCAATCAATCAATCAATAAATAAACTGTAAAAGTTTTGGAAGTAAATTTTATTATATGTGTTGTTCTCAAATGACCATAAATATTCTTCTTCTGAAGTCTCATTAGGGTATGAAACTTTGGTGATTATTAGCTTAAGAGGCTTATGAAGAAAATCTGGTTATTTTTATGATCGTCTGTTGAATTGTTAAATCTGTCAAGTTTGATTACTTTTTATAAGTGTGCATTAGTTAGAAGACAGCTTTATTAGCGTGTTCCTCATAGATTCCCCATTTCACTTCAGCTGGACAAGAAAATAATCACTAAAAACATAAATGTATTGCATTAAATACAAATGGACCAAGGGAGTGTGGCAAAATGAGTAAAGCTCATACTTAATTTCATTGTTTCCTCTAGCACAGTGGATAATTCCTTTTTCCAACTAATCTATGTGTCATGTCTATAATCCCCTTACTGCCAAGAAATCATCCTACAGCTGGTCCACAAGGAGCATTTGGCATTTCTTTTGTGAAATTCTCAACTTTATGGAAAGAAGTTTTGCCTGTATTCTATGCCCATTGACATGTCATTCTTTTCTTGCCTACAAAGTAGTTACAACTGAAGAGTTATTTCCAGTCTACGTGATTGTGTTTGTCTTTGGAAGGAGGGGAGCTAAAATAGACATGAATGAAATATAACTTTTCCAATTTTTTTTTTTTTCTAATTTTGGATGGCATTTGCCAGGGCTTGCATGGGAGCTGTATAACACATAGAGGTGGTATAAATGTCTCTCAGGATTTACGATCAGCCTATAGCAAATTGCTGATCTGATCTGAGAATTAAAAATTACAGAAGGGATTAATCATTGTCCTCTTCTGGAAAGCATGCAAAACAATACAGAGCTACTTCAGAGGGCTTGTTATAGTACAGACACGTGTGATCAGAAATTCAGTTGGTCCTTACACAAAAACTTGCTCCAGGTACTGATTTTGTCTGTGGTGAATTCCTATTGACATTTTGGTAAAGAATCTTAACTTAATAAAGATTCTCTGCACTGTGTTATCTGAACCTATCGTGTTTTCAGTTCTACATCAGTCTTCAATAATTTGGTACATTCTTTGGCAATGCAGGGTAGACACTCTGATGTTAGAAAAGGACTTCAAATTGGTATTTAAAAGCTAGTCCTAGAATGCAGAGATAAACTTTAATCTGGACCTTATCAATTGTTTTATGCAGATTATGCACAAAAATTCCCATCGGTTACAGGAAAGTGTCATTTTGAACCTTGAGGTTCTGGACACCAGATCTGTGTATCAAGACCTGAAAATCCCATTGAATCCCATTGAAACATTTTTTTAATTTTTTTTTTTAATAGCAGATGGAATTTCATCTAGCAGGTTGTAAAGGAGCAAGAGGTATTCTACCCACAAATATAAACCTAAGTAATGTTGGTGTCTTCTGGCTTGCTGAGTTTAAGTTGCAGTGTTTTTCTTGTTCATGGATATTAATCGCAGCCAGAAATAGGGAATATGACAAATATTATTGCAAAAAGCTTCCAAGTAAAGTGCATACAGAGGATAATATGGCCATACAAACTGAGGTTATTGCAACCAATGTTATTACTCCGAGTGTCAAAGCAACAAATAGTGGCTGGTATCTTATATAACTATGCCAATATCTTTGACATAAGTTGAATAGAAAGATGTGCTGGTTTTCTAGTTCCTTGCTGAATGACAAAAGAAAAAATTATGCCTTGCCAAGATGACTTGGACACGTTATTTACTACATATTTCTAGGGCAAAGTAATAATAAATAAGAAATATTTGTCCTGGAAAAGAAAGATTTGCAGGTTGTTTCCTTGCCAACAAATGCTATCTTTTTCAAAGCAATGCAACTGTGAAAAAAATGCTCATGTTATTTGTAAAAAATTCCCAAAGCAAGGAAAGAGGCTGACTTGGATAAAGCAAACAACTCTTTCCTATGATATCCAGAGGTACTAACTGTGGTGGAATTAGAATTTCGTCTTTTAGCTTTTTTAGCAGAGCTCTCTACTTCTCTCTAGCTCTCCAAATGTTACAACTGTTACTAAAATGCATTGCAATGAACTTGTTATAGTACCAAGCCACTGATCAGGACCTCAGTATGTTAAGTTGATTAAAAAAAAAAATCAAACAGCTTCTCTTCACTGCAACTGGCTCAGAGTTTCAGGGAGGAGAAAACAGAGGAGTGTACAGAGATGGGTCAGCACATGGAAAGCGGTGCAACTGTTCATTGCCATAGAATTACAGACTGGCTTGGGTTGGAAGGGACTTTAAAAGATCATCTAGTTCCACCACCCTTCCATGGGCTGGGTCAGCTTCCACTAGACCATTGGATCATGGCTGCACCCAGCCTGGTCTTAACTCCTAAGAGAGCTAAAAATCATCATCTGACAGGAGTCTGAAGGCATCAGGATTAAATTGTTGGAAAGATATGGATGAAAGTAAGGGAGGAAAACAATAAAGACATGAGAAGCAAATGAAAGATGCTGGCATTATCAGTCAGTACGTGATGAGAGATAGCACTACTGTTAAAGAAATTTTGCCACTAGGGTCCTATCTCCATTAGATAGATTAATTGGCATAGATCAGTTGTGATGTTTGGTAGCTTGAACTATGTGCCTTAAATTGGGGATCACAAACAAAGAAATCCCTGGGCAATTATACTTTTACAAATTTGCCGACTGATATTTTTGACATTGCTGACTTTTGGGGGAGGAGGCAAAAGGTGCTTTGTGCACACTTTTGCACTTATGCTGTGCAGAAATAATCTGCAAAACTCACACATCACTGTCATATACCCACATATGTGGATGTAGAGAACAGGGCATAAAAGATAGTAAAAAATGCTCCAGTTTATAAGCTAGAGACCTATAAGAGAGGAGTAAATTCATTGTAACAATATTTGCTGTTCATGATTGTGGTAATAGGTTTTTATCCAGAATAATGTTAATTCAAAATGTATTTAAAGACTGCGGCAAATTAATAATTTTACTGACAATTTATTGGATTTTCTTCTTTAAAGCCTTTGAGACCTGATTGAACAATAAAAATGATATGGTTTTCCTGTATAACTATGTGCAATATGAATATATGAATATTGGTGCTGCAAACTTTAGGTGAAACACTGATGGAGACTCAATGAGAATTATTTCTCAACACAATTTACTCCTTAGTGAAGACTAGTTAATATATATACAGAGCATAATACATGTTCTGGAATTTTTTATTAACTCAGTTCCTCTTATTAGAGGAGCTAATCTCTGATCTCGCATTTATGCATCGTGCAGTATTACTCACAAGAGTAATCCCCACTTATGCCTATGAAAATGCTCTTTGACATAATAATGTGTATCAATAAAATGGTTGAAGGACATACTCTAAAACAATACATGCTAGATGGGGTTCTGACAGCATTGTAATAGAAAGTTTTTTCCTCTGAAGTGGATATTCTTTATATCTGGATTATTTACTGGAGTACTCTTTATGATATAAAGCAGACAATTTATCTACCACCCATGGTGGAGCTTGTGGGTAGGTCTACTAAGAATCCAGCCTGAATCTTTGTACTTGTAGGTCAGGTTTTATGGTTGTTGCTGCTTCTAATTGACAGAGTTGCTGTCTTTGACTAGCTGATCATGCTTTTATTCATTGACAATTAAAAATTATTGTAATTGTAACTCAAATTTTTTCCCTGTGATGAAACTCAAAAGGTTAAACCATATCTTTGATGTGAGGGCTAAGCCAGGTTTTTGATCTGTAAACAGGGGCACTAAAACTGAAAGTGTCTCACCTGTTTGTGAATAATTACTGTATATTAATCTGAAGTCAAGTCTGAAATTATATTGCTCCATTAGCATATCAAAGGCTTTCAGAGCAGAATATTATTTGACTAGGAGTTAGCTATTTAAGATAAGCTTGCAGGATGCCAGCAAAGTCATATTGCAAACATAAAAAAGAAAAGCTAAAAAGAATTATAATCAGCAGAATATATATTCAAACCCAAAAATATTTGTATACAAGATATATGAATATAGAGAATTTTATTAGGCTCCTTTCCCCACAGTGTAAGTCAAAAGAAAGTAAGGAATGTTGGGAACTACATCTCAGTACTTGATGTTTTACTGGAAGTTACAATGATCTGCTTTTTGTGACATACTTCTAATTTCAGTCAGTCTTTTCAAATTTTGCTCCAGGTGATTACTATAGCTTTAGAAAGCCAAGAAGGATAGAAAATTCACTATCCCAGTAAGCTCTAACTGAGCATCAATAAAAAAATTTAACAAGAAAGGGCAAATGGTTCAAACCACCTCTGGCTGCAGAGGGAACTGAATTTACGTTGCGAGCTCCAGGGTGGACTGAGCTGATGAGGATGACCTGAGTCAGTCATCAGTGCAAAAAGAAATGCCATGGGGCATATGTGGGGCAATGGAACAACGTGGGTCTTTGCCTGAGCCACCAATCTTGGAGTGTTGTTGAGTGCCAGGAAAAGCTTTTTTTTCATTTCTTTTCTGTGCTTCCTATTGGGCTTTGTGACTTCAGTGTGCAGGGGGCTGTGAAACTAAGCACTGAAATCTATCTATCTCCTGTATAAAAGGAACTTATGCCCTCACTTGGGGTTATGGATTCCATTTCCAGAGTTGAGTGTGGCAATGCTGAGTGTCATGTACCTAAGTGAGCCTCTTGGAAAATCTGGATCTAAACTATGGCACTGTGAGTTATGAACATTAATCTTACAGTTTCATGAAAATAAATGTTGCTGATGACTGAAAATACAACATCTACATCAATGGCTTGGATAGAAGAGGACAAACCTGAAGAAGTGTTGAATAAAATCAGCTAGACATGGAGAAGAGTCTATTCCTTTCTTCAGTGTATCTTGCCAACTTTTGAAAATAAATGACTCCTTAATATTGAACATTACAGAGAAGCACTAATGTACATATATATAGTTCTCCAGGTGATGATGACCATATATTAGCCTTAAACACAATTACCAAAAAAAGGAAGAAAGTTAAAAAAAAGATCAAACAATTTGTACAATATTTCATAACTCTGTATACTAGCCAAACTTAAATAAAGTAAAAAAGAGCCTGATTCATTACTTACACTGTAGACCATTTTCTTTGTCCTCTGTGAGCTAATACTTCTTGTACAAGTTATTTGCAGTTCTTTATAACTCTATAGATTAGACACTTCAAGTTCTTTTTATCAGCTCCTGAGATATTTTACATCTGAAGACAGGGGTAAAAAAAAAAACAACCTAACCCAGACACCTTTTTCTGGAAGAAGAATCAGTTTTTCACTAAGACAAAATTTAATTCCTATATACATTTTCCAGTAGCTTGTTGAATAAAATTATTTGCCTTGGTTAGACAAAGCTTTGAGTAGTAACATACAGAAAGTGTACGTGAAAATCCTATCCAAGCATAACAATCAGAACCTGCTTATGTACTATGCATAACAAAGAGTCTTGCAGGGAAATAGACTGATTTTGCATGTTTGGCTCTCACAAGTTTCAGTGTAGCAAAACTTATATTATTGGCCATTGTCTGATCTTTGGTTTCTAATTCTCTACTATGTCATCCTAATTTTGTGTTCATATTTCTTTACAAATATGAACACACCCAGGAAGTTTTAAGAGGAAAAGAGGAATTAACTAGTAGAATTTAAAATTAAAGAAACTGACTTCATAAAAGCTACACATAAATTATATATCAAGCCAAGAAAAGTTCAAGAATGGTCAATGGCACATAAAAGTGAATTATTCTGCCACTTCAAAAGCTCATTATTTGAGATGCTAGGGGTTATTACACAAGGTATCAAATTGTAATTTCTTCCCTAGAACTTGACTAAAATGGACCTATGATGAACGGAATAACATGTGTTTCACATATTTATTTGCTTTTATTGCAGGAGTGATTATTAAATAATACACATGGTGGTTTGTAAGACTTTCCCCCTTTGGATGGGTTATCACAATTATCTTTATATGAAGTGAAACTGGGTTGCAAGGTAAAATATATTAAACTTCTTTACCTCAGCAGCATAGTCCATGGGAGCACATGTAGTAACAGAAGTTCATATGTCATGTCTAAAGTTAATAAATGAACATTTTAAAATTATTTTCTCCATAATTTTATGTCTTTAGTTCAAAATATGCAAGAGATTTTTCTTCTTTCCTTCGACAACACTTTTGATATCACGCCTGAAAAATCACCTAACCTCATTTAGTACAAAGAGGCCAATGTTTCAATACTGGTTCATGGGACTATCTCATCAAATATTTCCAAAGACTTATAATTAGGATGATTTCCTTGGAATTTATGTGTCATAGTTACAGCCAATATTAATATTTAAAGCAGATAATGTAACTGGAACATGTATGAAAGATGTGAAGGAGCACCTTGAATTTTTGAAGGCATTTCCCATATATACACTTCTATAAACTTTACCAGAATGGATAATGGATCTGGAGAGTGTGAACAATTTGCATCCTTCTTGCTTAGACCAGTCTATGTGAATACATATTTTTGGGCCAGTATCTCGACTGACTGAACTCTGATACTCTGGCTCATAGTTGCAAGGATGCTATTTAGCTTGCTCACAGCTTTGCTTTGATCATGTGTAAAGGCATTCTGCTTTTGAGACTGTACTTTCATACCTTGAAGTGTACTTCAGAGACATGACTCTGAAATGTTGTGTCAGCATTCTTCATAGAGTCACTGGGTTTTGAAATGGAAGGAAGTCTCTATGTCTGCTTTTCACCTTTTTTGTATAAACCTTCCTTGTCTGATTGCTATTGCAGAGTGATCTACTTTTGTAAGAATGTTATTTCTCAATTTGTCCCATTCAATGTTTGTTTCCACATCTTGTCAGTGCAGTGTATGTTTTTGTCATCATCAACATACTCTACTGCATCTTTGCTCTTTGGCTTTAATGTCTGTAATCATCTACATTATTCCTACAACTTTTTTTATATTAGACTCAAATTTTGTATCTATCGCCTTTCTTCTATAATCTAGTAGACTTTGGGCCTCATACTTCAGTTTTTCCTGCTACTTACGGAGCTCTAAGAAAGAATTTCTAGTAAAAATCACTGAAACCATCTCTTTGTCTTTCAGCTAAGCCTTTCTTCCTATTTAATTTTCTGCAGCCTCTGTCAAATACTATGGCTTCAAAAGCTGTTCTAAGATTTCCCAAGTTTCTTCACAGAATCACAGGATAGTTAAGGTTGGAAGTGACTTCTGCAAATCATCAAGTCCAACTCCCCTGCTGGGAGAGCAGGTGACACAGGAACACGTCCAAGTGAGTTTTGAATATCTCCAGAGAGGAAGAATCCATGGCCCCCCTGGGCAACCTGTCCCAATGCTCTGCCACCCTCAATACAAAGAAGTTCTTCTGCATGTTGCTATGGATCTTGTTTTAGTTTGTGGCCATTGCTCCTTGTCCTGTTGCTGGGCATCATTATAAAACATCTTCCTGACACACACCTTAGAGATATTTATATGTACTGATAAGATCACCTCTCAGGTTTCTCTTCTCTAGACTAAACATCTCTCCTCATAAGAGAGGTGCTGCAGACCTGCTCCAGTAGGTCCTTGACTTTCTTGAGCTGTGGAGACCAGAATTGAACACAATACTCCAGATGTGGCCTCCTAGGGCAGAGTAGAGGGACTAGGTCACCTCCCTCACTGGCCACAGTTTTCCTGACCCCAGGATATTATTGGTCCTTCTGGCAGCAAGGGCACACTGCTGGCTCATAATCAACTAATCAGCCAATAAACTCCCAGTTCCTTCTCCACAGAGCTGCTTTCTTTTCTGGGTCAGGCCCTGATGTGTACTGATATTTACGGTTATTTCTCCCCAGGTGCCTTTGTTTTCCTTTTTAAGGTTTCTTTCCATCCAACTCTTCAGCCTATCAAGGTCCTGTTGAATGGCAGCACAGCCTTCAGCACAGCCACTCCCCTCAGTTTTTATCATCAGCTGAACATTATTCTACAGTTTGCTCCTCTTTTTTCTTTCTTACAGTTTGATGAAAGATTATATATACTTGGTTTTGGTTCAGCGTCAATCTGAATTAGAATATATTTCAAATTTTTGATGAATTGAAAACTTCCTGGATCCTGCAGCTCTTCAGAAAAACTGATTTTTTCATTACAAATTGCACAGTTTGAGCAACTGACAAGAATACTGACATGAAAGAATTTCAAGGTCTGAAAATGCTGGAACAGAGACACCAGGAAGGCAGAAAAAACTCTGTCCACCCCCTGTTTTGAACTCAGGGGAAGGCTGTCTAAACCTAGACATGTCAAATGAAATTAAATGTTCCAGGTTTCACAAATAAGCGTTTTCTTTTTTTAGCCTGTTAAATTGAAAAAGTCAGAATGTTGTACTTCTTCATCAAAATGGCATTTACCACTATTTTTATTTTTTGTATTTTTGATCATCACTTGACATTCTGATATCATATGATATTCTGATATTCCAGAATGATAAATTTCATAATGAGTAACTGTTGTGAATACTGGAGAAATAAATGATTAAAATTTACTGTTAGTATTATGTGATATCAATAAATATATGTAGCCAATGCAAACTTATTAAAATGGCAGCTGATACTTGATTAACTAATTACTTTGAAACATTTATTCTACAAATTCAGTGATAAGTTAGGGGGAAAGAAAACCCAACATTCTTCATGACTAAGATACTTCCAGCAACAGGAAAAGAACCTGAATAGGAACGGCACTGTAAAACACATATCAGATAAGAGATCTTGCTGAGGCTTGGCACTAATGCTTGAAAAATGAATTATCTGTAAAATGCAGTGCTAGTGGAAACATCTTATTTGTCTAATTACACTTGCAGCAAAATGCTGTGTGCGGGAAAACAGCATGAGGTGGGGTTATTTAATCTTATTTAAGTAAACATTATTGCATATTTTTCCTTTTATAAGAGCTCTGATATGCATGTGTACATATTAATTAGCACAGTCACCCCAAACTGGTTATGAAAAAGAAAATGATGCTGTTGTATTTAGCATCATGTACCATTCAGCTTTATATAGAGAGAAGTTTTAAAATATATATACAATGAGCAAAATGATATAAACTCTTTCAGTTATTTTCATCACTCATGACCTATAGATTTTTAACTCTACCAACACAATTAATATTGAATTTCTAACATCAGTTTTAGTGCTTGTGCAGACTTTATGCTAAAATTCTACTTAGTTACTTGCAATTATGCTAATTTTTTACTAACCTGTGGCAGGGATTTCAGTAGGTGATTTGGGGTTAAGACTTGCAATTGTGTTAAGGCTGGGAGTGAACTCCATTAATTTTATAAAGATGTTTATAATCTTATAGATCTAGTCATGACTCAAAATATCAACAACAGAGCTTGCTTTTTATTTTTTTAATAAAACCCAAAAGATCAGTTTTATAAAAAGGCTACTGAACATCAGCCATGTCTTATAGCTGTGTATTTAAAAGGGATCCTAATTTACTTAGCAGACAATACCAGCAAACTGATACATTCAATTATTCACTCAATACAAGTATTTTCACAGATTTAGCTTTTGAACAGTATTATTCTTGCTATCTGCATTATTTTAATGTGGTCTCAGTCTATGCTAATTTAATGTTAAAAATTGTGAGTGAACTAGGAGAGAGAGAATTTCAGAGTCTCAGAGCACATTCTCAATGCCCAGATAGAACACTTCCAGAAGGAATCCATTTTGTCTTCTGAGAAAATTTGATATCAGATGTTAGAAGATAATGTTCTATAAATAAGGAAATCTGACTAAATCTGCTCATAGCTGTTATGTTCTTCACCTTTCCATTCACTATCTTCTTGATCATCCTGGAAGTGGAGAGGTATTCTACCAAGATTTTCCTGGTTTTTCCACTCTTCCTAACCCAACTTTGACCTTTCTTACTCACTTCTGTCACCAAAGTCAGCTGTACCTCAGCCCCTCACTCTTAGGGCAGAAAAAGTGCCTTTACCTGCCTCTCTAATAAACTTTGAGCTAGTGGTGGTCTTCAGAAACATTTGTGCAAATGGAAGATGTTCACATTAAAGCACTTGTATTCATGGCAGCAGTTAATTTTTTGCTTTTAAAATGAATTTAACCACTAGGAAACCTTAGTTTGTGCAGAATGCTGAAGCAGTCAACTTATGATTCAGAACTCAGCATCATTTGAGCTGATTTCTTCATAATAAGAATTATTTTATTTGCAGTTCTTTTAATTAGGTTACAGTGGTATTGACAAAATATTATTTCTAAATAAAAGAGGCAATATTTGAAGGTATTAACTAGGAAAGCAAGTTGATACTGTTTAGTGAAGACAAAGATGTGCTGATCAAAGTACCTGCAGGACCCAGTCCCTGTATCTTTGGGCTTATTAGGCTTTTTTATGCAAAAATGTACTTGCAACTTCTCTAATTTCAGCCTGCAATCTCTTTACTGGGAGATAGTACTGAAAAAGCACAATCTGCTTTGAAAATATTCCACTGTGAGAACAGCAATGAGAAAGTCCACTGTCAATAATTTACATACCAAACACATTCTATTCCCAAATAAAAAAAATGATTGTTAAATTTCCATATGAAATTCCATATTAGATACCACTAATTATCCCCATCAGAATTTTAGTTGGTTTTAAGGTTAGAACTGCTACACCTGAATTCAGGACTATGTTTGCTACCTGTATATGTCCACACACTAGTCTTTAGCCAGTGGAAGTACTTGCATATCTGAATATCTATTTTAGCTAGGTATAAAGCATCCTTCAGAAGTGCCTCAGCCTTGCTACTGACTTTTGGAAGCACTTAGCTCATTGTCTTAGTCTCAATGCTGAACCTTAAGTAGTTGAAATAAAGTGAAATTTCAGTCTTGGATAATTTATGTGCTCTGAGCCCTTCATGTGAATATAAAGAACGTATTCCTGGTGAATCAAAAGGTACCAGTTTTGAACAGGGAGCTTCAGAGAAGAGTTCCCTAAAGGGAAAAAGGTTAATAATTATCCAGGCTTACTCAAACTGAGACCTCACTGCACAGATAGCCTTCCGCTGTTCTCTCTTGGGCAGTATTTCATCCATGAGAGTAAATCTAAATTTACTAAAAAAACCATCCAAGTTTTCTCTAGATTGCCAAATGTTGTTATTTAAAATATTGGACCATATTGGACAAAAGTACTGGTAAAAATACTTTAGATTTGTGAGTGCTAAAGAGGAAGTTTCTATAAAACACAGAGGCATTATTGACTTAATTGCTGCGCATGGATAACTGGCTAAGTCTAATTATGTCAGTTCAGGAAAAATGAATGTAATCAAGATCATCTGACAAAGCACACCAACTAATTTTGTTTGTCCAAAGGCTGTATTTATGCCTCACAAATTTTATGGGACAATAGTCCCTCCTTTCCCCAAATAATATTTTTTCTTCTCTTTCCTATTTTTAATAATCAGACATGTCTCTGTTTAAGAATGAAATCTCCATTTATGACTGATGCTGTGTTGTTCAGGAAATATTTTTAATTCATTAATTTAATTTCAGTATTTAATTAAACACATGTGCATATCTTTGGTGAGAAGTGCTGAGTAAGCAAGTCAAAGACATCTGTTTGCCGTGGGTTAGGTCAGGACAGACTTAAGCACACGCATTAATTACTGTGCAATAACAAGGTCTGTGTGAAGGATTTTTGAGTATTTGTTGTCTCTGTGACAGAGTAGTTATTAATATGCAGACCAATGCACAGCCACAGTAACTGGTTACCTTTATTTCCCTTTCTTGCTTTGCCGGAGAGGCGGTTGTTGGTGTTCAGGATAAGCAGGATGCTAAATTTGTTACTCTGGCCAGGTAAGCTTGGTCCCAGGTGTTCCTGGAGGTCTTCTGTGGTCAGATGTGCCCAGTGGGGAACATGATGGATCAGGTATAAGAATTGAAAGCATCTTCCACTCAGTTTGATTTCTAGTACTTGGCAAATGACCCTGAAGAGTTATGTATTGATTGTTGCAATGTGTCAATTGGCAAGTATTACTGTATCATTTTAGTTCTCATACCTCTGCCATTTACGTTGTTTATACTAGGGTTTAGGGTGTTTTTAGCTATTTTATTTTTTTTTAAGGTTCAGTGGGGTTTTGGTTTTCTTTTCTTTTTGTTTGGGGTTTTATTTGTTCATTAGTTTTTAATAATGGCTAACTGTCCTTTATTTAGCTATATTTACACCCCTAAAATAGCAATATTCTGAAAGTCAAACTGCAACAAGCCTATTTATTGGTGTGCTGCCAGATTAGTCAGGAATGATGCCTTTCAAAACTTAACTAGCTATTTTCACATAGACTAACCAATAGTACATAAACTTAAGCAAAGACAGGAGAAATAGACGTGGATATAATTTAGGTTGGAAAGGATCTCCAAGATCATTAGGATGAAAGCATTTCTCAGGCTGAGGATCTAGATACAGGTCTAAGGTCTGAGATTCAGCTCTCAGTTCTACCCTACATTCCTTTGATAAAATTGGCCCAATCATTTACCCTCATTCATAGTTTTGTCTTTGACTTCTAAATATACTGCTAAGAAACATTTGTCTCCAAAGTTTTCTGTTATCTG
This sequence comes from Polioptila caerulea, assembly GCA_013397295.1. Classification (NCBI taxonomy): domain Eukaryota; kingdom Metazoa; phylum Chordata; class Aves; order Passeriformes; family Certhiidae; genus Polioptila; species Polioptila caerulea. The sequence goes on from VYXF01009765.1 coordinate 567,429, forward strand.
TGTATCTGCAGGTGAATCTATCACACTGTCTGGAATAATCACTTTTCAGGAGGAGAATGAGAACACTGCAATTAATACATTATTACACGTAGCAGGACTGTCCTTTCAGGGACCCTTGCTGGCTGTGTCTGATCCCTTGGTTGTTCTGCACGTTTTTTACGATGGCACTCAAGATAATCTGCTCCATGACCTTCTCTAGTATTGAGGTCAGGCTGACAGGGCTACAGCTCTCCACATTCTCCTTCCTACTCTTCTTGTAAAGAGACTTGCCAGCTTGCAATCACCTAGGACCTCCATGGTTGGCCTGGGCTGCTGGTAAATGATGCAAAGTGCCTCAGTGAGCACTTCTACTGGCTCTCTTACCCGTCACCTCACCCATTGAGTGGATCCCATCCAGCCCCAGAATCTTGTGCAGGTTTAAGTGGCATAGCAGGTATGCCAGCCATTTCCCTTTGGATTATGTGGGCCCTGTTCTTTTCCCTGTCTTTCAGCTTAGGGGACTGAGTACCTGGAGACCACCTATTAAAGACCAAGTATCTCAGCCTTCTCCTCATCCTTTGTCATTATGTTTCCATCTGCATACAATGAAAAATGGAGATTCTCCTTTGTTCTCCTTTTGTTGCTAATGTGTTTTTAGAAATGTTTTTTGTAGTCTCTTAGGACAGTAGACAGATAAAATTCTAGTTAGGCTTTGGCCCTTCTGATTTTTCACTTGCATGACCACACAAAAAACGTCCTTGTAGTCATCCTGAGCTGCCAGCCCCTTCTTCCTTCAAAACTGGGCACGAATGACTCTTCACACAAATGAAATAAGGCCTCAGCTGCAGAGGGAGAAACATCCTTTACTAGAGGATGCTACTTCAGAATAGATGTTTATCCATGGTAACAATAGCATTTCAGATATGGAGCCTTGGTTCAGGATGAGCAAAAATAACAAGCTGGGATTGTACTCTTCTGCAAGAAGTTCTATAAAAAGTCATATTGTAAAGCTTGCTATAAATAATCTACCCCTGTTATCAATCAACTTTCAGCATGACAAGTATGCTGCCAGTCTGCTCCACTGGATCAATCAATGGCACATTGAGAATACACTTCTTGTTTGTGGCATCCAAGCCTGCATTCCATCATTTCAGCAGTTCCTATTGTCCTTGTTATGATAGTCTGATGATTTAATGATGTAGGGCGCTAAGGGGAAAAGATGACTTTTAGTTGATAAAAACCTGCAGAGACCTATTTCAATCTGGGAGATAGGAAATTATTTGCAAATTTTCTTTCCTATTTTGTAAGTAATTTATTGTTTTTCCTATTCAAAACTTGCTGTTAGAAAGGACTGGGAGATTCTGTTTGTGAATGATAATATTCAATGCTGTCAATCACAGTTAAAGCCCAAATTTCTAAAATAGCATTTGCCTGTTGGAACTTGCTCCCTGCCTTATCCTTCCTCTCTCCCTGCCATCTCATGTTTTTGCAGGTGCATATTTTTTTCCATAAATCTCTATTTCATTTCATTTAACATACAAACTTTACAACTTCAAGGGAGACCTTAATATTTTTTGGAAGCTTGGTGGGGTCAGTAATAAAGGTGGTGACATTGCTTCTTGCTTCCATTATAACTGTGAATGTTTCATCCATATTATTTCTTATGCCTGTGCTACTCTCTTATTTGCTTACTTCTAAGAGTGTCACTGAATTAAGAGAAAATAAGTAAAGGTAGGAGTTGCTAGAGTGACATGAATGGTATTAGATTTAGATGTTAGGAGGAAGTCTTTCACTGTGAAGGTGGTGAGGCACTGGAACAGATTGCCCAGGGAAGCTGTGGATGCCCCATCCCTCAAGTGTTCAAGTCCAGTATGGATGGGGCTCTGAGCAAACCGCTGGGGTCCCTTCCCATGGCGGGAGGGAATCAGAGATAAATGATCTTCAAAGTCCCTTACAACCCAAACCACTCTATCATTATAATAGTATATTACATTCTTTTACTGTGAGAATGCAGAAATTTTGTTTGCATCATGCCTTTAACCATTACTGATGGGTCTTCAATATTCCATGATTAATGAGAAATTGCAGATATGGTATGTTGATGTGAAAAACAATGAGAAAGTGGTCACTTATCTCTGCTAATTCAGAATTTATTGCACTGTTTCCTGTAATACATTCTCCAGCTGCAGAAAGAAAGAATCAAAAAAGCTTGATTTATTTAGAGAGATATCCTGAAATCCACTCTACATTTACAGGTTCTTGGGGTATTCCATGCCCTCTAGAATTATTCCAGACAGACAGCTATTTCCAGCACTTATCAGAAAGAGGTCTGAGTATGAGGTCTGTCTAGCTGGGTTCTATCATGATAAAAAGATTTTATCTGGGTTATAACCTCTTCAACAGGAGCTCTAACATGATCTTGGAAATAACCTTGTGACCTCCATTGATTCTTTCCTATAAAATAAGAGATACAGCTGTGTACCACTAGTGTCTCACAAACACAGCCAAATATTTAAGCCTAAACTCACCTTTTGTGACCGTACACACAAAAAAAGCAAACAAACTCCAGAACAAAAAGATAATTGAATCCTGTTCCAATGTGCTTTTTGAGACAAAGATTTATTAGTCTTAACATAATATTCAAACCCAGCGTCATCCCCGATACGTAGAAGTAAAGAGCCTGACTTTTCAAATTGTGAAAAAAATTGATTTTCTTTCTAAAGTCCATGGGGATATTTTAAATTTTCCATTCAGTTCAATATCTCTCAAACACTACTCTCTAGACTTTCTGCACAGACTGACAGAGACCTTCCAGAGCTGATAGCTAGTCTGCACTATGCATAATACATGTCCAGGTGTGAATACTTCCATGTTCAAGCCAGAAAAATATCCAATGTAAGATACCACTGGAGGTGACAGTGCAAATGACCAGACAAGATCACTCCAATTGCAACCATCTGGTCAAGTGCAGCTCCAAAACATGACTGTTTCTTTTGTCTCTTTCCACCTGTCATGGGTTAGTCTGTAGATATTGTTGGTAGAATACAGAATAAAATTGAGGTTCACGAAATCAATCAACAGCAGATAAACATGGGGGGAAACTTTTTTATTCATTTTATTTATTTTAATTATTTTCAATGTCATTATTCAAAACCTTAAGCTAACTTCACATTTGTTGTTACTGTCGATGTGAATTTGCAGTGGTTTATGATGACAGATTTGCATTTTAATATCCAGGTCAATTTATTGTAAGAATGAGGCATCTTGCTTGAGCCTGTTTCTGTGATGAGTGATTGTCCTTGTTTACTAATGGGATAGTAGGGGGAGGGAGTGGGAGGCAGCTATAGAAACCCATGATCACACTTATAGAGCAGCTATTGATAAGGAAACCTTTGCTGCCAGCTTCTGGTTTTGTGTCGCTTTACCTTACGAATTGTTGCAGCCAACAAAGCTGTGATTATACTCGACAGAAGTATTAGACTTAAAACTCTAGAGAATTAAGGGACAAAAAAATAAATAGGAAATAATTTTGTGAAGGAAATGAGAGTTAGGGTTTTCAGTCTCTTTCCATTCTTGTGATTTTTTTCTTCTCCTCTTCCACCCTGCTCCTGCCCCCTCCCTCCCTGCTCCCCCCTTGCACTCCCTGTTGGTGATATGGTACTGAGTTACCTTTGTTTAATCAACAGTCTGATGTGGGAACTCTCACCAGGCTGATTCTTCACATCTCAGACTGTCTGGAGCCTACTTCCATCAGGCAGTGTCTTTGTACTTAACACCTTAATGGTCCTGAGGCGAGAGAGAAATAGCAGTTCTTTGAAAGGAGAATAATTACACCCAGACACACAAATGCATTTGGTGCCAGATTTTGTTACCTCAAATAAGCAAAATTAAAACAAATGTCTTCTCTTCTACACTTACAGCACTTGTCTCTCTTCTGGAGGTTTAGGACAAATGGATTAGGAGACACTAATGACCTAATCCTGTGCCCTTTAAATCCTAGATAATTTTGCCATTGACTTCAATGGGCAAAAAATCAGGCAAAATGGAGAAACCTCTTGAAGGAAATTATTCTCTTTGTTTGACATTAAAGATGTTTTATTAGTCAGCACTTGCAGAGTGAGATGTTTAGAACGTAATGAGTCACCAGATGGTTATGTGCCAATATTCAATATTAGTAAGCTCCGACATTTTTGAAAACAACTGGTGATTTTAGCGGCCCAGCTCAGTCACATCCCATGGGCATGACCTACTTTTCAGAAATATGTTTAAATGCTTCTGTACTTGTGGTACACACCTCAAAACTAACCCAAATCCCTTGTCATAAAATTCTGCCATTTTATATAAGCTGAAACAGTATTTTATAGGTCATGACAAAGGCCATAGATTCAGCCATCCTAACTGTAGTTATGTGTGTTTTCAAGCATGAAAGTTATCTCAGATGTGCCTTTGAAAATATGCACCATGTTTATGTTTCACCTCTCAAAAACCAAAATTTGTGCTAATTAAACAGATCTGTTCAAGACTATATGTAATTACAGTCACCTGAATATATGGGGTTTGAACTTCCTCTGTAAAGAGCTTATGCACTCCTGCCTTTTCTCACTTCTGCGAAAAAAGAAGAGTCTGCATCTCCTCACTGTGGAGCCAATTGCATTCACATTCAGCTTTGCCCTCTCTTTGGGTCAAGAGTTGCTTTTTTTTGCCACCTAAGCTTGTCACTCAGGTTCCTATCCCAAAATCTTTGACTAATTCATATACTAATTAATAAAACACTGGTTGGGTATGAACTCTGGCCTGTGATTGTCCCATATTTTCCAGTGCTCCCTGGCATGGTTTGATGATGGCTAATGGTCTTTCACTACATTCAAGCACAATGCAGGGGTAATAACTTTTCCCCCAGAGGAAAGAGGCCTTCCTGTTTTTAGAGAAATATACCTAAGTAAATCACACCAAGTGGCTCAGGTGGGAGGACTGTCTGGAGCTTGCTTTATTTACTAGTCTATGTGTTGACCCTGCACAGACATGCACCATTCCACGGGGCATTTTCATATTAAGGACCATAAATGTAAGGAGCTGAAAATAAAGAATTCAGTAGTGTTTTCTACCTGTAAACAGACTTAGCTTCATGCTTGCTGGGTCTATGTCAATGAACACTAGCTGGAAAACAACCAAACCTCTCCAGCTTCTTTTGTTAATTATCTTCTTACAAGATTCTGGTGTAGAAGAAATAAGACATAGAATTTAACAGGAGGTGGAATCTTTACCCAATTTGAATGAGAGTGGTTGAGCAGTATGTTTTTTTAAAACCTCCAGTAGATTTAAGCAGCAATAAACAACTTTATGTGCAATTTATCCAAACATATTTTTACTTGCAGTAAAAGAGAGAGTAACCAACAAAAGAAAAATTGAACCATTACACATGAAAATAAGTATATAAAAATAATCTCTAAAGGATAAAAAGATGATGATGCTTATGAAATATTTTACATACCAGTCTTTTAAAAGAAATAAATACCTCCAAGTACTTCATACATTGGGCTGAGATGAAAGACATTTTTCTTACGAAAAGTCTCATTAGTTATAATGCTTAATTTGTGTCTCAGACACATCTATTAATTATGAAGCTATATAAATGATGCATAAGAAGGGAGGTTATGCCCTGGCCATTTTTATTAATTTTCAAATTAAAAACAGAAATAAATATGATAGTGGCATTGGGACAGAAGATGTGCAATACAACCTAAATGTCATGGTAAAAAAAAAAGAAAGCAATGTACACGTTTTGTGCCTTAGACTGCAGGTGAACAATATATAATTTAACTATGATCATTTTAATAAAATAAACAAGAGAACAGGTGTTCAGGTAGTAAATGGTTTCTTTCAGCAAACTTTTCTGGTTTTTTTATTCTACTGTATGGTCAAGGGATAACACAGTTGCTTTTTGGAGCTGGATAATTATTTAAATTTCCTTGATTTTATATAAAGGAATCATATTTTGACAGGTACATTTCCTGGATTTACAGCATTAGCAAAATAAAGTTTGTTACAGCAACAGCTTTATAGCTTTCTCATTAAAGGATATATGAAGTCAGAAAGCAGGTTAGTAACAACTTCACATTTTCGGTCTCTTTTTTCCTTGCTTTTCTATTTAAGAATAGGCCTTTGAATAAGGACTTTTTTATTGCTGTTCCCCCCATAGACAGTGATACCAATAATTTTTCTCCTAGCTGACCATATACAATTGCTCATAAATTCAAAGTAAATGAAATGTCTTCCATTCATTAGAAGGAATTTGGTTTGAGTTTATAAAGAAGATTGGAGTATTGTGCATGTGTCTTTTAACTGGAATGCAGAACCTGAATAAAGTTGTTACATACTAAAGTAGCTTCAAGAACAGGTCCCAGCTCCTTCTCTTAAGTAAGGACTTCTGTAAAAAACCTATACATTTCCTTTATAAAGGAGTTTATTGTATTGAGCTTTCAGCATCTGTTATGAAGTGTAGCCAGCAAGCTCATAGAATAATATTTATTCAGCATGTAAATAGGCTGTGCAATTCACATCTATGAGTATTAAGCTTATATGAATTGGAAAAGTTACTGGAAAAACTCATGGAAGAAAATCTATCACAAGGTGTTGTGTAGAGAGATATTGCTCTCATCTCAGTACTTCCCTGAGAAACAGTTTGTTGGAGTAGGAAGAATGTTTTAGGGAAGGAATTTTCTTTTCTTATTGCACCCCCTCCGTAACAAGTTATTTGTTTCCGCTGTTGTTGGAGGCATGACTTTGTGCAAACTATGCTTTGTTTCCACAAACAGAATTATTAACTACCTGGTGGTCTAGATTCTCAGCTGGTACGGAGGAACTTTACACTATATAGATACTGCTATGGTTTAAATGCAATAGAACCAAACTAAATTCATAGACTTTACAAAAGTTAGAACTCTGCTTAACAGATGAATTAACACATTAGTATCTACTCTTCCTGATCTGTCTTTGAAAATATTTGCTTACTGGTGGAAAGAAGTTTGGAGTATCCAAGCTGGGAATGTTCCATCTTTCCTATTAAGCTTCCAATTATGACTTGAGGCATTGTGTTGCATGTCTTATTAATTCCTAGTTCCGCACTTTAAAATATTGGATGAAATACTTGGTCAGTAAAACTTGCATAGGACCAAGACTTCAAGACTTTCCTTCTATAAATTCTCATGACAAATAGCATCCACTAATTATGGCAGACTCCCACATGACCAAAAGTCATGACAATGAAATCACAGACTTATAGAATTGTTTGGGTTGGAAACGAGGTTATCCAGTCCAACCCTGCTGCAATGAGGAGGAAAAATTTAATTAGACCAGGTTTCTCAGGGTCCTGTCCAACCTGATCCTGAACGATTCCAGGGATGTGGCTTGTCTCTGGGTAGCCTGTTATTTCCAGCCATAATCCTAAAAGCTCTACTGTATCTAGTCTAAGTCTATATTTTCTTAGTTTAAAACCATTACCACATGTCATATCACTGTAGATCCTGCTAAAAGGTTTGTCCTTATCTTTCTTAGAGGCCACCACTGCATACTGGAATGTGTTATAAGGCCTCGCTGGAGCCTTCTCTCAGCTTGCCTTTGTAGCAGAGGAAATGGCCCTCTGTGCATTTTAGTGGCCTTCTCCGGACCCTCTCCAACAGGTCCATGTCCTTCTGCTGTTGGGGGCCCCAGAGATGGATTCAATACCTCAGATAGTGCAAAGGAAAGAGAGAAGGAATCACTTCCCTTGACCTGCTTGTTATGTTTCTTGTGATGCAGTCGAGGATATGGTTGGCTTTCTGGGCTGTGAGTTACTGACTTATGTTCAGCTTTTCATCCACCAGCACCCTCAAGCCTTTCTTCTCAGGGCCACTTGCCATCCCTTTTTTCCCGAGCCAGTATTGATGCTGGGGATTGCCCTGACCCATCTACAGGCCCTTCCAATTGGCCTTATTGAGCTGCATCAGGTTTTACTTCTTGAGCCTGTCCAAATCCATCTGAATGGCATCTCATCCTTCAGGTGTGTTACCACACTTAATTCAGTTAGCATCCATATTTATGAAAAGTCTCTATTTAGAAAAGCAAACCAACACATTTCACTGTTGTCACCAGAAGATCTTTAAAACACTTAGTCAACCTCAGATGATTTTAAAAAGTAATAGGAGTGATCAGCTTGTTACTTTTCACAAAGTGCATCACCATTACCTCACTGTTTTGAATAATTTTTGAGATAAAATAGCCAACCAATTTCATTTGGGCTATTAAACCAAATGCTTCCTTAGGGAGACAATAGATTAAAAAGTAATAAAACTTCTAATTAATTAGTCATGCCATATTTATAATTTCAAAGTGGTAATATGGTAGTTAGGACAATCAATACCAGTGGAAGACTGAGCTGTTCTCTCTTCAGACTGAAATAGGATTACCATTTAACAGGATTGCAGATATAACTCTGCTCCCCTTCTGATCTCAAGCTCTATTGAACCCATATTCAGAGATGCAACAAATGAATGTAATGGAAGTGGGTTAAATAAATACTCAGAAAGTGACTCATCACTTAGTCCTTCATGGATTAACAGAGATTTTGCTTGTCTTAAATAACCTTGGAGCAAGATTACACTGCATGTCATGGTGATTGTGTTTGAATCTATATAATTATTGAAAAGATTGGTTTGGCCTGTATTTGGACAGATGGTGTTCACATCCCCAGTCCATGGTGTATTTGCAGGAGAGCTAAAGTTAAACTGCTTTTTTGCATTTACAATCACATTCTGCATTTTACTGACAGGAGCTTTAATTGGAAAAGCTTCATCTTTTATCCTAGCTAATATGACTTTCCCTCTAAGATGGATACATTTTGCAATTAATTTTTCTCTGTGGACTATATTATGGTGCAAGTAATAATTAAACAAACCTTAACAGCTCCTTCCCATATGCAAAGGCAGAAATCAACCGTGGTAGACTCTGAGCTGAGTAGTTTCATTTGTATAGTTGTGTACAGAATATTTTCATTTCTGCTGCAAGTTCTTTAGTTAACAAAAATATTTCCTATGTATTTTGGAACCTATAAGTGGAACAACCATGAATGTGATTTTTTTTTTTTTTTAGCAGTTCTGTATCAGATTTTTTTCTGCACAGTTTTTAGGAATCTAAAGGCAAGAATGTAGCATATATGGAAAATCATTTTTTTGTTTCTGTGTTTTAAATTCATCCAAAATTTAATTCTGTTGAAGACAATGGACAAATATAATCTCTTCTTTATGCACCAGAGAGGAAAGACTATTCCTCAGTTTATACCATGTTTGAATTATAAACTCATGCACTTTCAATTTATCTAAGGGCAGTAGTGGGGTGGAGCAAATAAAATGGTACAATTGCCTATGGAAGCCAAATTATAACTATCTCACATTAAGAAACGAATCCCTGCACACTAAGGATACCTTTAGCTCTTCTTATTCCAAAATTAACCCAATGAAGTAATTTTTCTACAATACCTTACTTGTGGTATGTTTAAATTAGGTGCATCTATATGTCATGGTAGAATAAAAATTAGTTTTGATCGCTGCACCTTAAGATGTTCTGCCTTTGAATGTGTGTTATTTCCCTGGTGGAGAACTCAGAATTGTGGCACACATTCAGCAAAATATTTTTGCTTATATCTAACTTTGAGTCAGCAAATATTTGCACTGCTCTTGCATTTGAATTAAATTTATGCTAAAAAGTGTTGTTGGTAGGAGTCCTAAAAAGCAGCATTTCAGAAGTCATTACACATCAAGACCTTTATTTTCAGAATCTGAAAGTGGGCATATAAAAACAGAAGCTTAGGATATAACTGTTTTCCCCTCAAAATATTATGTATTACATGTATTGTTAATATATATAACACATACTGCATAGGCAAAAATATATGTATTTTAAAAATTTTAGATACACTGTCATATGCTTGTGGGCACTCTTTGACAGTTACTTCTCAATTGTGGACAACTAGACTCAAAATTTTGCAAATTTACCTTTACGGGATTCTAAATCACTTTTCTAAAAGACTCTCATGATGCAATTAAAAGATTAATTCAAAAAGGTTTTGAATAGCTTATCAGCACTGTGCAATATTAATACTCTGTGCAATGACAATGAACTGGCTACCACAGACACAACCAGTGTTTAACTAGGAGGAAAACAAGGACTGGTTTTGGCTCCACTGTTTCTGTAGACTGGCAAATTTGTCATTACAGTGAGGCTGAATTTTATGGCTGACTTGAGAGTGAAATTGGTGAATGGACAGGCTGTCTCACATTTCCCTTATCTTTGCAATCTAGGCCAAAAGAAGGAATCCCATTTCCTTTAATGAGCTTTCCATCTTTGCTTTGCTATAGACATCTGCCCAATACCAAAGCACATCACATAGAAGTTGATCCTAGACCCTAAAATATCATAATTGTGCATTTTCTGTTCTCTGGTTTATCTTCATTTCGTCAAGGAGAGGCAACCATTATGGACGCTCTACTTTTATGATGCATCAAGACAGTTTTTTGAATTTATTGATTTTGATCACTCTTAACTCTTATAACCCCCATCTTGCTATTATTGTGTTGACACTTACAATTTCATACTCCATAAAACATTTGACAGTGTAGCATTTTTACACACTCTTATGATATATCCTTCCTGTTATTAATATACACAGAAACATCAGTACGCAGGATAGAAATACCTTTGGCATGGCTTTCCATTCCCAAATACTGAGTTCAAAAATTTATTTTTAGAGATTATTTTAAGCAAACTAGAGCCACCAATTATGTATGAAAAAAGATGTATCAGATTTTTTCAGTTTGTGGTGGCTTTATTGTTGTCTGAAAATTCAAGTTACCAACGTAATACAAATAGGGTGAGTGACGGAAAAATTACTTAAGATCATAAAAGAGCTCCTTGATGACTGGGAAACAAAAATCATTCTCAGGTCCAAATATCATTCATTTTCTCACCCCTAAGCACCTCACACCTTGCTGACATTGTTCTGGCCATTTGATGAGAAGAACAGATTGAGTCCAAACACTTTCTCAGTGACTTTAATTTCCTCTCTCACTTTAATCCTACTCTTAATTTTTACAAACCTATTTTCAAAGCTACCTACCTGTAAATACAACACATACAACTAGAAAAGATATATTCTCTAGGCAGATCATCATCTGAAATCATTAAATTGCATTGCTTGATGGGAATCTTTTTATTTCCCACTCCCATAATTCAGGACTCATGCCGTTCCTGTTCTCCCATGAAAAAATACTTTTCCAACAACACATCTCTGCCAATTTTAGCAAACCAACAAATATGGTTTAAGCAAATACTTCCAAAAACAACAACTTTTTATTATTTATTGGAACACTCAGAGCAGTAATTGTCTGTTTCACTCTCCATGAGCCTCAACAGCCATCAGATTTATATTTTATTAACACCCCATTAGCTTAAATTGTAAATTGTTTTCTTTTTTTTTTTTTTTTAGAAATTATGTGCTCTGATTACTAAGTGAATTCAAATAATTACCATAGAACAAAATGTAATTATGGAGCAGGATTTGCAGTAGTCAACAAATTGCACTGCTCATTCCCTCTCCTTTGCAACTTGTCTTGCTTTCACCTTTGATTAAAGCAGAGAGAACCCAATTCCATTTTCAATAACTCTATAGGAACAGCAAGGTATGAAGGGCTGCCAGAGTCAGCACATCATGTAGCTAGGCTTACTCATATCTAGGCAGAGGATGTTGATGTCAACTCTAAAGTGAGCTATGAGGTCAAATGCCAAACACAAAAGTTGGGATTTGGGTTCAGGTCCATTCTGTGACCTAAGTGAAAATCAAATTTCAGCAAAGCATTTCTGGCCTTTGTGTCATATGTTTAACTGAAGTGGATATCTGAACTTAATTAAATTGCATGCTGGAATTAAGTAATTTCCACCTAACTTGCTGTCTCCTCCTAATAAGCTCCTTCACCGTCCTTTACTGAGTCTGGTCTTTGGAAGGCCATTATAGCATGAGGCACTTTTCTGCTGTGATTGTTCAGGATAGTGTCCTTGAGAAGTATGTGGCCACCTTAGCTGGGAAGAGAAATATGTAATCAAAAGTTTTATATTTAGGCCTCAGCTCCTAAATAAGATTTTTTTTTTTTTTTTTTTGGTGTGCATGTGGTGGCTGAAATAACTTGAAGAATGTTTTCCAGGTGTGGTAACTGTTAATCTGAATGCAGGTGTATCTAGTTGAAATCTAAAATTGAAAGAGCTTTGCTTGCTTAGCATAGGTTTAATTATTGACTAGAGACCAAAAAAAGTAAATGTTTCTGCCAGCCTATCAATTTTATTCCAAAGAGATTTCCTTTACTTTTAGCTTGGAAATATAAGGGAAGAACATGAGTGTGCACATTTTACAGAAAGATCAAACTTTCCCTTACCAATAACTCCACATACTTTGCATGAAATATGAGCACTTTATCTAAAGATGGTCTATTTTTTTTAGTAATATTTCCATCTCCAGATATTTCATCTATTATTTCAATCTTCATAACACCTTAATATACCAAATAGCTACACTGGTGAAATCTCTCTACGCACTTAAGAGTAATACACAATGCACACTCGAGTGCCTCCATTGAATTTTTTATGTATTATTTTAATATGGATTGCCAGTGTAGCAAATTCAAGCCTGAAGCACATTTCTGTTGTTGATTGCAAGCATATTCTGTAAGTAGAAAAAATAATTCAAAATAAAATATTGTAGCTTTCTCATTACTGATAACCAAAACATTTTTGGGTCAAAGACAGCTTGGATGTGTTTTCACCACTAACAATTGCTCTTTAGCACCAGAAGGAGTTGAATATATTGAATTTATAGTGCAACATTCACACTGTCTGCCTTCTCATCCCAGGCTCTTGTAATTTAAGGGGAAGTCGTTATTCTCCAGTGAGTCTTCTGTCAGAGTATTGTGAAAGCTTTCAAAGACATCATTTAAACAGGGTATCCATCACACCCCATCAGGCTCCTTAGCCTGGTGAGGATTTTTACACTGTTGTGCCTAAGGATGTAAACAAATATAATGAATTTGATTTTTTTCTATTGATCCTCTTTGCTGTGAGAGCAACCTTCCAAAGACAGTCTTCCAAATCTGAACAGCCTGACAGAGCACTTAGTTCTGCATCTGCCAGGCAAGGGAGTCTCTTTCCTTCCAGATTTTTCTATCAGATTGCTAATATTTTTTTGTGTATGTCTGGCTCTGTGGTGATTAATGATAGGTCAGGATTAGGTGGTAACCTGATATTACTCAGCTCAAATACAGGAGAAATGTTCTGTGGCTGGTGTGGCTGTCGCAGAGTCACAGGACTCTCCCTGGAAGGTCATTTATAACATTTATCCAAGTGGGGATGGAGTGATGTCGAAATTGTTAGCTTCATGAATCCTATGCTTTGACTTTTAATGTGAAATTCTGGCTTTCTCTTGGGTAAAATATTCCCAGCCATGTGAGCTGAGCACAGTTTAGTGAGGATAGAAGATATTTGTTTCCTTTGGAAAGGAGTTCTTTTGATTTTTCTTTCATTGCACACTGCATATAGTTTCAAATTCATGCTAGTCAACAAATAGAGCCTGCTGAAATATTCTGAGCTTGTATGACTATGAAATCAAATAACAGCTACATGTCATACACTGATAGCACTGTTGTGGTATGGGGTGATGTTTTGACCACATATATGCTTAGTGCTATTTTTTTGGTCTTACCATGTTGGTTCAGTCCCTTAGATGATATAAATCAGTGCAGTTGCACTCGTGTCAGTTAGACTGAGCTAGACTGACTTACCCTTCTTGAAAATATTTAGAATCGTCACATTAAAACAAATTTCCTAATCAAGTGGTTTTTCATGTATTTTCACGTATTTAATATATTTTAATGTATATTCTTATGTTGAAAAGATGCTGATGTTCACTATCTTTCAACTTTGGAGAAAAAATTGAGCAATTATCTTAGATAAATATATTACAATTACAGTGCTGCTCTTCCTTCCCCTTCAAATAGTCTTATTATAATAATTGGATGGGGGTAAAACCAGGAAGCTTTGTGGAAGAGTTTAGTGGGGAAAATGCAAAGCTTCTCGTAGTAACTGCAGAACAGTGTAACGAGCCATAGGGAGAGGTTCTGTTTTCATATCAGCATATCAGTGTATCTGAATGCCTAAAATTTAATTTTGCAAATGTATAGAACATAGTAGCTCTAGAACTCTTTAGCAAACTGAGTATGAGCTAGCATATGAAATTACTAGGAAAACCAAGCTGGTGTTTCCCTAATCTAAATTCCATGGTTTTGTAATTCTGCATGCAGTGAGCAGAGAAAAAGAGATGTAGGTTTTGCCATCTTTACTCCCCATTAGTGAACACTCACTTATGATAATTTTGATAGTAATTCTTGAATGTGTTACTGATATCAAATTTCACAGCTGAAGTTTAAAAACTGGCATCAAACATGTTCTTACCCTGTTATGTTTGATCTTGAATTTCCTACAGTTTATCTACATGAAACATCAAAACATCACAAATACACAAAATGTGGCATGATCAAGGAAAGAAGGCTTTGGAGAAAATTCAGAAAACACATAGTTTATGTCCCTCCACTTTCATTATGCTCAAGTATTCAGTCTTGCAACATGACTGAAAATCTCATGATTTTCTTAGATTTTAGGAGGATTTCAACTGGTTTTTAATGTAAAAAATGGACATAGAAGAGGCCTTACGACTCCTTTACATGTCACATTACTCTGCTCCCAGTGGAGATTAAAATGCAACACCCTCAGAGTAGGACATAGTTTGTTGTTGAGAACTGATGATAAATGTTGAGGATATATTATAGTATCAATACAAAAACAGCTTGTAGCTGTTAGCAAGCTAGAAGTACTGTACTGCATATGAATTTTTATAGGAAGAATGTCATGGCATGTAGATAGGAATCCATTATCCTACTGTTGTTAATGTTCTGAGTGGGAGTAAGAAATAGCAGAAATGTTTCTTTTGCTACAGAAATCCTTTTGATGAAATCTATAGCAAGGATTCTCTCAGTATAGACGTACAACTCACAGCAAAAATGAAAACAAAGTGAAAAAGTGGCAGAATATTTCATGGGTTAGAGAAACAGAGAAATATAAGATATAAAAATTGAAAAAAAATCAATGTTAAATTGGCTTACTGAGCTTCCTGTGTCAGGGTGTCTCACCCTACGCTCTGCAGGCCTCATTCTCAGATGGTATGTAAGCAATGACACTCTGCCTTTCCTTCCACTATTGACAGCTGAGCATTCTGTGTGGGAGTCTCGACAGGGAGGCCCTTCCTGCGAGGTTATTTTGGGATAGAAGGTATGAAAGAGAGTACCTGAAGAACAGAACAAAGGCATTCCAGCCTCTTCAACCCAGTGAGCCGGCTTCATAGAGGACCTAACTTATATTCCTCTACGGAGGTGCATTAGCATGGGAAATCAAGAACTGTTTGGAACTGTGTGCGTGTCTACAGGGCTGTGATCTTACTGGTGGCACAGAGATGTGTGGGAATGGTGCCTCTGACTGGAGTTTGGGAATGGAAGGATACGGGGTCTTTAGGAAGAGCTGAAAGGGAAGATGAGGGAGGAGAGAGAGTGTCACCCTATGCCAGTGACCAACTGTGATGCACGGGACTCTTCCATGGAGCTCTCGGATGATGACCCAAGTGAGAGTTCATAGGTGAGGATTGTAGGGAGAGCAGGGATAGGCCATACTACAGTGGGGGTCTGCTACAGGCTGCCTGATCAGGAAGAATGAGCAGATGACTCTTTCTATAGAGAGAGGAACAGCCTCACATTCACAAGTCCTGGGCCTCATGGGGGTCTTCAGCTAACTCAATATCTGCTGGAGGGACAACACAGAGGGCACAAACAAACCAGAAAAATCCTGGAACATGTTGATGATGGCTCCCTTCTCCAAATGATAGAGAACCCAATGATGAGAGGTGCTTTGCTGCATGTCCGTGCTCTCACCAACAAGGAGGGTCTGGTGGGGAATGTGGAGCTCAAGTGCAGCCTGGGCTGAAGTGGTCAGGAAATAGTGGAGTTTAAAACCCTTATGGCAGTGATGAGGGTGCACAGTATGAACTTCAGGAGAGCAGAATTTGACCTCTTCAGGGATCTGCTAGGTAAATTACATGGGATAAAGCCCTAGATGGAAATTGCTGGAGAGATCTGGTTAATGTTCAAGGATAACCTCCTCCTAGCTCAGAAGCAATGCATAGCAACAAAGAGGAAGTCGGGCAAAAATGATTTTAAAGCCTCTTCCAACCTTCATGATTCTATTGTATGATTCTATTGTCTGTTGATGCTAAGTCTAAAAGTACATCCAGAATAGTTCCACAAAAAACTGGCTGTCAGCTTGAGTTGCTTTCATGATGAACTTTCAGCACTCTACTAACTTTTATATAGTTAATGTGTATGGATAGGTACCTTCAGTATTATCCTAATAGTGCAGGTAATTATTATCCTAACAGATTTCATTGCCCTCTAGAGAAACTTGCATTTATCAACTGCTTATGAATGGAACTTATAGCAATTAATCTCCTTCGATGTGATTTAAAGCTAAATAGGTTGAATCTATGCAAGCAAAAACTTTTGGAAATTTTTAGTACTGACTTTGCATAAATTAGATCAAGATACATGTGTCCCTCTTGGACTTGGGAACAATGTGGTAGCCCTCAAAGTCAGCTCCTACTTTTTCAGCTCACAGATGTCAGACAAAATCATTCAAATGTGTTTCTAAGTAGAAAGAAAAGAGTTTGCATTGATATAGGTGAACCATATTTTTGTACATGTCTGCATTTTCAGAGTTAAGTTCTGAATCCAAAGGAACTTGGGATAAGAAAAAGCAGTGAAATAGATCTCTGAGTAAGATGCACTCAAAGGCAAGGGAGGCTGAATTGGAACTTCAGAGATTTTTGAATCAAGATCTTTTGGCTACAGTGGCATCTTGACTTGAGATGGAATCTGCTTTGCTTGGCCACCTGATGGCCAGGCCAATCAAGATGGTTCCTCAGGAAGGTGCAAACAGATAAGAACTCCTTTGCCCACGCTGTAAACCATCTACAATGCAAGAGCTATGTGTTAGTATATTTCTGGGTCTTCTATAATAATAGTATAATAAGCTCTACTTCCCTGGAGGACTCTAAGCAGCTTGAACTCCAAAAAAATTTTAAAATACAAGAGGTAATACTGGGTGTGATGTCTGTTCAACTAACAGTTGATCTGAGATCTTCACTCTGGAGAAAGAGGGTGAAACCAGCCTGTGGAAAGAATATTTTTAACCAGGCTAAGAGAGTAACTTGATTTATTTTAAATTTTATGGCAGGTACTCATATAAAATATTTTGTTTACAGTTCCACCCCATAAGGAGCAAGGTATGTTATCTCCAAACATTCATAAAGAAATTATTATTACCCAGCAGTAAAAGGCTCAAACATGACCAGCATTGAAATGCAGCTATTAACAGTCATATATTGTACTTACTGCTTTGTTCCTCCCTTGCCATAGGAATCAGCAAATAAATCTCAGAAATTAGAGGTGGAAAAGATCTACTGTGTGTTCAGAGATGGTTTAAGTTGATGTGGTGTGAAAGAGGATGAAGAAATAGATTCTGTTCTTAAAAAACGGTTTGATAGGAAAGAAGATATAAGATCAACTCCCTCCTTACCATAAAAGTTAATCACATATACAACACAAGCAGACACTTGCACATTTTTGTTGCCTCTAAACTTGTAGGCAATATCACTGGTTCAGCCTTAATGATCAATGAAGAAGACTTCTGCTGTAGAAGTTAATATGAATATGGGTAAAAAGCCAGAGGGACCAGGGATTTAGCTGCAAGGAAACAAGCAAACCTTAATGCTGGAGAGGTGATCTATATTATTTTTTGTCACAGTATAGGATGCTTAGCATGCTGCAGCCATCCAGAGCTATGTGCTCCCATTTAGTGGCATAGTACACAACTAATCTTTAATAAGGTATCCTTTATATGTATTAGGACTTTTTTCCTTGGGAATAATGCTGGAACTACTTTAATAAAGGCTTGGGAAAGCAAAAGCAAGTAGAATAAAAGGAGGCAGAGGTAACTGAGAAGTTGAATAGCACAGTATCTTTCTTCCAGCAGAAAACTGGAGCTGATGTGGGTGCTCTGGAAAGGGGAGCAAGCAGAAAATGCACTCACCATGTGAGGTTACTCCTTCACAGCTGGTAGGCAATTTGGGGTGCAGCGCAGCTGTAGAATTCCAGGAGGGCAATTGAGCAAAGAGGAACAACCCCAATGTAACTGAATCCTGAGGAAAAGCTACATAATTTTCAGATCATGGTAGAATTAGAGGAAAGCCTAAAATCTACCCATAGCTGTATCCACATGATGCAAATGAAGGACCTGTGGAATGTCCTTTGCATAAAGAAATAACACTTCCACTAAATCTCTCTGCAGCCAAAGAATACTTGAAATACTCCAAAGCATGGCATATATGTACTGTCTCTCTAATATTCAATGAGACAAAGTTTCTCTGCAGCTAAATATATTCTTGTCTGGAACAGCAGAACATCTGAGGACAGGAAAGAATAAAAAGGAAAAAAAAAGTGGAGGACTACCCTGAGTAGGATTTATACATGCAAATATGGATGTCTAAAATTAAGCTGCTTGTCTAGAAACTCTTTGTAGTCATTAAAGAGAATTAGGCGCCTTGGAGATATGACTGAGCTCTTTCTAAGGTAAATGTAAAAAATAGCTTGAATGAACAATGCTCTACAAAATCTTCTGTCTTTCCACTGCCAATGAAAAGAATCTAGGGAAATAAATTTATGAAGACAAACATAGACATCTGTAGACATCTAAGTCTGTAACATACTAATTGTTGCTCAAGCCTTTATGAATCAAAGTCACAGATAAGATCAGAGTCCAATTTTCCATCCACTGATCCTTCCAGCTGGCATCATTCTCTTTTATGCTTCCATTAAGGATTATTATTCTAGGTTATCCAAGTTAAAAAGTAGAGAGGCAAAAAAAGTTTCAGTAATTATTTTCGACCGATGGACACGTAAAGGAAATTTAATTGAGATTTTTTAATTTATATTTTTATCAATCTGTGTTATTACTAGTACATTTTCCTCTATCAAACTTGGAAAAGAGATTTTCTTTCTGACAAAGATGTGTATTTTCTAGGCTTAAGTACAAAATGCATTGACCTCTGAATAACACTGTATTCATGTAACTCTGATCGATCTGGAAAAAGAAATCTAGAATAAAGTTCATTTTTCTGCAAAGACAAACAGAAATCCTTTCCAGAACTTCAGTCCATTTCAGTACCAATTTCATTTAAACTAATAAGGAGCCTATTTACTGCTTACAGATATTAGCATAGGTTTCCTGGGCCCTTCATTGTAATTTGGATCCACTCTGTGGGTCCAATCCATCTGCTGTTAAACTAATTGAAATGAATCCTTTTGAGTGAGAATTGGATCAGACATAGAAGAGGAAGAATTAACAGCTATGCCATTATGTGCATTATTCTTCTGACATATCTTCTAGTGGTTCGATTAGACTCATATTGATTCAAGATGTGCAACATCCCTGAAAGATTCTGTTACATGTAATCCTTTAAATCTGGGGCCTAACACTGCAGTCCTTCAACTCCCCAAAACGAGAAGTATATGATCCTGAACAGATGAAGTAATATTTTGATGACAGTGGAGAGCAAAATGAAGTAAATTCTAAAAATTCGTATGCTCATTTTTTCCTTCTTCTCAAATTTGTCACTCAGTAACGAATCGTTTTTCCTAGATGCAGTACAAGTTTCTGGAGAAACTTCAAGTTCCTGATTAGAAGCAGCAGCTCTACTCATGCCAGTAGCTATTAATTATTTGCTGCCAATTCAACCTTGAAATATCCACAAGGGAGGTAGCCAAAATATGTTCTTTAGGTTTTGTGGCTCCTGTTACAACAAGGAAGAGGTTATAGTTAGGTTGTTGTGCGTTTTTCCTTTATTTTCTTTTTTTTTTTTTTTTTTTTTTTCCTATTTAAGTTAAAATTGGCCAAATAAAAAAAGATAGGGAAAAACAGTAGGTCAGACTTGAAAGGTCCCTGTGAGTGGAAAGTACTTCTTTCCACTCTGAAGTGGATATCTGAGACATAAGCTTTGATAACATTTAGGGAAAATAAATGAATTACTTAACAGCACTGCTGCAATGTCTCAAAAAGGGAGTATCTGAGATATCCCACTGTAGACGTATATGGCACAGGCATGCCTAGTTCTCTGCTCTTGCTTTGCCTCTACACTTATTTGTTCTTCATTCAGTCATGCAATGACAGGTCCAAGCTCCTCTTGGTGTCTGGAAAACCACGTTTTGTCTCCAGGTCAGTACCAGCTACAGAGGTCTTAAAGCTCTGAGGATTCTAGACATACTTTTAAAGCAAATGTGAGCCCTTTTTGCTTTCAGAGGAAAGTCTGTGACATATTTATGTCTCAGAAAACACTTTAAATATCAGTTCTTTAGTGACAAATAAATTATCTGCTTGGAATAAACCTTAAACAGTGTCATCACTCCTCCAGCTTGAAGTGCACTTGAACTTCATTCAGCATTTGAAAAACACCTTTAAAGTGCTCTGTGGTCCCTCTGCTTATTTCTTGCCAGGTTATGCTGAAATTATACAAACACTTAGTGGGCCATTTGCTACTCACATTGTGCCAATGCTTCTATACTCTTTTCTAGAAATAAAAAGGCCCTTCGCAGTGAGGAGGATTTGGATGCAGAACTGCATATTCCAAGAGGAATAATGAGGTAATCATGAGGTAATAATGAGGTTTAGATATAAGAAATTTTTATGACATTCTGCACTGCAGAATTACAGCTACGAGTGAGATACACTCATGCAGAAAGACAGGAGATAACTCCAGTCTTGGAATTCTTGGAATCTGGATGATTCTTT
The DNA here is from genome assembly GCA_013397295.1 of Polioptila caerulea. Lineage (NCBI taxonomy): Eukaryota > Metazoa > Chordata > Aves > Passeriformes > Certhiidae > Polioptila > Polioptila caerulea. The sequence goes on from VYXF01009765.1 coordinate 588,426, forward strand.
ATGTAGAAACCAAACTGTTAAGCTTCTGGCTTAGTTTTCTTCAGATTCAATCTTATGTATAATAAAAATGCAAAAAGATTTGCTAATGAAAAGTGTGCAAAGTGCTTTGAAACTCTGTCTTGCCCCATGTGTTCCCTCCCTAGGCCCTTCCATGGGATGTTGCATGGTTCAGGGCCAGACCACCCTCCTTCCAGGGGTGGAAAGGCTAGACTGCCACAAAACCTTCAAACTGATGGACTTAGGTGACCTACGGTACCACTGGAGAGAGGAGTTCCTGAATTCAGCATCTAGAGGTGCTAAGAAAGCTGCCAGCAGAGGGTCTGAGCTTAAAATACGGTTCAGAAACAATCTGAGGGCAAAACTAGGGTGGTGAGAATTATCAAGTACTAAGACAGGCTGCCAGATCCCACACTGCAACTGAGGTTTCAGACTAATCCTTCTAATTCTTTAGACCCTCTGCAGAGAAAATGGAGGACTGTACCTTAAGTCAGTTCGGCAAGCACAATTCAATATCACAGCAGGAAAGATGCTCTGCTGCTGTTGCATGAGGGGTCAGCTAAGGTCCAGGAAATGTTGTTGCTCTATCAATACTAACAAACTGCAGTGGTTAGAAGGTAATTTTTAGGTTTGTAATTCAGACCTCAGCTGGAACTTCATAACCCAAATGTATTGGAACTCAGAGCATACTGCAAAGACAATCTTCTGTCCCCTTATCTTTTCTTGAGGAAGGAGTGAAGCAGAGATGACTTTATTTATGGCCAGACCTTTGATTATGTTGTGATTTATGGGATAAATGTTTGGACCCCAGTTTTCAATAGCTCTGTTTTGGAGATTCCAAATATTCAACAATACTCAGAACATTCCAGAATATTCAGAATATTCTGAGGATAGTAGGAAATCTAAGGAGAGTAAAAATATGGGTGACAGGCCTTATTCAAATGCATAGTGAGAGTTAACTTGTTCTTGCAGGAGCATTCTCCTTATTGAAAAAAGAGAAACTGAGGCAGGAAGGAATAATTTTTTTTTCTGCTTTGGATATAACCAGGAGTGGATCTCAGTGTGCTTATAACCAACCTAAAGACATTATTTAATATAATACAATGCCTCCATGCCTTGATAAAAATAATTCTAGCATAAAATGTTGGCAGGTGTGAATGCAGTGTGTCGATAGAGTGCAAAGGGCATCCAATTTCTCAATTGCCTAAATTAGTTTGAAGTGTTGCTTCAACACACACGTGAAAAACGCCAAAGCAAAATTTTTCATTTAGAAAGTGGAAAAAATGGCTTTTTTTCCAGCAACTACCTATTTCCACCAATAATCAGTAGATAGAAGTAGACAACCATTGACAAGGAAATGTCAGCATACAGCAGATCAGAGCCATAATGCTCATTTATCATATGTATATACACAACTCTATGTGTCTTCCTAAAGTGTTTTGCACGGGCCTAGGTTTGAGTCTGTTGGTATTTGTCCTGTTCAGTTTCTTTTTGCTTTGATGCTGAAAGACCATAAAGGGATTAACTGGCTTTCTTGTCCCTTGCCTCTTCCCATAAGCTTCTGATACTGCAGAAAAGCATGTGAAAATGGAGTGAAAAAGCCTTAACACAAATGCTAAGTGAGTTCCTTTGAGGGTAAGCAGTTAATTAGATTAAGTGTTTCAACTCTGAAATTTATATGAGAATATATACTTATATAAAAATGCACAGAATTTTATCATCTCTAAAATGCAAAGGGCCAGAAGCTGAGCTTTACAGTATTATTACCACTGTCATCCTCACTAACTTTCATGTTTTCTTTTAATGGGAAGACCTGTCTGTTTCTGTCAGTCAGGATCTGTCAGCACTATGTTATTATGTCTGTTATTATTCAGGAACTTCTTTTACAGTGTGAACTGCTTTTTAGCAACCTTAGCTACTTAATGCAACTGTACTGTAGAAGTGATGCAGTGCTTGAAATGGGATGGTGTGGATGACTTATTTTTCCTGATATCTAGTCTAATCTGAATGGAGAGTTTAAAAAAGTTGGACCATGGCACTGCTTCATTTCTGTTTGCATATTAAAAACCCGAGAAAGAGTGTGGGTGAGAAGAAAGGAAAAGTAGGGAATGGCATAAATCTGGAAGACATGTAGGAAAAAAAGGAAAATTAAGAAGTGGGAGACAACTTGGGGGTATACTTATTCCTATACAAAATAAAATTAATTAAACTCTGTCTTTTGTGTTTACTAGAGACAGAGATGGAAAACACATCGAAATTACTCAAACTTACTTTAGCTGATCACAAATTATTTTGTTTCCAGTTTGACTCATCATAACACAAAGAATTCATGTTATTTCTTATGCTCTTTGCATCATTTAGAGTGAATGTATTCAGTCTAAAATTAAAATTTCCCCTTAAAAAAAATAAGAAATTAATTTGTCTCATTTACAAAATTTCACATTGCATCACTAAAATTTGTGATTTGTGATAAGTCCTATTCAATCTTAAACTGCATTTTTAGAGGATGAAAATACAGAGGATACTTTTTTGCTTTTACAGCATGACTTATTCCCTGTTCAGGGATTTATAAAATATTCCCTATTGGAAATCAGAGATCAAGGGGAATATGGTTTTCAAAAGACCACTATTTCCTCAGCAGTGAAGTGTGCATCATGAGATTCCTGAAGCTTTGATGATATTCTCCAATGCAGTGACTACCAAAGCTGAGTCGGAGCTTAGGCAGGCAGATGAAATAATTTGTCACTACCATAGGTCATTAAAAGAACCCTTATCCCTTTGTATATATGCATTATGATACATCCTTAAACCTCTTTTCCATGCACTGACAGAATTTTCTAGCTGAGAAAAAGGTTACTGAGGTCCCTTTCAAAGAACAGGCCAGTAAGTAGCTTCTCCCCTTATTGCCTTGTGCTTCCCTTTTGAAGACATTAGCTAAATGCTACAGGCTGTGCTTGCATTTTTCAGATTCTCAGACTTCTTAGGCTGACTGTTCTTTCATTTAACAACATTTTAAAAATGGAATTTTATTTGTTCAACATGGTTTTGGAGAAGAAATGAATAAATTGAAAGCAGCAATAACCACATGAATAAGCAAAAATCTCTGTAAGTAGATTTTGCTTCAGAACTTGCCTGGATGCTCTTGTGGCAGTTATCTTAAAGCAGTGAAAATTCATATCATAAATAAAAATACATTTTACAGACAACTTACTAACTTTTGATAAAGTCATTGTAATAGAAAGAAGAAATAATAATTAAAAAAATGAAGCAAGTACTAAAGTAAACTCCATGTCTATGGCTGTGTTTCTGAAAAAGACAGCTTTATAACAGTACACGTACACTTAGTATGATACTGCTCCTTACAGTGTTCCTGCATCCTGGGTAAATTCAGAAAGCTCTTTCTGGTGCCACAGCAGATGATGTGACACAGTAATACATCAGGCACTGCACTTCAGGGTATCTCCATTCAAAGTCTGCACTGGCTTTGTTTTGCTGTAGCTTCTCCCCAGTACTGTGCAACCAATTATGTGAGCAATAACAATGGCAGGAGCTGTAGAAAAGCCAGCAGTGGCCATGAGCTTTTCAAGACCTGCTGGGAGATACCGTGTGGGAACATGGAAACCAAAAGGCTCAAGGATGATCAGGGCCCTTTATTAGACCTGCAGCATTGAAGAATAAAAGGAGAGGAGAGCATAACAGAATAAAAAGTGCTGTTCTATCTTGATGACTGAAATTGTTATTGTCTAGACACGGAAAATCATTTTAAAAAGTATATTTACAAATACATATGTTACGCTTTGTCACCGCTTTGTCACTATAATCCTTACCAGTTACATTTTTAGTTTATTTTAAAAGTTTTACAGTTTTCCCAAACCAACACTTAAAAGCAGTATCAGGTCTAATATGACATTAAATATAAGTTAAACCTGAAAACACATTTTATTTTTAAAATAACAAGAGCTGGAAGAGCAAATTGTGTGCTCTGCCTTTGAACAATTCATTGAACTTCTGTATTCAGTCTAACAGCATGATACTGTGAATATTTATTTTCTTCCTTAGGAAAAAGTAGAAATAAGATAGTTAGGTTAACTGCTGTGATAGAGATTGATGAGAGCCCTCCCTGTGAGGCTGAGACTCACACTTTTTCAGCATTGGCAAAATGCATCCTTCATAGACTTAGTCAGGGCTGCTGTGGGAGTGGTCCACAGTAGGCTGCCACATGAAACAGCAATCACAGCATCTAGGTGCTGGGCAAGGCAGCATCTACTGTGCATTGTGGAAAAAATGCCATGTTTGCTGTGATGAGTAGACAGTGTGAGACTGGGATTTAAGGGATAAAATATGTGCTGTACCACAAGCTTCCTGTGTAATGCTGGGGGTGCAGTTTGCTCTTCAGGAGTGGTGTCCTCAATAAGCTAAAGACAATCCTGCTCTTCAGGATCACTGTAAAGAAAAATTAAAAGATAGTTTGAGTATGCTACTATGGCTTTTAGTGTTATTTTCCTGTAATTACAGTGGATGATGTTGATAACAATATTCTGCACAAAGAACAATTGATGTGAAATCAAGTGAAATCAAAATATTCTATTTTTTCTCTGTAAAGAAATGAGCCTTCTTTGTACAACCTGGGCTTAGAAAACATTAATTTCTGAAGTTTTCTAGAAGACAGAAGAGTAGAAAGACTGAGAGTTAGGAACAATTACAGTAGTGTTTTCAAAAATTTGAAAACAAACTTCTTATTCATCTAAAGACAGGTAGAAATGTCTAGATACAATTAATAGGGTAAAAGAGAGAGTTACATAAAATCTGTAAAATCAGGATAAATTGATTGAATTTCTGTTCTAGAGGGAGAGGAAATTGTTTCAAGTCCTCTGGACTTGTGATGGCATTTTGAATGGAAGTAATATGACTTTCTCAGTAAAGAAGAAATCAACAGATTGTTGGAAAGTTTCACTAAAATTTGGATATTCCAGGCTTCCTTGTCACTGGAGAAATTAAGTCTGTCAAGGAAACCAGAGGGAACAAGAGGTTTTTGTAAGATCCTTTACATATCATGGTGTCCTTGTTTGACAATCATACCTAGCATCCCTACTTGCTAACTATTCCCCTGAAATGAGAATAAAACAAAATATGACCAAATTCCTTACTACAGCTATCTTGACAAAAGTGGCAATAACTATAATAAAACTAGACTACCATTTGCTGCTAAGAAAGTTCAAGAATAAATTATTCTTGCCCTAATGGAACTAGGAAATAAATAGTGACACGTATAGTGATTATAGGTATTTCCCTGATTCAAACCTCTGAAGATCTAGGTTGAGTCTTTGCAGCACAGAGCCTAAAACCTGTGTTAATTGAAGTGTGAAGAGGAGATGTTGGGTCATTCAGTCTTGCAACTGGTAAGCACTTGTAATTCCTGCTGGAACTGCAGAGAGTACAATCTGTTCACGACTGGCACCTATAGTTGCCTCAATGTTTTCAGTTTGTGGCCTAGTCCTTGGAAGTAAAACTTTCATTCATTTTTTCTCTGTAAGGTTATTGTTTTAGTGCATCAATATAGTGTGAAAAAAAATTTATCTAATCTCTATAGAACAAATGCAATACTCATTCCATTCAGTGATCAAACCCAGAGAAACAGAAAAATACAAATTTAAGGCTGAAACAAGAAACTTCCACTGTGTTTAGGAAGTTAGAACTTCTGACAAGATAAAGAGTCAAAAACTGCATGACTTGAAGCTGGAAAGATGGACAATGTCAGCTGGGACATAGTGATTCACAGACAATATTCTCAGTTTATTATTTAAGTAGAGGTGAAGGTAGTAAAATAGTAGAATTCCCTACAAAATCTAGCTATTGGGGGTGGAAAAAAAGCCCCAATAGATATTATTCAGTGTACATTCACATTCTCATCCACAGTTTCTGCCTCTCACTGAGTAACAGCTTTAAGGTTATAAAAACTTTGGTTAAAAAAAGAAGTATAGGTTTGAAAAAATCATCATAGATTCATAGAATTATGGAATGGTTTGAGTTGAAAGGGACTTTAAAGATCATCTAGTGCCAACATTCTTGCCATGGACAGGGATCCTTTCCACTGGACCAGACTGTTCAGAGCCCCATCCAACCAGACCTTGAACACTTCTAAGGATGGGACATCAATGGCTTTTCTTGGCAACCTGTGACAGTGGATAAACACCTTCTCATTAAAGAACTTCTTCCTAATATCCAATTAAAACCTGCCTTCTCTCAGTTTAAAGCCATCTTTTTTCCAAAAAAAATACCATATACACTTGGAGATAAAGGGGCAAACCTTTCCCCTTGACTCCTCAGTTTTTCTCTACCATCAAGGCCTCATATCCAACAGTCAATGCTGATGTAAATGAATGTTCACTTACCCTCTCTGGAAAAGGTGTTTGAAGGAGAGAAAAAACAAAATCATGCATTGGTTGAAGCTTATATGCCATCATGAGGCAGAAACTGAAAGTGTCCCTCAGAAAGAGTTCCCTGTTCTTTACTTTGATTGCATAAAAAGAAAGCAAAAGTTCAAAGAAAATATTTTCTTTTTACTTGTTTTGTCATAGCACAGTGCTGAATTTTCATGAAAGCATAATATTGTAAAGCCTTATCACCTCTTTTTTTTATTTTAAGAAAAGAATATTTTTTCAGAAGTTTTTCTTTTGGTCTTTACAATAGTATTTTCTTTTTTACTAAAACTACAACAGGACAGAGCTGTTGTCAGGAGTATAATGTATTAAAATTGTATTCAAGATTCAATTTTTTACGGTTCCTGTTTTCAAACTCTAACAACATCTATACCCAGCACTCTACTGGAAAATGTATTTTCTTTGATCAGTGCAACATTACTGATTTGGCTGATAAATATTACATCAACAGATACTTTTGCTTTTGTTTGCTCAGTATGAGGTTTTCAAAAGGGAGACATTTCCTTTAAGGCCAAACAAATTTTGTTTTTGTACTCTGTATTTTGCTTTTTTATTTTTTGGCTATGTTCTAACCACTCAAATGGGGTTTACATCAAGTGTATCAGGAAGAGATGGAATTGGAGCCTGTTATATTTTTCTGAAAAGGAATGCATTTGGAACATAAATTATTTTGGCATACCACAAGTAGAAGGAATTATATTTAATGACATGTTTAATAACATTTGTTCCCCTTTTTTCAAGTGAAATCTATTACCTGGAACTTTATGGGGAGATACAGATTTTATGGGGTCAAGATTTTCCTACAGTAAAAACTGACTTAGGTTATGTATGGATCTTTTTATTGAAGAAAGAATGAAAATAAAAATGTGTATTCCAAGGAAGGTAGCTCTCACAGAGAACATTTGGGGCCTGCACCTCAGGAGACCCACATCCCTGGCTCACTCAAGGAGAATTATTTCTATTACTATAGTGCCTGTTAACATCAGTTGTGAACTGGTTCCTCACAATAGAAACATACATTTTAAAATATTAAAAAAATAATAAAAATACTAATCCCTGATTAAAGGGTTGATAACCTATGGGTAAAACAGAAAACAGATGCATATTGATCTGTGAGGACTTGGCATGCAGAGAAACAGGTTGTTTCTCTGTGGTGAAGATAAGATTGAATAAAGAAAGGCTGGTTTCTGTGGGGCAACAGATGTCACAGGGGCTCAGCAGGACTCTTCTATCTCCTTTTTACAAACAATAATCACATAAGTGTTTTGCTTCCAGGCTTGATATTTGAGAGGTCAGAAGTACTGTTTCAGTCATCCTCTGATCCACAAAGATTTACACAAACCCATCTGCTCTAGCTTTTGTGTGTTGCGCGTAATTTTGTATTTTTTAGCCCTCCTTTGTTTCTCCCCATCTCTAGTTGGATTGCTGGGGTCTATCCTTATCACTGCTATCCAGTTATCAGAGAATGTCCCAAGCAGGGCAGAAAAGATGGTGACAGCCCTTGAGGGGGAGCTGTATGAGGAGCAGCTGAGGTCATTTGGTCTGCTCAGCCTGGAGGAGAGTGAGGGGAGACCTTGTTGCAGTGCAAGTTCTCAGCCTATTTGCTGTATTTTGTACCT